>CAKOAT010237376.1:443502-454090 GCA_932364175.1 Eruca vesicaria subsp. sativa | reverse complement strand
CACTTTCTAATTTAGGTTAGGTTAAGATTGGGGAGAAAACAATCGTGGGCTGAATCCCTTAAGAACTTAGAGAATGAATTATGATTGTATTGATGAATAAGATTTACAAAGATGATTCTGATGAGTACAAAGAATATAATCGAATGATTTGAGAGTTACAATGTGTGTGTAAATTTGTAAAAAGCGTGAATGAATCGAGCGAGAGAGCTTTTCTCTGATCTCCTCCTTCTCCTTAAATAGCTCTCAGCCACGTTTGAAAGATCCTAACCAGCCTCCGAGATTTGCTCCGTGAGTTGGGGGATTCTCAACAGTCTCCTTTTGACCGGGTCCTGCGCAACCAGCCTGAGCTACTCTTGTTAGCTCCTTGTAAATGAGGTCCGGAGCTCTCCTGTTAGCTCCTTGTAAATGAGGTCCGGAGCTCTCCTCCGTGACCTGTTTATAAATGAGGTCCGGAGCTCTCCTCCGTGACCTGTTTTGTTGACGTTCCTTCCTTAGCAAAAACAGCCTCCGGCTTCTTTTTGACTCTTTTCTCAAAAGATTAATTACCAATGGGCTTACAGTGGCCCATAGTCAACTCTTATCGTTCTAGCCCATTAGTCTCAGCTAGCGGGCCATATTTGGGCCCAACATAGACCGATCTCTCCCTCTCGTGATATATAGCTCCTTCTTCACATCGAGGAAGGGAGGTGAACACTGGATTAACAAAAGTGTCTTGTGTTCCTTCTTTCTATGCTTTGTGCGTATTCCACGTACTTGATTAGTTGACTAGATTTGCGATATGAAGTATTGTAAGCTTCTAGGAAACACACAAATCCTGAACAAGTGGAATAAGAGCTTTTGGATTCCCCAACAAGCTTCTTTGGATTATTCCCCAACACGTGGTATCAGAGCTGTTTGTTTTGGCGATTAAGGGTTTGTCTAGGTTGAAGCTGGATCAATTTGAAAGAAGTTGAATCAGTTGATTAGTAGTCCCGATCGCCTCAGGGGTTCAAGTGTAACGAATCAGAGATGAAGCTCAAAGATAGACAGCATCAGAGAAAGAAGAAGATGACGTTCGTGTGTAGTATGCGAAGGAAACGTCGGAAACGGAAGAATGTCCAATCGGATCTAATGGTTTCTGGTCTGTGATAGCAGACGAAAATAATGAATGCTGCGAAGTTTGCAAGAACAAGAAGATCTGAAGAATGAAGCAAGAACAGCTGCACAGTTGAGTGTGTTCAAGAACAGCAACACAGTTGAACGTGTCTGTGTCTGCATGGTTAGAGATTGATTTGTTGCTGTTTGAGATGGAGGATATCTAAAGTTAAAGACATGTTCATATTAAATCAGGACAAGACTTAAAGAGATGGTATCTGAAGTCAGGTCATCAGTTTCTCAGGTTAAATTTTCAGAATAAATGGTCTCAGTCCAATGGAATCATAAGAAAGGTTGTGATGGCTGGTTACTCAGGTTTGTAACGTGTAAGGAACTGAAGCTTTCAATGTATGTTTTCTTTCCAAAAGATGATCAAGGTTCTAGTATGGGTTAGATTGTGCGTTGCTCAGATTGATTGTGGAGGAGATATGCAGTGTGGTTTGAAAAGGTGTAAAAAATGGAAGTTGGTGACACTCTGTTATCTCATATCTAAAGGACACCTTAAATTTGAAGATGGTATGTGTGTTCGGAGGCTATTTGGATTCTGATCAGTGGTTCCAGGGTTCGGGTTTGAACAGAAAGTTGCAGAGAAGTGTTCAGCGTGCGAAGTCGTTGATCAGATTTGGAACGATACATGGTGTTGGTACTTTGAGGCTTCAAAGTCGATTCGGTTAAGAAAATTTGAGTTTAGGGGTTGTATGTTTAGTCACAGAGAGGTTAAGGATCAGGTTCTTGTGGTTAAAAGGAAGCTCAAGTAGGGAGGATCATGGCTAAAAGATCACAATAGAGCTTGTAGCAGCACATGTTGGTTTCGTGTGGCAATGATGTGACGAAACATACTGTGTTTCAGTTTTGAGTTTTTGCTTGAATAAAAGTCAATCTCATTAAGTACATGAGATGTAATGTTTCTGGTTGGTTGAAACATGTTGTATCTCCACGAATAAAGAACTAGAGCAAAGGAAAGTTGTGTAAAAACCTACACAAGTATATATTGGAGAAAATGGCCATTGGTGAGATCGTGTGAGTGATAAGAACAAGCCATGGGATAAGTCGTGTCATGTCCCCGATCCTAGATAGAATCACCGGAACAGGCCATGGTGCGAGGAGACGCACCAGTCAGGTCATATGACCTAAGTACAAGCGTATCATGGCCTAAAGACATGGTTAAGGGGATCAAGAAGCTGGAACTTAACCAAAACAAGAAGGAAACAAGCATTAGGGAACTGGACAAATGTTATGGTAGCTGGACGAGGCCGCGGGAAGCTCAGAGGCAGCTCAATCAGTGTAGGTCAGCTCCTAAGAGCTGGTGGACTAGCTCACTCAGCTGGGTCAACTACCAACCAGCTCAGCTCAGCTAGATGGAGTGTTGGAGTCTTGACTGGTGGGCCAAGGTGGGACTGCGGCTGGGCCAGGCTGGAGGTCCATATACCGGTGGGTCTTGTCAACTAGGATGGGGATTTAAAAGGAAGTTTTGGGCATGTGATTAAAAATCCACATGCCCAAAAAGAGCAGGTGGGACAGTTTCATGTTAAAAGGTACAAAAGGGGAAGTTTGCGCATTTTCCCTCAATCGCTTGCACCTGATCGCCCCTAGGAATATTGAATGGCCTTTCTCTATAAATAGATAGTCTCTCGCCACGAAAATGGCATCAAAATCTATTGGGGAAAACTCTGCAAAATCATGACAGAAACAAAGAGAACAAGTTTACTTTCAGACGTGTATATGTTCGTGGGAAGCAAGGCTCGTGATGATGGATCTGGGACAGAAGGACAAGGAGAAGGACTCGGTCCCAGGGGAAAGAACTCCCAAGGTCAGTGGTGTTAACCACGGTTCATCACCCATAAACACCGGTTGTTCTGGTTGTGTCTATGGTGCGATTGATGTGGTTGCATCCTTCTATCTTTTACTCACTGATTAAAATTTTATTCTTCTATACTTTGTTCATGTCTGGAGATTCAGAAATATAGGAATCGAACCCAGGCCTTAGCCGGTTCTTATGGACAGTCCTACGCCCTTGGCCGGACTGGTCTTGAGCAGTTCCCATATCACCCGAAATTATTTTGGGAAATCTGAATATGGGAACCTTAGTTTGGTGATTTATCATGAGTTTTCATGAATTTTAATTAATTTTTAGAGCATGTTTGCTTGAGGTCCATTTTTAGGGACTTTTTGCTCGAAATCAACAAGATCTGGATGGATTTGTTGGATTTTGATAATGGAAATCTCTTAGTGGTGATTTATCAAAATTATTAACGAGTTTTAGTTAATTTTTGGAACACTTTTGAAAGTAGTCATTTTTGGACCGGAGATCCATTCTAGGTACCGAACCATGCTTTTAGAGATCTGTTGCTAGGATATCGGTTGTGTATTGATGTTGTGTGACTTGGTTTCAGGATCAGACTTGGACCGTGGTAAAGGAAAGGCTCCATGAGGACTCCAGCCGTGAGAAGATGTGTGGTTAATGGGTCATTCCTAGTAAATGTGTAGTATTGATAGCCTATTGTGCAACTTGTGAACAAATGATAGCCTAGTGTGCAACTTATTTAGTATGAATTAATGGATGATTTGTAATACCACATTTTATATTTATACAATTGGTTTGCCCCTTATCTGGTCTTGTTTGTGAATTTGATTGTTGAACCTCAGAACCATGAAAAATATTTAGAAATTATTTGGCCTTAAAACCGGAATCAGCATAGAAAGTAATAGGTTAAGACTTCGGTCTGGTTGGGTTGAGAAACTCAGGATCGGGTCTTACAATTCGATTCAAGATTAACGTTTGCTTATAAATTCTGGTTAAAAGCGGAGAAAAAAATGCGTAGGCAGGATCCAGTTGAACATGTTGGGCAATATGTGTTCAGGAAGCATAGATTCACAACACAGCTAGGAGAAGCGTGTGTGAGTTTACCTTAGAGAAATCGTCATGGT
Source organism: Eruca vesicaria subsp. sativa (assembly GCA_932364175.1). NCBI lineage: Eukaryota > Viridiplantae > Streptophyta > Magnoliopsida > Brassicales > Brassicaceae > Eruca > Eruca vesicaria. The sequence continues at coordinate 450,028 of CAKOAT010237376.1, read as the reverse complement.
GGTCTGAGTCAGAGGTTACAAAATAACAGACTCAGAAGAAACAAGGGAGGACAGGTTTGGTGTCATGACCAAAATCGTCAAGGTGGAGCTCTTAGAAAAGAGGCAAAGCTTTGAATCATCAAAAGGATGATGTTGTAATCTTCCAAGGGAAAAATACTTATAGGCTTGACAAGCATGGAATCAAGCTTGGACAGGTCATGGTTCAGGTCTGAAAGGAAGGAGGATGCAAACACCAAAAGGTTTTTTTTTTGGTGGAGTTTGCGCACTGGTGATAGTGTTGCGTGACAAGTTACAGCTGAAGAAACTCGTCAAGGGCTCGAGTTTGACATGGAATAAGCTGTAAGGGTGTATCTCTATAGATTACAGGAATATGCACACATCAAAGGTTTTTTTATGGAATTTGCACACTGGTGATAGTGTTGCAGGACATGTTACAGCTGAAGAAATTTGCCATGAGCTCGAGTTTGACATGGAAGAAGCTGTAAGGATGTATCTCGACAGGTTACAGGGGGATGCACACATCAAAGGTTTTTTGGTGGAATTTTCACACTGGTGGTAGTGTTGCAGGGCATGTTACAACTGAAGAAACTCACCATATACTTGAGTTTGACACTGGAAGAAGGTGTAAGGGAGTATCTCAGACGAGCATCACAGGCTTTGTTGATGCGAAATATTTTTAAAGGATATTAATAGTGGACTAAATCTACTGGTAAACTGTTTTCTTAGACTCAAGGAATTGAACATGGTACTTATGTTAAAAGTATTCACAAAAATATGGAGTTGTGTGGCATGACCTCTTAAGTTCGACAGTGATGCGTATGTGTTCAAGGTAAAGTCTTGCTGGACAGGTAGTTGTTCAAATCAGAGGATGATTCAGGATGAAAACATGTATGTTTCGGGTTTTCTGCATGGGATTCAAAAAGGTCTACAAATGTATCATAGTTGCAGATTAGTAATGATTTGTTTGACCAGAGGTTGAGCAGAGATTCTTTGTATCAAAAGTCTTCTTAGCAGGTTGAGCTAAGCGGTGGGTTCTGTTGGCAACAGAAATGGTGCAAAGTGATGTTCAGGATAAGGTGTTCATTCATGTTATTGTAAAGGGAAATCTCATAATAGTGTGGATCTATTGGCTGTTGAGTTTTGTTGAGTCAAAGGGGTTTCTGATTTTATGGCAGGGTGGTTTAGGTTTCGTAAGAGTTTCAAGGCCAGCATCGGCATTAGGGTTTCTTGCAGAAAGATTGGATTCAAGGTTTGTATCAAAGGTCATCAGATACAGAACAAGTTTGAATTTGAGTCACACGGGGATGATTAAGTCTGACATTGCTTCAAGGTTGAGGCTGAAGGGTCGATGGTATAATCAAGCGCATGGTGGTGACTGAAGCAATATGACTGCATGGTTTTGAAGACAATGTTGTTATGGTTAGAGCTTCAGGTTTGAGGTTCCAAGGGAAAGCAATGAAGGAGGTTCAGGTTGCAACGAAGGAGGTTCAGGTTGTATCGATTTGGATACATGTGAGATGCTGACAGGAAACATGTTTAAGGAATATTGAAGTTAAGCAGGTGAAGCACAACAGGAGGATGAAGTCGTATGAGCTTTCTTCGGAATATGTTAGGCTGAGAAGGTCGGTTCTCACGAGGCTGCAATAGATGCAGAAGGTAAGCAGGTTTTGCTCAAGTTTCAAGAAGTTTGAAACGGCTCTGAGGATTATTAGAGTGGTCAACCACTAAGGTGTTTGGTGTTTTTTCTAGCAAGTACATGAGATGGCAACATGATAGCTGCAGATAGAGCTGATTAATCATCAAGGTGGAGATTGTTACGTTGGTAATGAAGAATCAGCTATATTGGAAGCTTAAACCAAGTTGAGATTGACAATTGGGTTATATGGTGTTTGTGTTAACGGCCGGTTAATTATAACTTAATGGTTTATGGTTATTACAACCGGTTATCAGTTGTAACAAACTTTGTCTAATATAAAAGAAAGTCTTGTGAGTTGTACACTGAGGAGAGTTAGTGTTCTGCATTGTCAGGCCACAGAGACGTAAGCACATCGGTGAACTCTGGGTAATTAGTTAATCTTTGTATGGAGGTTTGGTCAAGCCCGTTGGACTTGTTCAAGTTGGGCTAACTTGCATAAGCGACACGCGAATGAACTATGGGCCTAGTTGACAAAGGCCATTATAAATACTGATTATATCAGGAAAAATAGATCACGACATATGACCTAACACAAAAGCAGACACAAGGGAAACACATAGGAGAGGCAAGGAAGAGAGGGAGCGCGTGAGAGAGCTAGAGACCAGGATTTGGGTATGAAGAGAGACAACTAGAGAGAAGAAAGGTTCTCGGTAGCCTAGCTAGGCTCTTCCCTACATAATTGTATCTTTAGGTGATTTGTAACAGAGATCAAGGGAGGTTGACAGGGACTGTAACCTCTGGATATTATACTCTCGTGTTTGATATAATGGAAGGTTGAGCGACCGATTTTTCTCATTCTTCACATCGAAGAAGGGAGGTGAATACCGGGTTAACAAAAGTGTCTTGTGTTCTTTCTTTCTATGCTTGATTCGTATTCTGCGTACTTGATTAGTTGATTAGATTTGCGATAAGAATTACTGTAAGCTTTTAGGGAATAGATAAATCCTGAACAAATGGAATAAGAGCTTTTGGATTTTCCAACAAGATTCTTTAGATTATTCCCCAATAGTTTAAGAGAAAACAAACTAGGGCCCATGTTTACATTTTAGAGACTATAAACATTACAATATAAATTTGAAAGAAAAAAATATCTTCATAAAGCCTATAAAATATGGAATACTAAATTTGAAACCTAAAACAAATATTCATTTAGCTATGCTCCGGATCAAACTTAAATTCTCTCAAGTTTTCCAGAACTTAACTCATTTCTTATGAGTTTAGATTTCTATCCTCCTCTAGCAAGTTCCGATCATACTACTTGCTATTCCTTAGTTTGATCGCATCTGTCAATACGACATTGTCAACACAACTTTCGTGGAGAGGATAATTTTCTAACAGTGGTTGAGCAAATTGAGAACCTACAATAATGACCGTATCGTTCTCTTTATCTGGAAATTATAAATCTCGGTTGTCAACACGATTTTGTCAATACAACGACCACCCGTCGCTGTGAAAAAAAACTTTTTACTGACAAAGTGACAAATTAAAGTATACTTTACACAAAGAACATAGCTCAGTTTCTTATTTGGTGAGGATTGATGGTCTAATAATACCTCACTATTATCAGGGCTACTAGTCTACTATCATTTCATCATATATACTATTTGAAATGGCATGATTGTATATTGGTGTAAATACAATAGAAAGACTAACAAACTGTTTTTGTCACACAAAAAAAAAGACGAACAGACAAGACAGACTGTTTTACCCAAATGAGTAGGAAGAATTTTAAAGACAATAAATATAGTCGCAAAGCATCATATATATACTTGAGATATACTCTTCCACGTAGTACATTATTTATATCTGTTTTATCAGTGTTTTTTGTCTCGTCTATGTATTTTCATCTATTACTGACATACAAAATGTGGGTTATAGATATCATGAACTGGGACTCCAACACGTGTCCTTATTGGAATAACCCTAATTAGGACAAAACGTTGAAAGATGAAATTCACATGCTTTCATCTTTCGTCTTGTTTCTCCCTCGGGGAACCTCTTAAAGACTTACGTAAACCATTTCTTTTAAATTTTCCCGATTCATAATCCAACCAAATTCAACTAATTTGGTGAAGATTCTCGTCACAGACGCAATGTTTGTGTGCTATTAGTTAGTTATTATCTTCACAAATGAATTATATATATTATTATATCAAAAGTAACAGTTATTCTTTGATAAGTATTTGTATATTTGGGATAAACTTTTTATTTTTCTGAGCAGAGCCATTCTTCTTGCATGTATAACTAACGAACACGTTATCGATCATATGAATATTTGAATCATGCAATCTTCATGTCTTTTTTCTTGAATTCAATTTCGTAAACCAGCTTTTTTAATAACCCCTAGCTTCAAGAATCATGCTCAACTGCAATTTTTTAAAAAAGGGAGACAGAACTTTGAAGGGAATATATTCAACTATTCCTTTTCAAAAAAAGTTATATATATATATATATATATATATATATATATATATATATTCAACTATTCATTAGAAGTTTGAAGTGATTTATATCAAAATAACAAATTACTGTTATATATATATATATATATATATATATATATATATTTAAAAAAATTCTAGTGTTATTGTACTTTGTTATTTAATAAAATACTTAAAAACCACTGTTATTAAACAAATTTCAGCTGTAAAGTTTAAAATGCTACTAGTGATTTTTTAGTGTTAGTGGAATTTCAAATTTTTAAGATATAAAGTTTATGAGTTTAGATGATATTTTATAATGGTCTAGGTAAATCATCGTAAATTTATAATTGAATTAAAATCTTAAAAAAGGTAAGAAAANCTGTAAAGTTTAAAATGCTACTAGTGATTTTTTAGTGTTAGTGGAATTTCAAATTTTTAAGATATAAAGTTTATGAGTTTAGATGATATTTTATAATGGTCTAGGTAAATCATCGTAAATTTATAATTGAATTAAAATCTTAAAAAAGGTAAGAAAAATTAAACCACTCCAAACTCCAAGTTAAAATGTACTTCTTAAAAAAGGAAGCAAAAATGTACTGTGATTAGTTGACAAAAAAAGTATTGTGATTATCGTTGAACCCTTTGTTCTAAAACTCGCCCAAGTAAGCGAATTTGCGGCAGATTAGTCGTGAGCCGGGATGTCACCGTGGCGAGAAGTGGGTGATCGGCATGCCTAGGCGCTGATCTGAACTTTCCCCGAGTTGTTGAAGAAATCGCCGCCTCATATCTGAAAATCGCTTTGGTTTGATCCAAAAAAATCGGTCTTAATCTTTTATCTCGATGATAACATCAAGGATTAGTGTTATAAACAGCAAAAAAAACGGAAAAAAAGGAAAACATGAATAAGGTGTTATACGACGGCTAGGGTTGCAGAATGAAACTGTCTCTTTAGGGAAGGCGATGAGGTAGAATCATTTTTCGCATTTTAATAATAAAAAACATATGAGAGGTAAAAATGCGTAGTGCACGCTTCGAACCCGAGTTACTGCTAGAGAATTCTGAGCTAGAATCTACTGAACCACGTTATCTTATTGTTATTTTCTAAACAAAGATAACATATACTAGATTTTGGCCCGTCCTTTGAAAGGACGGGTATATCTTTTTTTTAGTTTTTCTTGAAAATTTAATTTTATATTTATGTTTTTTAATATATTTATGTTTAATCATTTATTAATAATATAAAAATTAACATTTTATAAATGAATAATAAATAATTAGACCAAACATTTATTAATTTTAATCCTGATTTAATAAAATAGATTTTGGTTAATTCGACAATTGTGTTCTGTATTTCTTTATGATAAAAATAATTTAGTGCTATCTTAAAGGATTTCTGAAACTATAACTAATATTTTATTTTGTATTTATTAACACAAATAAAGCGGCTATAGTATAATAATTACATGTTATACATTTTAGCCATAGTATAAAGAGTAATTAAAATATTATTGTAGAAAGATATGTCAAAAATATAACTGTATAAATTAATTTTATAAAGTAACATGATATTCATCAAATAAAAGGTTGGAATTATTGAATAGCATAAATAAAAATTTGGGCTGAATAGTGACAAAAGGAACAAAGATAATCCAATATGTATTAGAAGAAATGGTTCTGAGTATTTTGGCGAAGAAGTTACATATATACTGATTAATAATAAGATGGTTACAATTATAGTGGAATATTAGGTATTATTTTAAAATAGATACAATAGCATGGAAGTAATATTTCATCGAGTAGTGGCACTACAAGAAAACTAAGCCTTTACTAGGAAATTTTACTAGGAAAAACCTTCCTCGTAAAATTATTAAGGCCTTACTTCGAGTTTACGAGGAAAGCAAATTTCCTCGTAAGATCCTCGAAAACTTACGAGAAAATATTTTCCTCGTAAGACCTTAGTAATTTCACGAGGATCTTACGAGGAAAAAGTACTTTTTCCTCGTAAAGTCGTAGTAGAGGTTTTCCTCGTAAAGGCATAGTAAAATATTACTACGAAATTAAGAGGAAACTGTTTATTACTACGAAATTAGGAGGAACTGGATAGGAAATATAGAATTTAAATAAAAAACGTGTTTTGTACCTACTTTTCCTAGCAATTTCCTAGTAAATGCTCAGATTCGAAAATTTCTATAAATACCACCTTATGTAATTCATTTGAAACACACCAAAAAAAAATCAGCTATAAGCTTGATCAAACACAAAAAAATGTCCGGTCCGGGAAATATTTTCGAGTTGCGGCAGTGGATGTATTCACACAGAGATAATAACGGGAGGGTGACGAACGAATTTCTGGAAGGGTTGGAGACGTTTATGCATCAAGCAGATTCTACACCACTCACGCAGGAAA
>CAKOAT010237376.1:345220-443397 GCA_932364175.1 Eruca vesicaria subsp. sativa | reverse complement strand
ACAATGTGTCTGCTGAATCTTATTATCAGATTCAGAAATTGGTATATAGTCTTGGGTTGCCCTCGGAGATGATAGACGTTTGCATCGACAACTGCATGATTTACTGGGGAGATGATGAGAAGTTAGAAGAATGTCAATTTTGTAAGAAGCCACGATTCAAACCGCAAGGTCGAGGGCGCAATAGGGTACCGTACCAAAGAATGTGGTACCTACCAATCACAGACAGATTGAAAAGATTGTACGAATCTGAGGAGACTGCTGGAGGGATGAGATGGCACGCCGAGCATACTCAGACGGATGGAGAGATGACTCATCCATCAGATGCAAGAGCCTGGAAACATTTTAACAATGTACATCCACATTTCGCTAGCAATAGCCGGAATGTGTATCTTGGATTATGCACTGATGGTTTTAGTCCATTTGGAATGTCTAGGAGACAATATTCATTGTGGTCGGTCTTTCTTACACCGTATAACCTGCCACCGGAGATGTGCATGCGACGAGAGTTTCTATTCATGAGCATCTTAATACCTGGTCCAAAACATCCAAAAAGATCTCTCGACGTTTTTCTACAACCACTGATAAAAGAGTTGAAAGATTTGTGGTCAACAGGGGTGAGGACATATGATTGTTCAACGAAACAAACTTTACGATGCGAGCGATGCTTTTGTGGACCATAAGTGACTTTCCTGCATATGGTATGTTGTCTGGGTGGACTACACATGGAAGATTAGCTTGTCCATATTGTAATGGAATGACAGATGCGTTTCAGTTGAAGCATGGTAGGAAGACTAGTTGGTTCGATTGTCACTGTCGTTTTCTTCCCATCCACCACCCATACCGAAGAAACAAGAAATTGTTCAGGCACAAAAGGGTTGTCAGAGACACTCCTCCTCCATATTTAACTGGAGAACAAATCGAAGCGCAAATCGATTACTACTGTGCTCTAGAAACAGCTCCTCGTGGTGGGAATTGGCATGTTCCCAACAATATGCCTGATTTTTATGGTGTTCAGCACAATTGGCACAAAAAGAGTATATTTTGGGAATTGCCATATTGGAAAGATCGTCTTTTGCGCCACAACCTCGATGTGATGCATATAGAGAAGAACTTTTTTAAGAACATCATGAACACTATATTGAACGTCCCAGGGAAGACGAAAGACAACGTAAAATCGAGGTTAGACTTACCCGATATCTGCTAAAGGAGTGAGCTGCATATAAAAAGCAATGGGCAAGTTCCAGTTCCAATATTCAGACTGTCATCAGAAAAAAAGTCTGCGTTGTTCAACTGGGTGGCTTCAGAAGTGAAGTTTCCTCATGGGTATGTTTCAAATCTCTCAAGATGTGTTGAGAAAGGGAAAAAGTTCTTCGGGATGAAGAGCCATGATTGTCATGTCTTCATGCAGCGACTACTTCCCTTTGCGTTTGCGGAGCTACTACCGGCAAAAGTACATGAAGCCTTTTCAGGTAATTAATTAATATAATACGATGATATGATTATACATATATATATACTAATGTGGATAATGTTTGTTTTGTAAATATATAGGAATTGGAACATTTTTTAGGGATCTGAGCACCCGCACTCTTAAAGTGGAAGTTGTCCAACAACTTCATGAAAACATCCCTGTCTGAATCTGCAACTTGGAGAAAATATTTCCGCCTACTTTTTTCGACGTCATGGAACACCTAGTTGTCCACCTCCCGTATGAGGCATTACTTCGTGGACCTGTTCATTATGGATGGATGTATCAGTATGAAAGGGCCATGAAAACTTTGAAAGGAAAAGCCAAAAACCTAGCAAGAGTTGAAGTTTCTATTGTTGTGGGAAGTTTGACGGAAGAAACATCACATTTCACATCGTACTACTTTGCACCGAAAGTACGTACAAGGAAACGAGCTCCAAGAAGATATGATGATGGTGGTGTCGTGCCAACATATATGGAAGACGATGTTCCAGACATCTTTTGTCAAATTGGGCGATTGGGTGGGAAATTGAAAGAGATTTGGTGGTCGAGTGATGAANACTACTTTGCACCGAAAGTACGTACAAGGAAACGAGCTCCAAGAAGATATGATGATGGTGGTGTCGTGCCAACATATATGGAAGACGATGTTCCAGACATCTTTTGTCAAATTGGGCGATTGGGTGGGAAATTGAAAGAGATTTGGTGGTCGAGTGATGAAGACGTCCATAGTGCACACCTTTATATTCTTCTTAATTGGAGCATCCATTGATTGCTTATTTTGAAAGGTAAATATATAAACATACACAGTTATATATATATATATATACATATATTTCAATATTAAATATGTAACATAACATATATGATTTTACAGCCAATTTCTGACTCAAGTCGAGGAAACTATACATGGTATATTGACACCTGAGTTAGAGAAAAGGATAGATCAACACTTTATCAAGTGGTTGAGGAAACAGGTATTTATTATTACTTAAATTTTATGCATGAATTACCACAAATTAAGTCTAATATGTCTAGCTATATTACTTTTTGTTGCAGGTTGATTATGACGATCCTCAGTATCCCGCATGGTTTCGCGAATTACTCCAAGGTCCAGTTGCAAAGATCACTACATCATCGATGTATTTCACCCGAGGCTATACTTTTCATACATATGACTATGGTAGACACCGGGCGACAAGTAATTTTGGAATATGTGTGAAAGGTGAAACAGATTTCTACGGGATCTTGCAGGAGATTTATGAAGTTCAATTCCCAGGTATGGGTTTGAAATGCGTTATCTTCAAGTGTGAGTGGTACGACCCCGTCGTCAACAGAGGTGTTCGGATTAATAAGAACGGTGTAGTTGACGTCAATGGTGGACGAAGGTACAACAAATTCTTTTTTGAGATTTGTATATGCATGTTCTGAGAACTAATAATTTCTCCGTTGTCTTAATTTTTGCAGGTACAACAAATTCGAGCATTTCATACTAGCTTCCCAAGCAGATCAAGTTTGCTTCATTCCATACCATCGGATTACTACAACGGGAATAAACTGATTAGCTATTATCAAAGTGACACCTCGAGGACGGATAATCGAGGGAGAAGAACCACCATTGCAAGAAGAAAACACCAATGAAATCGAGGAACCTGAAGCAGAAATTGATGACATCCTACTCATTGATCCGCATAATCGTGAATACGAAGATGTCCCTGATCACTCAATGGACGACGTTGTTGAGGACGAGTTTGCCGAAAATGATGATGTTTCTACGGATTATGAGAATGTATCCGAATGAATTATGTATGTTTTATAAGTTTGTTTAATCACAAAAACCAATTTCAATTAAGTATATTTTATAAGTTTGCTTAATACCAAAAAAAGAGTTGAATTACGTATGTTTTTAAGCTTGTTTAATAAAAAAAAATGAATTTGGGATTTAGGTGTAGAAGAGGTTAGGAGTTTAGTTGTAGAATAGGTTATAAGTTAAGGAAGTTGTGGTTTGGGGTTTGGGGTTTGGGTTTTCGAGTTTAGGGAATTACAAACCCTTTCCTCGTAAAGCCCTAGTAATAGAAAACACGGGCACAGCTATTTCCTCGTAAGCATTACTAGGACTTTACGAGGAAAAAAACGCGGGCATAGCTATTTCCTCATAAAGATTTTCCTCGTAAAGTCTTAGTGATATTATTTCTAGGACCTTACTAGGACCTTACGAGGAAATGAAAACACGGGCATAGCTGTTTTCTCGTAAAGCTCTAGTAATATTACTAGAGCTTTACGAGAAAACAAAATTCCTTATATATACACGAGCAATCCGACTTCTTAGTCATAGTAAGTTCCTCTCCATATTCTCTTAAGGTACTCTCTAGTTCCTAGTTAGGTGATTAGATTAGGTGGTTAGTTTAGGGAATTTAGATTAGGTGGTTAGTTTAGGAAATTTAGATTAGGTGGTTCGATTATGAATTTTAAATTACGTTTGTTTAACTGTTTTTTGTTTTCTGTTTTTTTTAAATTTAGATGGTTAGAAAGAGCAAAGTTGATGCTGCTCAGTCCAGGAGGCCTGTAGATCAGGGGATTCATTATGCGGATATATTCGGGCCCGGTTCGTCTTCGTCAGCTCCCGGTGGTTCACCTTCGGGAGTTCCCGAGACTCAGGGAGGTTATACGGCATCCCGGTCTCAGCAGCCACCTCCTCAGCCTCCTCCTCCTCCTCCTCCTCATCCACCGGTCGGGATTCATCCTGACTTGCAGGTGCCGCCGAACGCACCATTTGCAGTGTACACGGTGGAGGATATCTTGACCCTTCCAGACAGAGAAGGACTGCCAGAGTTAGATCCTTTCCGACGGGACGGCCAAAACGTATTATGGTACGTTTTAATTTTTACATTTTTTTATTAATTAATTTTTAGAAAGTGTTATGGTATATATATATATATATATATATATATATATATATATATATATATATATATGTTCTAATTAATGATTTATTTTCTGTCTTTCCAGGTTTGGTCTTGACAATGCTATCGGATCTAGCGTCACGGACTGTATCAAGGGATACTTTCCCGATGCAGCTTCAAACTGGAAGCTGACGGCGAGCCACACCAAAAAGACGTGGTTCAAATCATTCGCTGTAAGTTTAGTAAATCAATTTAATTTTATTTTTTCGAGACCAAGGCAAAAGCACGATTGTGCGACATGGTCTACAACTGGAAGGGCGACTTTCAGGTATATAATTAAATTTAAAAATATTAATATATATTAATTATAGTTTTAAAAATATATATTATTGACTTTAATTCTAATTATTTCAAATCAGGTGAACGGTTACGAGCGCGGGAAACCCGATTGCCTCACAACCACGGTGTGGGATGGCCTCATCAGCTATTGGACGTTGTCGGATTCGATCAGAACGTCCAATACAAACTCCGGGAACCGCATGGCCACAGACGAGCATGGCAACACGAAGATACTTCACACCACGGGCCGAAAACCTCACGGGGGAGTTCGTCTAGACATGGTATTTTTTTATAACTATTAAATTTTTACTTTATTTTAATATTCTAATATTCTAAATTAATATTTAATTTTTTAAAAAAAAGGCTAAAGAGACAGGAGTTCTTCCATCTCTGAAAGACCTTTACGAGCGGACCCACCGGAGGAAGAGTGGGCAGTTTGTAGATCCTGCTTTCGAGCGGATCTACAACGAGGTTGCTGCCCGAGTTGACGAGCGCCAGACCCAGTTGACTCAGCAGACTGGGGCTCCGGTCGTATTATCCACTCTTGAAGTGGATAAGATTTACGAGGAGGTAAATAATTTCTTTTAATATATTAATTTTTATTATTTATTTAAAATTTTTTGCTTCGGTTATTAATATTTTAATTTACATGTCGTTCCGAGGAAAAAGGGCCGTGTTATCGGGATTGGCTCGGTTAACGATGTCCCCGCAGTGACATCGGCTTATGTTCACCAACAAGCCGATGACAATGCTCAGCTGCGGACGGAGTTGCAGGCGACGCAGTCTCATGTGCGTACGCTCACGGATATCCTCGACATTGTGGCGGTTGGAAACCCGCAAGTGGCGGAAGTGTTGCGTCAGAGATGGGAAAGCGGAGCCCTTCCTTCCCAAGAGCCTCCACCATCTCAGTCACAGCCGGCATCCAACATTGGAGACGACGACTTCGTGAACCAATTTCAAGACCAGCATCCTTTTTAGTTTTTTTTTTTAGTTTTTAATTGTATATTATGAATTTTAAAACTTATTAATTGTATATTATTTAGTTATTTATAAATATTTTGTTATTTATTTTTTTAAATTTTTTTTAATATATATAATTTTAATTTATAAATATTTTTTTTAAAATAGGAAAAAATTGTTTCGAAGCAAAATCCTCGTAAAGGTTTCGAAGTAAATTTCTCGTAAATTTTCCTAGAAAGTTCCTCGTAAAGAACCTACTACGAGGTTACGAGGAAATAGTTTACTATGCCCTTACGAGGAAAGCCTACGTGGAGCTTACGAGGAGACCTTTTCCACGTCTTTACGAGGAAACTTTTCCTCGTAAATTAGCTAGGCAATTACGAGGAAAATAGGTTTTACGATGAACGTCTTTCGACGAAACACGTTTCCTCGTTATTTCCTAGTAAAGGGCCATTTACTAGGAAATAACGAGGAAAACCCGTCCTACTAAAGGACGTGTTTTCTTGTGGTGTGGGGGTAAAAGTTAACAATGATTTTAAATTAATAATATTGATTTGATTATACATACAAAATATGAAAAAATTTCTCCCTGATAACTCTCCCATTTTTTTCTGTTTTTGTTTTTTAAATCACTAAGTTCGGATTCATCGCACGCGTAGCACCTAGTAAGTTTCTGAACAAGGATTGAACCCATTAAAATTACTCTCAAAAACATGTTAACTTTATGAAAAAAAGATGGCGGCTATTCAAAACGTACGACATGATTGGTCGAGAGAAAGTTCGGGGACAGAAGATTAGAACGCGTGTGCGAACAAGAGAGGCGGTCTACATGCGAATCTGTGGACTGTAGACACGTGGTCAAACCCATGTGCTTCCCTTATCCCCCTTTCCCTTTCATTGGCGTGGAGCGATGAAGTACAAAAACAAGTCAAAATATTGTTTATTTTATATATAAATAACTAACACGGTTGCAGTTTTGAATTCAATTAAATATCAAAATTCTTCGTTATTTTAATAAAAGACAAAATATCCAAGTTTTTCAAAAATACGTAGAAATAATTGGGGTTTGTAAGAGATATTATATCAAACATTTTTAGAGAAGATATGCTATTGCATGTGTATTTTTTCCTCAAATTTAAACTGTTTGTAATTTGTATGACCTTTTAGTTTTCTTTTTTTCACAAATATTTAATAAATTATATATATATATATGTAATAGCTGACAAAAACTTCGGAGTATTTATTAATGTAACAACATACCACATCTAAAAACAACAAGAATCGATTCTGATATTAATATGTAAAACGAAGTACTGATGATGAACAATTAATATAATGTTTTAAGATTGAAAAACTTGCTACAAATTTTAAATTCGCGCAAAATATATCTATATAAAAAGTGGTAGCTGAAAATATATGAAACTTTTATAGATTACTAATCATGAAGATTATTATTATGTTACGAGTTTCATATTTAATTTTGAAAAACAATTTTTTCACCCAACTGTTTTGGAACATTTTTTGCCTCTATAATACTAGTAATTAGAGTATTTCTAGTCTATTATTATTTTTCTTTCAATAATATCATTCAGAGGCAATTTTATTCCAATCACTTGTTATATGTGTTTTAAGATAGAAATTGCTATATTCTCTATATTTAAAAATATCTCCAAATATTTTTGTTCTTTTTTTCTCTAGAATACGACACTCTAGCTATAATAGTGTTGAGATGTCCAGCAGTGTATTTTCTAAATATATAATAAAAATAGAATAACACTATTTCTTCCTCTATAAATAAAAAATAATATTTAGTTTAAAGGAAGAAATAGAATGGGATATAGTAAATTTGTCTCTAAATACTACAGTAGAGCCAAATATAGAGATAAATTAGAGATATTAAGAAAGAAGTAACATTCTATATTACAATTTTATATTTATAGCAGTTTTAATATAAGGGAATGCATTGGAGCCTCTGTTCTAAAAATTGTGCGTCTCAATTAGGCACCACTCATCCGGTTTGATTTTAGTTCGTTTAGACTGTCAGATGACTGTCTAGCCATCTAATCCATTTTTTTATTTTTTTTTTGTTTCTGTTTTTCTTATTTTTAATAATAATATTTTTTATGTATTCATTAGATTTAAAATTTAATAAATACAAGCTATATTCATAGTTCTGATGAAAATTATATCGTATTAATAGTTTATATTTCTATTTGTGTGTCTATATAATTCTAACATGAAAATATATTAATATTATAAATAATTAGATATTAACATACTTTTATAACATATTAAATAGTCTACTTTTTTGTCCCATGTAATCTCTGATAAATCTCCAAATTTCTCTCTAGTCGATAGGTCCGATCTGATCGCCTGACTAGTGCATAGCACGGCAGACATGGATTGAAGAAACTCAATTTCTATTAAAAATATTTTCGTTTTAGAGAAAAAAAGCAAAATATATTGGAGATTAGAGAGAAGGAGAAATCTGTTTTGTTCTTGTTTTCATCTCGAATCTACCAAACGCCATTTCCGTTAAAGAGATATTACTCAATTTTGTTCTAGAAGAAAATGAAATATATTGAAAATGGTTTAAGATGTTCTAGAAGGAAACCTATTTTCGAATCTACCACTAAGTAAGTATTTCATTTGTCATCATCATAAAAGAAGGAAGATGGACCATATGCAATTGATTATGTTCATACGTTCTTCATATAAGAGTTTTAGGACGCTAATGTTTTGTATCTAGATAAAGTTTTGCTTTAATTAAGTTGAAGGAAAGAAGGTTACTGAAAACTCTTTCACCTCGCTCGACTAAAATAACGAAATCATTAGAATACATATAAATAAACTATTTAGTTAGTAAGTAGTATTTTAGAGTGAGTATTATTCTTAGTTACGAATTTTGTTGTTTGGAGGGAGTGTGAGTGAGATAAATCAAGTCCAAAAGCAATAACACGTTTAAGAAGAAAGAGGAGACAAATGCATAGACAATAATTAGGTTTCCATTGTTCTTTTCTACTCGAATATTCCTCCAATCACCAAAACCCACGTACCGTTGCTCACATGTGAGAAAGCTCACAAGTTTTATAACCTTATTAATTGAAGTCATTAACCAGTGTCTCTATATAAATCTTCTCCTCGTTTTCCAAAATGTATGGCAATCAAGTAATAAGAAGGAAAATAATGTAAGTTATAAAGAGTGAGAAGCTCACAAGTTTTATAACCTTATTAATTGAAGTCATTAACCAGTGTCTCTATATAATTCTTTTCCTCGTCTTCCTAAATCCAATGTGAGTTGAAGTAATTTTGACTTTGTTGTATAATTTATACACTAGCTGTTTTTCTGCATAAACTTTTTTAAAAGTTAAATTATATTTAAAATGAAATATATTAATATTTTATATTTTATTTATTTTGATTAATATTTAATATAAATTTTATTTAATTAAGCACAATTTTTTTTTAAAAAAAAAACTTGTTTATTTTAAATTATACTTTATTTAATAATATATATGTAGTATATTTAAAATTCGAATCCTAGAAACTTTTTATCTATTTATTTTAGTTAAATGCATTAAATCAACTTGTAAAAAAATACTAAGAAAATTCATATAAAAATTCTATAGTTATTAAAAATTATAACTAAAGAATATTTATAAAATTTATCGATATCTAAAAGAAACTAATGATATTACGATTGAAAATTTATTAATTTTTAAAAAATGATTTAGAAACTTTTGAAAATATTAATAATAAAAATTGTATAATTATAAAAGTAAAATTAAATAACATCTGAAAATTTATAATGCATATTTCAATATATTTATTTTAGCTATGATTTGATCTATGAGTTATTACCATATTTTAACAAATTTACCAAAAATATAAATCAACATTAAATGTAAAGTATCAATATTATCGTATTCTATAAAGTTTACGAAAAAAATATATCAACAATAAATATAATTGTTCATGTCATATTTAACTATAAGTCATGTTATCAATTTTAGTAGTCATGCCATCATTTTTTTGTAAAAATAATTGTAGGGAAGACATGTAAAAAATCACTTCGCAAATAATATATAGAGGATAGTTTAAATTGCTTCACTAATTAATAGAAACTAATACTATTGTTTGTTGAGACCTACATAATAATACTAACCCATTGTTCAAACATTAAGGCTCTCTTACCATATTATATTGTCTTTTGTATACTAAGAGAGACATGTTTTTCTCCATGTTTTATGTTGGTCTAAGTTTTTTTATTTATAAATCCCCGATTAATTTCAGGAGGAATGCATTTAGTGCTACAAAGTGGATTAATTAGTGACTACCACAATGCATAACCCGAGTTTGGGGTGTTTTCCGACCAACGTAAAGGTAGATTGATCAACTATTACATCCAACATGTTAACCATTTGGATCAAAACCCAAACTTATACTGATTAAGTAGTGATAATTTAGATTTTAGGGAGAATTGAATCTAAAACCAACATAGGTACATACTGAACAACATGGATCTAAGTTTCTTCCTGCTTAGAAATCCAAATTTAATAGTCTAAATCTACGATCAATTAAAACTCTAGTAACCCCAGTCAAATAAACATAGCTATTAACCAATCAAATTATACAAGGGTACACAAATACATGACCACTACAGATCTTAAATCCCAACAATCTTTCGTTTTTTACAATATAATTTGAATCCAATAGCTTTATAAAAACTATTACTGAAATAAATTGTATTTCCTTGCATTTCCATTGAACTCATACAACGTATATATATATATATAGAGTTTGGTAATCTCGTTACGTTTTACATGGGATTGTTATCTAAGGAGATATCTAATCCTAGAATATAGGATAGTATATAGCATATTCTAATACCCTTCCTTAGTCTAATCGTCGGGTGCTCGGACCGAGAGACTGTGCTTGAATTCATTGAACAAGGACAAAGGTAGGCCTTTGGTGAATATGTCGGCGTACTGAGCTGATGAGGGAATATGCAGAACACGAACCTGACCCATGGCTACTTTTCTCAGACAAAGTGAATGTCTATTTCGACGTGTTTAGTCCTCTGATGCTTAACAGGGTTGTTGGACAAGTAAACGACACAGACATTGTCACAATACACCAGAGTATCAGAAGTGATGTGGACTTTGAGCTCGAGCAAGAGATTACATATCCAACATGTTTCTGCAACGGCGTTGGCAACGCCTTTGTACTGAGCTTCAAAGCTCGATCTTGAGATAGTGCCTTGTCGCTTGGAGGACCATGTGACCCAGTTATCTCCTCGATAAACGCAGTATCCAGACGTCAATCGTCGAGTGCCAGGATAGCCTGCCCAGAATGCATCTGTGTAGGCTGTGAGAGACATCAAGGAGGTCTTGTGGAGTTGCAAGCCATGAGACAGAGTGCCTTGAAGGTAGCGAAGAACTCGTTTCATAGCAAGAAAATGAGACAGTCTTGGATCATGTATGTACAAGCATAACTGATGAACCGCATGATGAATATCATGGCGTGTAAGTGTGAGGTATTGGAGAGCACCTGCAATGCTTCAATATAAAGTTAGATCTTTTATCTTGTCACCATCTTCAGCCGATAATTTAAATTTAGGTCTACCGTGCATGCTTGCACGAACAAGAATATCTTGAGCATAAGCAGATTGGCTTAAGAAAAGTTCACCATTTATGTAATCAACTTTGATGCCAAGGAAGTAAGATAAGCGACCATCACCGGACATCTCAGACTCTTGTTTTAAAAGAAATGTTAACATCTGTCTAAGCTTTAGAGAGGATGCAGTGAGAAGTATGTCGTCAACGTAAAGTATGAGGTATTCTGGTTCTGATTCTTTATCGAACACATAAAGGGAATTGTCGCTGCTACTCTTTACGAAACCCAATTTTTGAACAAAGCCAGAGAAGCGTGTGCCAATCTCGTGGTGCCTATTTGAGACCGTAAATGGCTTTCTCCAGTTTCCATACGTGAGTTGTCTTTGTCGACTCCACCATGCCTGAGGGCTAATGCATGTATATTGTTTCTTCGAGTCTACCATGAAGGAAGACGTTCTTGACATCTAGATGGTGCACCTCCCAATCGTTTTGAAATGCAAGGTGAAGAACTGAACGTATTGTCACTGGTTTGACCACTGGGCTGAAAGTCTCGTCGTAATCCAAACATGTTTCTTGTGACTTTCCGTTTGCAACAAGGCGTGACTTGTGGCGTCTAATCGTTCCATTTGGACCTGTCTTATGTTTAAAAAGCCACATGGAACAAACAATATTAGCATCAGATGGCCTAAGTACTAGACTAAACGTCTTATTCTTAACCATAGCACCATACTCATCAGTCATAGAAGAGTTCCAATTCGGATCAGAAAGAGATTGAAGATGGCTTTTTTGTAATGGGTGAGATTGTGGAAGCATGAAGAGACAAGATTGACTTTTCTTTTCTAGTTCCATCTTTATTCATACTAGTTATTGGGTGACGTGTAGGACTGACTGTAGCAGAGGATGGTGCAAAAATGGGGAGATTTTCAGCTGGAGGAGCCGACGCTTAGTTGTCGTCGGTTAAAATGATGATTCCAAGATAGTTTTGAACAGAGGAGACATATCATAGCTTTTGAGAAATCTATATGTGACCGCCGAGTTTGAAAGAGATTCAGCGGTTGGAAAGATAGATTCGTCAAAGACCACATGATGAGAGATTATGATCTTTCTGGTCTTTAGGTATAAGCAGCGATATCCTCTATGGTTGGTAGGGTAGCCGAGGAAAAGAGAAGGAGCGGAGCGTGGAGCTAGTTTGTGAAGGTAAGAATAACAGAGGCAATCAAAGGTTTTGAGATGGTCATAGGTGGGTTTTTTCTGATATAGTTTTTGGGAAGGTATAGCATTATTGATGGAAGTTAATGTAGTATGTTGAGAAGATGGGAAAAGCGGTGAAGAGCTTATACCCAGTATGTTGGTGAAAGTTTGGTTTGAAAAAGGAGAGTGCGGATGGTGTTGTTG
This sequence comes from Eruca vesicaria subsp. sativa, assembly GCA_932364175.1. Lineage (NCBI taxonomy): Eukaryota > Viridiplantae > Streptophyta > Magnoliopsida > Brassicales > Brassicaceae > Eruca > Eruca vesicaria. Next base: position 430,717 of record CAKOAT010237376.1, on the reverse strand, counting down.
ATGGTTCTTATCATCCGTTCAAAGCGCCCATTCTGCTAAGAAGTGAGAGGGCAGAAGAAACGGACACCATTCGCAGAGACATAATTTTAGGAATTGGGCATTGTTGTACTCCCCACCATTGTTGGATTGGAAAGTTTGAATTATTGTTTTGAACTGTGTTTTCACAAAGGAAACAAAATGAGTGAATTTTGCAAAAACTTCACTTCTTTCGTAAAGAATATACCCAAACGAAGTGAATGTGATGATCCAGAAATAAAATATAATACCGGATATCACTAATGCTTGGGATTGGTGATGTCCATACGTCTGAATGAACAAGTTCAAAAGAAGTAGAAAAAAATCGACTACTTTCATGAAAAAGGAAGTTTAAGGTGTTTACCCAATGGCAAGCTTCACAACGAACTGGAAACTCGCTTTTATTACAAGCAATCAACTGAGAAGAAATCAAAGAACGAAGAAAATTATCATTGACGTGACCAAGTATTTTGTGCCACAATGAAGGATTAGCAAAGACGAAAGCTGAATGTGAGTTTGCCTCCTTATTCTGAAAATATGGAACATAGTAGAGGTCTCTTTTGCTCTCATTGCGGAGAAGCGTTTTCTTGGTGTTGAGATCCTTAATAGAAAAACCAAAAAGGTTGAATACGACCGAACACCAGTTATCATTAGTAAACCGACGAACATAAATAAGATTTTTAATGATATTAGAAGCAACAAGAACATTATTTAAAGAGGGAGAATGAGTTGGAGAGGAAAGACATGAAGAACCAGTGTATGTGATTGAAATGGAAGAAGTGTTACCAACGACAACAGATTTTCCGGTGCTATTTAAGAACAAAGTTTAGAATACCTGAGGTTGACGCTAGGTGGGCAGTTGCCCCCGAATCCATGTACCAATTTGCAGCACGTGGGTCCCCAATGGTCATGGTGTTGAAGGCTTGCGCAAAATTAGTGGTTGCCTGCATCAGATTCCCAGCAATGTGAGTTTGATCTGGACGCGTAGGTGCAGGACCAAGTACTCCACGCGGATTGACTTGCATCCACGTCGTCAGATATTGCTGCCAGTTCATCATCGGCGGTGGAAAGAATGGTTGATGCCAAGTTTGATACCAGTGTGGAGACCAGCTGTTATTCCATGGGCGATGATTTCCGTAGCTGCGTCTCCTTCGTCCTCTGCTGTTTTGCTTGCGCTTTTTTTGTTGTTGTGAGGTTGTATTTTCTCCATGTTAACTGTAAGCATTGTTGAAGATGGTGGAGTGTCAGTGTTGCCGGTGTCTTCTGGTTGTGACGAGTTTCCTCATTGAGAAGCATTGATTTAGCGGTGTCGAACGTTGGGAACGGATCATCGTACTTGATCACATTGATGATGTTATTGTACTTCTCGTTAAGACCCAGAAAAAGTGTACGATCATTGACCGGAGCGTCTAGATTGGCCAGAAGATCAGAGATGATTTGAGGGTCTGGTAGTATTCATGGACGGAGTGATCGCCTATCTCAGTCGTGCCTAGGTCGTGATCGAGCTGGAGGGCCCGTGCTTCCTTGTTGCTTTGGAACTAGGCTTCTATGCGAAGCCAAATTTCTCTGGTGGTGCCTTCTTTTTTGAAGTGTACCGTAAATCCATAGCTTCACTAAACTGTCGCGTTTTTGCCATGGAGTGTCGTTGTCATTTGCAGGAACAGAGGCGCCATCGACATGCCCTAATACGTCGAAAGCAAGGCATTAAGTGAGAAACAATTCTCTCAAAGCATCATAATTGTGATCTTGATAATCAAGGATAATCGGGATATGGGTCTTGATATTGGTTACCCCGAAAGCACGCTCAACGGCGTTTTGAGCGGCCATTTAAGGTAAAGAATATCAAAGATGAGAAAGGTTTAGAAAAAGAAAATTTCCGAGAAAAGAAGAAGAGAACGAGAAAGGTGGGAACCGAAATTCACCTCTGTCAAGATTACGTAAATTTAGGAATTTAGAGTAAACCCTAACTTCCCAGAGGACCCGACTATCTGCGGAACCGCACATAACCAATCAAGAGCGCGATTAATACGAGTAAGTAAAAAGATGTTAAGAAAAACAAGATTGAGGGCAAAAGGATTTTTATTCCGAATTCGCGTAAGAATGGTACAACAAGAGTAAGCCTTAGCTGCGTGAGCCATCGGCGAGATCCCTAACCCTTAGCAATCTAAGACTAAAACCCTAGTTGAGACGCAGCTCGAAAACGAAAACGGAAACATTTCTAAATGCTAAGTTTGGTGGTAAAAGCTCTGAAAACTCGTCCTTTGCTTATGTCCTCTGCCTTTTGCTTATATACTTCCTTCCTAAGCGGTTTAGTCCTTCCTTTTTGCCCATATTCGAGTTTATCGGGAATCTTCCATTTATCTCGATCTTTCCTTTTTCTGTGTGGAAATCTTCTATTTATCTTTAAACTTGACATTCATCTTCCTTCTGCGAGTAAATCTTAAAATCGTCATTGTATCTTTGGTCTGGATTTTGTTTAAAGTCGTAAGTGGACTTTTATCGCGCTTTTGGGCTGTCCGAGCCGCTTTGCGATAAAAACCGTTTTACGATTTTAGATGAGATCGTTTCCTGACACGATGCCGTTTTTATAGGATTTCTTAAGTTGATCATATAGTTGGAAAATGCACGATGTTCCGTCTAATCGTTTCCGTTTTAAACGATCTTCCCGAACTTTACGAGAATGAAGACTTTTACAATTTTTATCGTAAAACTTGAACGGTAAGACGGATCGAGACGAAACGAGAGACGTTTCAACCATGGTTCAGAGCATGATCAAGCCGAAGGTTGTATGCCTTGAGTCGAGGACGTGGGAGATCGAGGCTCGGGACGGTCAGCTCGACATACGGCGAGTCAAACTGGATTGGTTCAGCTCGAACCTGCTCGCGGTTTACGGCGGATGCGGTTTTTTGCGGTTTTTGCTTAACTTGGGCAATCGCGTAATCGGCGATTGTAGATGACGATTTCCAAGTTTTCTGCGGATTTCCTTTTGTTCGGAAAGTCATTAGAATTTTATAAAACAACTTCTCGAGTTTTATAAAACGTATTTTTGTTTTTTTGCGGAAAGTTTTGGTCATTGATTCCGTCGTACCGATTTTGACCCCAACATGAAAGGTCTCAGAAGCTTTTAAGCTCTCATACCATGAAATAAATTGTATTCCGTTGCTTTTCCATTGGACTCATACAACGTATAAATATACAGAGTTTGGTAGTCTCGTTACGCTTTACATGGGATTGTTATCTAAGAAGATATCTAATCATATAATATAGGCTATTATATAGCATATTCTAATTATTACTATATATCTTTAGTCGTTTAAGAAATGAATTACAATTATTAATTTATTATATAATGTCTATGTCTGCGATTTTGTGGTCGAGTGATAAGGAGATGGACTTGGGACGTCAACACATTTCAGGTTCGATCTAACTGTTGCCTGAAAATGAGTTACATTATTTTGCACACCCATATGGATATGAGAATTTGATTTTAACCATTTGAATATCTGAAAAGAGAATTTATCCGGATTACATATTTCTTTATAGATTAGACTAGACCTTTCCATAAACTCGAAATGCCTATCACAATTTAGTCCAAAAAAAAAACTATAATGTTTTCCAAAACATTTCTTAAGTACTAATTTTTTGCATGATTGGGAAAGGTTAGCTTTATTCAATATGTACTGCACATGTATTTGCTTCGGTACATTTGTTAACCACGTTGGTCTGGTTTCAGAGGCGTGCTTACCCTTATAGAAAATAGGCAATTGCCTCAGGCCCCATCTAAAAGTGGAAATTTAGGGGCCCCAATTTTTACAAATGTTTGCAGAGTTTTTGTTATGATTTTTTTTTTTTTTGGTAACTTAGATATTCCTTAGTATAATTATTTGTATTAATAGTATACATGAGCTCCGTTTTTCCTCTTTCTTATCATTTGCAGAGGTAAAACTTATCTTTTTTAATATTGTGTTAGCTTTATTTGTTTTAATTTCTATATTTTACTTCATATTTTTTACTCAATACTTTAAATATAATTTTCACTTTCTTAAAAGGTTTTAAATAATTAACGCTAATAGCTACAATAGGATTAAGAATTAAAAACTAGAATAGATTATTATGTACATTAAGAATTTATAATGAAATATTTCATTTAAAACAAAAATTCATGATACATAATATTTTAATAAAACATTTTGGATTAATATTCTTAAACATCCAAAAGATGAAAATTTTGTTTTATTTTTAATTGCATTTGTGATTTTATATTTTCAAAAGTTTATATTAATAGTTATTCCTTTTTTTTCTTAACTCGCCTTAGGTCTCTAAAAACCTTGGCACGGCACTGTCTGGTTTGATGGTATGGTGGGCTCGAAAGGTGGTAACAGTTCCTTCTTTGAAACCTATCATTTAAATTTATCCAGCTATGTGATCAGACGGCATGGATATCTAACTTCCAGAGCAATCGAGGTTGTTTTACCAGCGAACCGGTCCTTGAAGATTAGTCAAGCTTTCAGATTTTGATACCTCTTGTTTATTAAAACGTACATTTGTTGAAGTTTTAGCTAAAAATACATCATGTTGAAACGTATATAAAAATAAAACGTATTTGGAAGAAAAATCTTGAATATATAAAGGCATTTAGCTTTATAGTATCAAATATCAATTAGGTCTGAAGATGAGAGTGAAAAAAATAAACAACCTTTTGATGGCAAGTCACTTATGTGTTCTCTTTTAGTTTGTTGCGGAGACTTATCCAGTATGATGGTGATAACGACTCCCTCTAATCCTCGCACTACACGTAAAATAGTTATCGTATTACGCATTAGATAATAAATAACGAGGATTTCATATATAAAGACTGCATGTAAATATCCCTATATCCCTTTAAAAGAAACTAAAATGGAGATGTCATAATAATACTAAAATGGAAAATTTTAGTAAAATTTACATCTATTATATTAAAAGAGAAGTCATGACTTATTTCATGTGTGATATTTATATTTGGATCATTCTGTAAAAACTTATTCAAATGAATTTTTGTATACATATTAATTTGAAATATTTTAATTATTGTAAAAAAAAAAAATCAAATAGATATTCTTATATTTGCTCTAAATTACAACTATACAAAATTTTGTCAAGTCTAAATCAGCAATAGACAATATAAGAAACCTCGAAAAACATAGATGATAAAGAAAAATTTAAGTTTAAAATACAAAAACAAACACAGTGCATTATAGTTTTCGGCTTAATAATTTAAATCAAGTAGATGTTTTATAAATTACATTTAATATAGGTTATTTAGTCAAAGATTTAATTTATACATATAATTCGGTTAATATATATGTATGACCAAAACCTAAAATACAAGTACAATATTAAAGAAATTAATATCTAAGTTAATATTAAATTGAAAAAAACTGTTCTAAATATCACATAATGTAAGGTTTTAGTCAATGTTTGAAACAATTTTTGTAAGGTTTTCGGCAATGTAAAAAACTGATGTATCACTAATAATTTGAAACAATAAATTAAAATACTACATGCAAACTATGAAATTGTTGTGTTTGAAAATATTATATTAAACTATTAGCAATCGATAATATTAAAATTATATACCATTAATCAGGAAAATCTAATATTTGTATAAAGTGAAAGTAATCACCCGCACGTTTGTGTGGATCAAGATCTAGTGGACTAATTAAATTAGAGTATTGTTCGATAATGCAACGGTCTCATTAAATTCTCGAAGTTAATTACTTTCACATTTTTATTTATTTTTCTAGGTAGAAGGATTTTTCGATCATATATATATTTTTCAATCCAAGTAGTATTTTAAATTATATATATATCTGTTTTTAATAAGTAAATTATATATCTGTTGATCTACTTTTTATTTGTTGGTACGAAATCAGAAAGAAATTTAAATTGTTCCGTTATTTTTTATTGCTTTCACATGAGTTCGACGGAATGAGTTCGTCAAGTTAAAAAGTCATGTCTTTTCAACATGAAACATTATTAACGATAGTGATGTATAACTTGAGGAATTAGTAAAAAAAGAAGAAGGAATTAGTAGTATTAATATGCAAAGGGTTAATTAAGTAATTTTCGAATATATATTACATAATTAAAAAATAATAATCAAACCATCCCTTGACACCTCCTTCATTTTTATAAATGATAAGTCCTCTGCTCCCAACACATCTCCTTATTGCAGAAAAAGTGAGACAAAAAAACATCAACCTATTCAATCTAAGAGAGATAAAAAGAAGATCTAGAGAGGGAGAGACCAAGAAACATGAGTAACCAGAATGTTGATGATCATAATCTTCTATTCATTTCTCAGATGTACCCTAATGTCTATACTTCATCGATACCACAACAAGGTTTGCCCACGTTAAAGCGTCTTTCTTTTTATAAAAACCCCCAAAATTGGATTTACAACTATCTTCAAGTGGGTCTTCTTTATTTTCTTTCTTCTTTTTTTTTTGTAATGATAAATTTGTCTTATTTTAGTCCTTTTCACATACGTGCATGATCAAGACTAAGATTTTATTATAAGTTAAAAACATTAATATTGATTTGTTTATCTTTGACCAGCGGGAGATTCAAAACCAGCGCAGCCAATGAGGAGGAGGAGGAAGAAGGGTGTTGCGGTGGCGGAACAAGGTGGAGATGGAAGCAATGGGTGGTTTAGGAAGAGGAAATTGAGTGATGAGCAAGTAAGAATGCTGGAGATGAGTTTCGGAGATGAGCATAAGCTTGAGTCAGAGAGGAAAGATCGTCTTGCTAAGGAGTTAGGGCTTGATCCTCGTCAAGTCGCCGTCTGGTTCCAAAACCGCCGTGCACGGTGGAAGAACAAGAGGCTTGAAGATGAATACACTAGACTCAAGAACGCACACGAAAACGTCGTCGTTGAGAAGTGTCGCCTTGATTCTGAGGTGCGTGATTATCTTCTCTTTCTAAAAACTAATTAATATTTTGCTATAGATTACTTAAAAGTTTACTGGTTATTAAATAAAAACCAGTAAGCGTTATCTATGTCAGAGTTATGTAGATTATAGATAACGATTAGTGGTTTTCATTTAATAACAAAAACTTCTATTTATGAACATAATAGTAGTAAAATGTTATACAGGAAGAAAAACATTAATATGACCTGAAACCAAGACAACATCATAAGCAATTGAGAAAAGAAAGTAGAAATCAAACGTTGATTGAGTTACAATTTTGTTTTGTTACCTTTAGTATATATCTAAAGTTGTAAACTACATAATCTATAAATAATTTTGTTGCATTAAAAATAAAATAATAGAGAAAGTGAACTGCAAATTCCAAAAGAATAAATAAAAGAAAGTGTCATTTTATGTAATTATCTCTTTCCGTATAACTTCCTTCGCTTTCTAGTGGTTACTAACTTGCTTGTCTTAATCACTGGGCCTCTAATCACCAGACCCACAAAATTAAACTACTAATCAAATCAAAGTCATAATAATATGATTAGCTATAAATAGTAAGTTATTTAGTTAATCAAATCAACTTATTATTTCAGGTTCTTCACCTAAAGGAGCAGCTTCATGACGCTGAAAGAGAGATCCAACGGTTGGCACAAAGAGTCGAAGGAGCCATAAGCAGCAGTCCTCTCTCATCTTCTGTCTCTATCGAAGCTAATCAGACTACGCCATTTTTCGGTGACTACGAAGTCGGATACGACGGTGACGGTTACGAGAACTTATTCTACTCGCCGGAATACATTAATGGATTTGAATGGATGAGCCCATTCATCTGAAAACAACTAAGCTTAAATATTAATTTTATTAGTATAGAGATAACTTGGTTATTCTATATGATTGGTCGATATCTATAATGAAGCAGACTATAGATTCATTAGATCTAATTCGGTTGTCTAATGTTGTGGACATCTTTCTCTAAGCATCAATTGCTTAACTAGATAAGTCGAAAGCGGCTCTGGTTTGTTTGACTTGAAGGTCAAGTTTGGACAAAAACAATCTGTATATTTGTCAATTATAAGTAAATTGCGATTTCTCTTTCTAGTTATAGGCTTTTTACTCAAAATATATGCATGTGGATATGATATGAATATCATATTATACTTGGTAATTTTTGTAATTAACTATACTTAATATAATAAAAATCTGTGTACATCGATGCACTAATTAGTAGTTAATATGCAAAGAAATCTTTAAGAAATAATAAAACCTAATTTATTATTCAGAAAGAACTATATAGTGATCAACGAGTGACATTCACACGCTTAACTCTAAGCAACTACAGATACTCGACCCTTACAAAACTATAAATATATTGTCAAAAGAAGCAATGTATACTACAACTATCAAAGAAACGTATGGCCACCTATTTGACGATGATTTATATACGACCACTTAAAAAATATATATATATTGGTAATTTGACGATGGTATAATTAAGACCACTTAAATTAAACAGTGGTAATGTATTTATTAGTATCATAAAAAAGGAAATTAGTTACGGTGTAAAATATATTAGATTGCGTTTCTCACTTTTAGTCACATAATTTAAAATTATTGGTTCTTTTTGCAGCGTGGTTGTCAAATACTATATATTTACGAATCATACATGATAGTGTGATACGTATAAGAAACCGTACGTACATATCATTGAATTAGAATACCGACACTGGTTGTCAAAAAGAAAAGAATACGGACCATTGGAATCGATAGCCTGATAGATTTTAAAGCATGTCTTTTTGTCAGATTAGTACGTACGTGTTTCTATATAGACTACATATATTTTATAAAAAGTACGCAAATTTAAAAGAAAAACCTTTACAATATATAATAAGAGAATAATATAGAACGTAATAAGCTGCATATATTACGGGTTTTCTTTAAGAACTTTTTATCATGGAACACATATAGTGGCATGGTATAGAAAAACTAACGGCGAAAGGTATCGCACTCCCACATGATATACAAACACAAGCAAAACGACGATGAAACTTTATATGTCGATGGATAACATTTTGCTAAAAAAATTAAAAGAAGTTCGGATAGAATGTAACTCAACTAGGTAACGCAATAAATGTGCGTTCACCTCATGTGACAACAAAACTGGATTCGCTTATGCAATAGGACGGTCCAGTATTGACTCAAGAAAAAAAATCTTCCTATGGATATCTTATTGTCATCTGTTTATTATTCGAATCACAACGATTTAGATAATACGAGATGTCTGTCCACGTCTAGAATTAATTGAATAGAAAAAAATGCCATTGTAAAAGCTTATTATACTAGTGAGTTATTGTTTAATACAATAGCTAAAAATCAAAGCTAAAGTTGTAATAACTTTGTTGGGAAGATATGCACGATAAGTGTCCCATGTGTCTTATCTCTGCACGGACAAAACTTTAAATCTGTTTGTTGTCTCTCAAATGTGAGATTTAAATGGTCACATAAAGTTCAGATTCTGTCAAATTAACAATGAAGAAACTGACAAATACACTGTGTATGTTATATGTGTCAAAAACTTGCAACTTATTCCTAACAAAAAGCGGAATCGAGAAGTGATAAAAAGAACGCAATTGGTGTAATTTTAGGAAATAGGGATTGATATTAAAGTGTAAAGAAGCAACAGTGTATGGGTACTTTTCAAAGTTGAAGTCAGACTCATTGGAGTATAGTATGCTATGTGTCAAATAATCATGGATTGATGGGTTGAAAAGTCGGTCATCTTTTCTGGTAAATTAAATTTGTTTGGTACATAATATTGTTTTTGATATTCTTATTTTTTTACATTTCTTAGATAGAATACTTTTGCAACGATAACAAATGGAAATGAAAATCATAGTATTCCATATATAGTTGATTATACTTAAACCTTAATGAAAGCTAGGATATAGTGTTGTAAAATGAACTCTGCTGCATTCACTTGTTTCTATCGTTTCGTACGTAGCATTGTGCCCATACTATTCCTTTTTTTCTTTTTATTTTATTTATTAGAGGATTTTCATCAATTAAAAATAATGTTTACTTGATGAAGAGTTAAATCAGAGCCATTGATAAAGAGCTAAACCAGAGCTATTCTTGTTCTTTATTAATTATATATGTATAAGATATGATAATCATTGGTGACACGGACTTATTTTTGAGCAACCATTCAATTCGTTATAGGAACCATCTACACCTAGGCCATGAAAACTACTCGGAGTCGCCCCAGGCAATACGCAGTTGATCAGATAAGTGTGGAAAGGTCACTTGCATTTTGAATGACCAGTCTGGTTTACTGGTTTCAACGTTTTTTTTTTCCTTTTTCCTAAAGATACTGGTTTCAATGTTGGTCTGGTAATCGTTTGTTGTGTTGATAGCATTTATAAGACATGTTTCTAGCACTGCGGCTCTCCTTCCTGACTTCTCATTCCAGTCTCTTACATGTTTACTCTTCGTAGTTTTTATTCCTAAAAACATCCTATATATATTCTCATAACATGTAGACTTTGGCTTGATTGAAAAACTAGGTCTTCTCTCTATATTTGTCTCGTCTCAAACTTTTAGTTTCATTCCATCACCAAAGAACTTCAGGTTTCTGATACAAACTTAGATGTACGTACATACTTACTTCATCCATACGCTTCCGATACAAATCACGAGAAAAATGATCATGATTTCATCCTTGAGCCATTTCAACAAGTTTGCTTCTCATCAGATGTATTCCTTCTATCTTCCAACAAAATCGGATCAATAGATGAGATGCTTAAGTTTCATGAACTTAACCACTATAGTCAAACCGTCCTTGAGACCCAATTTTTATTTTGCTGTCAACATTTGATCTCCTTATCCATTGAATCAACATACTCTCTTTAGGATCTTTAAAGGCTGGAGAATATGAAAACATACCCAAGCTTTTACAAGCTCTTCTTTATAAATTGAAAAAAAACGAAGTGTTCTTCTCCTAATTGCACACAAGGTGCTCAATAAAAGTTTGACCTTCCAATTCTCACCTCTCGCCGAGTTCAAAGAAACTATTTAAGCTATTATTAATTGCATATACACATGATAGTTTCATTCATAACAGAAAATATGTCAAGAAATTAAGTCAATAAAAAGAAATATTGATAAAGTAAATCTTATACAATAAAGTTGACTTCTCTCCATTCTCATGCATCAGCATTTACATAGGGACATCTTATGCTATATGGCATCCAAAAAAATTGCAGAAATGGCTATGGGCTTTAATATTGATGCAATTGGTTTTCAATCATATGGGCTTTAAGAAAATAGTTCAAACCTATTTTCGAACATCATCTCGGCCCCAACATTATTCACCCTTATGCTATCAGCCTCTCACCACCTTGTTTGCTCAGTTTTTTTCAGGATCACTGACTGTGAAACCAGTACAACCACTATAACGCTTTTTCTACACATTCATACCAAGACATCAAGCTTCTTAATTATGGTTTTCAATCAAGTCGTCCCACTATATGTACTTCACTTCATCTTCTCCACTTTTTCTATTATTATGATTTTTTTTTATATATATAATTATAGATAGAGAACAAGCCTCCACACATCTCATCGATCTTCGTCCCAACTTACTATAAGCGTCATCTGGCATTCACTAATTTTCTATGATTCCGCAAAACGACCATTGTAATGCTTCTCCTCGGCATTTATACTTTCAAAATTGTCTCAAAATTCTAGGGAGAATGAAAGAAGCGAGGACTAAGACGGTAACGAGGGTTTAGATTTTATAGCAAGAAGTAGAGTTTTTTGCTTTGAAGCTGGAGTCTGGATACGAGTGGGAGATTTTCAAGAAAAACGCTCGACCTTTGAAGAGATGACAAAATATTTGTCTTCTTAATCTCAATTTCAAATCTCACACTGATCGCCAACGTAGGCAGAATCGCTTCAAGAAATATAGGTCAAGCTTTCATTTTTCACATCTTTGCTCTTTGGGTTTCGGTTTACTTAGACTAATTTTGTGTGGATCTGATAATTAGAAAGTTGATAGAGGATGTTGATGAGTACGATGGTGATGAACATATCTTCCCCAGGATCGCATGAGTTCATATTCCAATAAGTTGTTGACAACTCGGAGATTATGGGTTCCTCAAAACTACGACTTTTTGGAAATGTATTAGCACATTTTACGATCATCTCTAGATATGTATATGGATTTCTTGAACCAATCTTTACTGATGTACATGTCCGAAACACAGTTTCCTCCAGGTGTATAAAATGGGGAGAGGAGGCTTCTCCTCCAGTAAGAGAATGCTCGGCACTGTTATTGATATATGAGCAAGTGTTCTCAAGTTCTGGCACTCATAACATTACAAGGATGATATTTGTTAACTCAAATTTGGTAATCTTTCTCTTATTTATAGTTATGATTCATTCATTGTACAGAAGAATACTAAAAAGTAAAGTGGTAGCTTTTGTTATTTTTTTTGATAGCGGAGCGTTGCGCTGACTTTGGAAAAATACATGCTTTGTATCATATAACCAGGGCCGGCCCAGGCCATGTAAGCCATTGCTTAAGGTCCAATGGACAATTTACCTGGAAAATGGATAACATTCAAGGTTTTGACTCTATGCTAGCCTCCAAATCGAAACCAACTTATCTATGCAAGTTGATCTTTTACCTGCACACACACACATATACATGTATATATATTCTCGCAGTTTCCACAAAGTGCGTTTGTGAGAACTCATGCAACTTCTACTTATTCCTTTGAGGTTTTTGTCGATGAGGTAGAATGTTTAGAATTCTTTAGCAAATTAAAGAACGTATAATACTAGCTGAAATTTTTAAATGTTAAGCATAAAGAGGGATATGTTTCGTTTCTGAATTTTAATAACAAAATGCAGAAAATCAAGAAGAATGAAACCTTCCCATCATCATTCTCTGCTGCCAATGATGTCCATGACCCACGAGATTAAGAAAATAAAATTCATGCTTTGTTCATTCCAGCAAACAATCATGACTAAACAATGCACTTACTCAACTGATGCACTAACATAATTTTTAAAATGTTATAAAATTTCACATATACGTATAAATATAATCTTTAATAGTATATATATATGTATAATCAATGACTTATTTTTGAAATCCAGATTAATTTTAGTTTTTAAAATCATAAAAATTGAGTATAATAATATCTTTATAATACCATATTTAAAATTACCTTTATTTAAAAAAATAAATAATTTCTACCATTATTATGAGAAAAAGTCAATTTATGTTTTATTTTACTCACTTTAAGTTTTAATTTTTGTATAGGAGAAAATTTCAACTTCGTCAAACCACATCAAACTATGAAGTTATGCTTTATTTAATCACATAAACATAACAAAATATGTAAATGAGATTATATGAATATGAGTGTGCCATAAGATGAAAACTAAACCTTTCTTCTTCTTTTTTTGTTCACCTATGAGAACATGTAAACTAAAGCTTTTACAATGAAGCAATTATCAATAGGTAAAAATGAATCTGAACTGATCCAAACACGAACATATCAACAAGTTCATGTGCTTCAACAGTTGTGAGAATATTTGGCAGAGAGTAAAATATTACTCAAAACACAGCCCCACAACCATTTAACGTAAAAACCATTACATTATTCACTCAACAGCCCATGCAACATTAAATATGTATTTCTAAACATTAACGTACAATAATATGTAAACTTATGTTGGGCAAACAACAATTTTAAAAGACACTACTTCACACTTGTGCATATTAGTAACACATTAAGAATAAGAACAAATGCTGAAATGGGACAAATGGACATAAAAAAATCTAAAATAGACCCTTCCTAATTTAATTTTAATTTTGATTTTTTTTTAAAAAAAAGAAACATAGGTAAAATATCCTTAAAACCTAAAAACTTCTATTTATTTACAGACCCAACCACTAACTATCCAAACTCATTTACTTGACCCAGCTAAATTCGGATCCCTAAGTCTCCAAATTCATCTTTCTTCTCAAATGCTACCCTCACCATTTTAATCTCCATTTTCTCATCACAATATCTCGAAAATAAAATATCATTCATTTTATCATTCGTATACTATTTCATTTTCATCTATTCATCACAATTCACAATCCCAAAATCCATTTTTTGGATAAAAGAAAAAACCCAGATTTTAACATATTTAGTTTATCAAAAAATTTCCATCCTATAATCTAAATCAAATAAAATAAATTCTCCAAATCTTACAAATTTATGTTCTTATCGCAGATCGATCGATTTCTTATCATTCTCAATTCATTTTCTCTCATATAAAATTGAATCTCACTTTCAAAGTACAAAATTTCCGACAACGACAAAGTATTACTGATATAACTAGTACAACTGAAACTGGTATAATTAGTACAACTAAAACGTATATAACTAATATAACTAATATAATTAGAAAAACTAGAACATATATAATTAGTATAGCTTTACAAGTAATATGGTTACATTAGGCTTTTGTTTTGAGCTTTTAAATGATGTTGTAGAAGCCGATGATGTAGAATCAATGAAAATGTTGGTTTAATCTTATCAAGCATGAATTTGTCAAAATATATTAAACATTTTTATATAATATTTGGATAGTTAGTTGTTTTACCAGTTGTACTATTTATTAGAAAATAATCATCTTCATCTTTTTTGCTATGAAATAATATTAATAGTTAAATTTTGGCAACACTTGAGTTTTGTTGTATTTTCATATATGATTTCAAACAACTTTTTATTCTTATTTTTGTTTTCAAATTAACAAGGTCCACTCAGTAATTAAGGTTATATTAAGGTTTTTGTTTTTAGTGAATGATGTTATAGAAGAGGAAAATGTAGAACTAATGAAAAGGATGGTCTAATCTTCCCATGCATGAATTTGTCAAAATATGTTAAAATGTAAGCAAAATATGCCACAAAAACCATCAAGAATTCAAAAGGTTATATAAACATGTTTGGTGTTTGGATTACGACAATAATAGTCTGACTAATACAACTAGTTTACCTACAATAATAGTATTAGTACTAGTTTAATTGTAGCAACCTTTGAAATATGTTGTTTTAACATTGGATGGTAGGCTTCTTTTCCCAAGATATATTTTCTTGATATAAACATGAAAATAAGATAAGAGATTGAGCAAAATATTGTGTTGCAGGTGATGCACCAAATGATATATAATGTAAGTGATGACAAAAAAAAAAAAAAGATATATAATGTAAGCAGGTAAGGACAGTAACTTGCCTAAAAGGTCCCGTAAAATTGATTGAGTGTAACATGTCTAACTACTACAATTAAAATGTGTATAACTAGTATAACTTTACCATTAAAATGGTGAAATTTGATTTTTTTAGCATATGAATATTGCTAAAAAAGAGGATGATGTGAAACTAATGAGGTGTAATGGTTTAATCTTCCCGTATGGATTCGTAAACAAATATTTAGTAGTTTATTTTATAATATTTCATTTAGATAATGATTTTTTTTAGTAGTTGCACTAGTAGATATAGTTGTACTAGTAATACTATTTTCCAAGAAAAAATCATTTTCATATTTTTTTGCTATTAAATCCGAAGAATGAAGTTGCAAAGCTCAAAAAGACTCAAATGGAAACGGATTTAGAAGAGTATACTACAAAAGATGATGCATAAGACATCACGATTTTGAAAAGGACCCATAATCATTCATGTTTGGTGATTATAATACGACAACTATAGTACTACCGGTTTCACTTGGTAGTAATAGTAGTATTACTAATTCAATTATGACAACAGTTGATTTGGTATTTTAATAATGATGGGGTAGACTTCTCGTCCCCAAAATCTATTTTCTTGATACAAACATGAAAATAAGAGACATGATAAAATTTTCATATTTCGATATGAAAAGATGACATACAAGTGTTTTTTGTATCTCCATATTTGATTTCTAATAGCTTACAATTTTTATCAATAGAAATATACCTCCATAAAGAGAATGAAAGCATATAAGACACAAAATTAGAAGAAAAATAGATTATGTATGACCGATATAATTTATACGACTAGTACAATAAAGAGAAAAATAGGTTGACTGAAATAAATAGTGCAAATAAAAGAAAAATATGTATAGCTTTTGGAATATCTTTTAAAAATTTATGTTGCTTTTGGTGTTAAAACGTATGTTCCTTTTGATAATAAAACTTATGTTCCTTTTGAAGCTAAACTTCTTTTTATGGGATAGTTTTTGAAACTATTAACAATATATGTTCCTTCTGCAAAAATTGAGTTTTGTTAAATGGTATAACTATGATAAATATTCGACATTGCTGATCAATCAGAATGGTATGACTATGCAACAATATTTAAAAATTGTATAACTAGGACAAATACTCGAAATTAGTGTTCAATCAGAATGTTTAAAATATGATACACTAAAATAAATAAAAAACTAGTTTGTAAAATATAAAATAAAAATGGAAAAATTGTAGATAGTTGTACTAGTTTTTTAGTTGTATCAGTTTGTACATAGTTGTACTTTGGCAGTAAAATCGAAAAAACTAGTTGTACCACATAAAATTAAAACTTAACTTAGTTGTACCATTTCTATATGTGTACATGACTTTGCCCCAATACATTGAAATCATCAATTTTGTTAAAACACCCTTGATGTATGTTCTCCAAAAAATATGTGGACAAAGAAGTTAACAAACCTTAGAAGTATAAGGCAGATCATGCAAACTTATGTGATTGTGTTATATTTGCCAAAAAAAAAAAAATCATTTCATATAAAAATAAACGTATCTAAAAACTCATCCGTCGAGGTAGCTGATTGTTTTTCATCATATGCAACACTCTATAAAATATTAAAATTTCAGAATCTACATAGTTTCACTAGTTGTATTATTATGTTCTTCCTGGTATATATAACGTAGTTTGACTTCTTTTACTAGTATTATGATACGTAGTTAAACCAGTAGTACCAGTATTACAACACAGAAACATGAATGTTAAGTTATATAAAATTTTACGAGTTGTACTTGTACTACTTGACAAAAACAACACATTACATAAATAAGTTCCACAACACTTAAATAAGTTTCTCATTCATAGAAAACATCTCGTTATTCTAATTTTCTGAGACGATTTCCTTAAGCTTCACAAGCAAGACACTACGTCGGTTTTTCTTATTACTAATTTTCTAGTTGTACCAACTGTACATAGTTGTATTAGTTTTTGAGTTCTACCACTTTGTGCATAGTTGTACTTTGACAATGAAATAAAAATATTAGTTGTATCACATAATAAAAACATTTACTTCAGTTGTACCACTCATTTATGTTTATATGCTTTTGTCCGGTTACAATGAAATCATCAGTTTTGTAAAACTACATTTCATGTATGATTTCTAAAAATTATGTGGACAAACAAGTTAACAAACCTTAAAAGTATAAGGTAAATCTTGTAAACTTATGGAGTTGTGTAATAATTTTTTTTTTTTCAAAACTTCAAATTAGATTAAATAAACTTTATGAGTACATATCAATTGGTATATTTGATTGTTTTCTCATATGGAATACCAAATTGGTTTTGTCGATATCTAAAATGTTAAAGTTATACCAGTTTTACCAGTAATACTCGTCTAATATATAATAAAAAATTATATCAGTTCTTTATATGTCTAGTTTTAGGGGTACCAATATTTTTACATCATAACTTTAAAAAAATATGTTCAGTGTTTATTTATCATAATAATATCATTAATATAGTTAATACACATTTAAAATAAAAATCATAAAATGTAAAATTAAAATTGTAATGTAATAATTTATCAAAAATTTGAAAAATATTGATGAAATTTTGTCAACATATACCAGTTTGAATATTTATATGTTTATTTCATATGTAAATTATAACATTTATATATTAATTATACAGTTTTTAATATTTTTAGTTGTACGATTTATACTAGTTGTATTAGTCGAATGAGAGATGAGATAAGAAAGATTGTGTGGTTGTAAGTGATTGAGATTGAAAAAAATAAAAAAGAGAAGAAAAGATATAAAGAATCGTGTGGTCAAAATTATAACATAGATAAGAAGATCCAATGGTTCATGTTATTCATTCATTAAGGGTAGTACTGTAATCTGTAGATACTTGGTCTATGTAGACTAGATTTGGTTGTGTGAGATTTTTTTTTGGCCATTTGGTCCATATCAGAATTTGGTCATTAAGAATAGACACTTGAATAGACACTACTTCAATAAACTCCATCAGTTGCATTTAAGTTATCTACCTTACAAAAGTGTAAAAAATGGTTACGACAACAACACTAATGATACATCTGCCTTACAAAAATATAATTGGTCGACATCATTTGAAACTTTCTCCTCAATTCAACGTTCTAACCACTAACTCAAAAACCATAAAGTCATTGTGTACATAAGTTACGTTGAACCACCCAACTACTACTATGCAGACCACCATTTCAGCATCACAAAATCTGAGACCTAATTTCCAATATATCAACATCAACACAATGAACATAGGGTTGAACAAATATCATACACTCCGCGCGTAGAGCTGACAAACCACTAGTATATTATAAAGTAAACCTTGCGCAGTTCAATGCTGTAAGAGCATGATTAACCCCGGTCTCTTACCCGAAGTTTTCAACTCATGATTTGACACATTTTTTACACTTATTGGCTAAGAGACATCTCTTATATCTCTTATTTAAGAAACAGTTCTTACCTTTTCTTATTAAAATCTCAGAAAAACTAAGCACCGTCTCTTAGCCGAAGTTAATAATTCCAATTAAGAAACTGGAGTTAATCGTCTAATCATTGTCCCACAACCAAAACAGATTGTGGACTCTGCTATCATAGATAAGCTCTGGTGTGAGTTGTAAGAGGAGTATTGAAGAAGAACGTTAGACCATCATTAACTTCAGTCTCTTAACTGGAATTCTTAGCTTTTCTTAGATTTTAACTAAGAAAAGTTAAGAACCATCTCTTAAATAAGAGATATAAGAGCCGCCTCATAGCCGAAAATTGTAACAAAAAAAAAACAAAAAATATCAAATCATGAGTTAAGAATCCTGACTAAAAGACCGGGGTTAATGATGCCCTTAGATTAGTGATAGTGACTCTCCACTGGAAAGGACACCACCATTGTGTCAAATGTCCTCGGTTTGAATGATCGTTGGAAGAAACTAATATTATATAACGTGGTTTCATGCATGTATGGATTACTGGTTCAGGTTTGGAACCTTCTAAGGCTTTGAATGATAAAATCAGATCAAGCAGTTCATGCAGATCAAGAAAGACAAGTGCAAATCAAGTGGAACAAGTGAAGCAGATCATGTAAGAGAGATACATATCAAATAGTTCAAAACTATAGATCATATATTAAAATAATAAAAATTAAACCAAAATATCAAAATAAATATCTTAGATGTTATAGGATCGGCCAAAATATCTGTCAATTTTTTCATAAAATGCTTGTACTTCTTCTATTTTCTTTTCAGTTGATAAATATTATGTTTAAAGAACCAGTAGATTACTAATATTAACATATTTGTTTATATTTATATAGAAAAAATTATATCTTTTTTTTAAAAGTATTGTGTTTTGTTTGTGAATGGATGTCATATTTATAATTTTAAAATTGACAGAAATAATATTTAGTGTGAACTATATTGTGTGAGCTAATCATTATACATTATTTATAAAATCGAATAAATATATATAAAGTTAGTAAATAATTTATTAGTTAAAAAATAGATCAACACAATCAAATGTTAGCGGGTGAGATCTGCATACAGATCTCCTGCTTTTTCACAAAAGACATATGTGTTCGAATGGAAGAGCGGGACAAGTGTAGTTCTCCCGCACTTGCGGTTATCCTGAACTGCTTTTACCATTCACGTGTTTATGTTTATAAAAGTAGTTCAATCGGGAGATCTACAAGCAGTTCAATATTTTCTGTTTTTTTATGAAAAAAAGCAGGAGATCTGCATACAATCTCACCCGCTAACATTTTTTAGTGTTGATCTGTTTTTTTACTAATAAATGATTTTTTTACAAACACTAACTTTAAATATATTTATTGATTTTATAAATAATGTATAATGATTAGCTCAAACAATATAGTTCAGAATAAATACTATTTGTGTCAATTTTAAAATTATAAAATTTTAAAATTATAAGCATTTTATTTTTGAAATTAAAAGTATGACATCCAGTCACAGACAAAATACAATATTTTCAACAAAAAGATACAAATCTATCTATATAAATATCAATAAATTATTTAATATTAGTAATATGTCGGTTCTTCAAAGATAATTTGATCAACTAAAACAAAAATAGAAGAATTACAAGCATCTTATGAAAAATTCAATTAACATTTCGGCTGATCCTACAACATGTAAGATATTTATTTAGATATTTTGGTATAATATTTTATTGTTTGAATATATGATCTATAGTTTTGAACTGATTTTGTCATTCATAATTTATAATAAATTTTCTGATCTGCATTTCTCCTGCATGATCCGCTTGATCTGCATTTGTCTCACTTGATATGCACTTGTTAGGCGGTGTAGATCAAGCGGTTCATACAGATTAAGTAGGACAAGTGCAGATCAAGTGGGACAAGTGCAAATCAAGCGGATCATGCAGGAAAAATGCAGATCAAACAGTTTATTATAAATTATGAATGACAAAATCAGTTCAAAACTATAGATTATATATTCAAACAATAAAATATTATACCAAAATATCAAA
The DNA here is from genome assembly GCA_932364175.1 of Eruca vesicaria subsp. sativa. Classification (NCBI taxonomy): domain Eukaryota; kingdom Viridiplantae; phylum Streptophyta; class Magnoliopsida; order Brassicales; family Brassicaceae; genus Eruca; species Eruca vesicaria. Next base: position 409,933 of record CAKOAT010237376.1, on the reverse strand, counting down.
ATAAATATCTTAGATGTTGTAGGATCAGCCGAAATGTTTATTGAATTTAAATAAGATGCTTGTACTTCTATTTAAATTATAAAAGCTAATAAATATATTTTAAAATTAAAATGTATAATAAAATCATTTATCGATCAAGAAAAGAAAAAAAATGTGCGATCGGAACCGTAACCAGATCTAAATGAGAACTAAATTAGTCTGGAGTATACTCAGAAATTACATACAGTTGTAATTATAATTTAAATAGAAGATACATGAATATTTGTTTTAATTAATTTAATTTATAAAAAAAATCATTTATTGGTCACATTTTTGGATTTCAGTTGATATGATTTACAGATATATTATTTATTCATATGCATATGTTACATGTACAGTATAAATTTTTAAAAACACAAAAGTGTATCATACATATAGATTTTTTACTTAAATAATATTTTCAATTTTTAATATATTATCTATATATATATAATAAGATAATAATAAAAAGTAATCTTATGTTGAGAAGAAGGAATGAAACCATAGAGTAACAGCAAAACCTGTGTTAAAGTAGATAACTATTAATTACTTATATATATAGATGATGAAGTAATAATTTAGAATTTATTTATTTCACCAAAAATTATACATTGGCTAAAAAGGAAAAAGGAATGGTTGAACATCACCAAAAGCTGAAGAGTAGAAACGCAGGCAGATGGTCTGCCTTTACGTAGAAGAAGACAAAAAGTTTACATAATATGCAGATCTCCTACTTTTAGTTTTTGGAATTTAAAAAAAGAATGAATGGTTCTGACAGTACATAAAAAAAAACACAGATGCATGACATCTGTACTTGTTCTATCTTTCCATTCATACACATAAAAAGTTGAATGGTAATTAGTGCATGAGAATTGCAGGTGTCATAGAACTGCACTTGTCCCGTTCCTCCATTCGAATAAGGATGAGATCTGCATGCAGATCTCCTTCTTTTTTACAAAAGAACAAAAAAATATTGAACTGCATCCAGATCTCCTGTTTAAACTACTTTTACAAACAGAAAAAGGTGAATAATAAATGCAGGGCAGGGAAACTGCATTTGTCCCGCTACTCTATTCGAACACTAATATTGAAATATAAATAAGAATTTGAGATGACAGATAAATTTAGAGAAAAAGAAAGGTTTAGGGATAATATCAAGATTGCCAGCGGGCGAACTAGAAGCTTCCCGACTAGTTCGCCTGCTGGCGAACTAAGCCAGCCGGCTTAGTTCGCCGTTGGGCGAACTAGAGACTTCCCAGACAGTTTGTCAAACCGGCAAGCTGGACCGGACCGGCTAAATTCTCCGTACGTTGAACCAACCATCCCGAGCCTCGATCTCCCGCATCCCCGATTCGAAACTTACGTCCTTCGACACAATCGCATTCTGAACCACGGCCGAAATGTCTCCCGTTTCGTCTCAATTCGACCCATCGTTCGAGTTTTACGATAAAAACCGTAAAACTTCGTTTTCTCGAAAAGAACTCGAAGAAATCGTATAAAACGGAAACGGTTAAACAAGACACCAAACCTCGCCTAAACTATACAATTTATTCGAGATTTTTCATTGAAATCGTAAAAAAAAAACGCATTTTTATTAAAAACGACGAGTAAATCGTAAAAAACGCGTTTTTAATAAAAATGTCGAGTAAATCGTAAAAGACGGAAACGATTAACCAAGAAACGAACGTAGCTAAACATTACGATTAACTCGAGGAATTTACTAAAAACGGCGTCGAATCAGGAAACGATTCCGTACAAGGTCGAAAAACGAATTTATCGCAAAACGGCCCGGAAGGTCCTAAAACGCGATAAAAGCCCATCTCGCGATCTCAATAGAATCTAACCCGAAGATACGATAACGTTTTGACGGTTTACTCGCAGAAGGAAAATAAATGTCAAGCTCGAAGATAAAAGGCAAGTTTGAAGACAAATAGAAGATTTCCGCGGAAGAAAAGGAAGGATCGAGAAAAATGGAAGATTCCCGAAACACTCAAATCCGGGCAAAATGGAAAGATCGAATCGCCAAGGCGGGGAGTATATAAGCAAGAGGTATAGGGCAGAAGCAGACACGATTTTCAGAGCTCTCACCACCAAAATTAGCATTTAAGAATATTTTCGTTTTCTGTTAGCGATCTGCGTCTCAACTAGGGAATCTTTTACAAACAGAAAAAGGTGTTGTGTAAATGCAGGGCAGGGGAACTGCATTTGTCCCGCTACTCTATTCAAACACTAATATTGAAATATAAATAAGAATCTGAGATGACAGATAAATTTAGAGAAAAAGAAAGGTTTAGGGATAATATCAAGATTATCTGTAAATCCAAAAGGACAAACATCTTCTATTTCTCTATATATGTCAAATACTTTTCCAAACAATTATCGAGTACAATCACCAAATATTAGGAGATTCATCCCCAAACCCTTCTTTTTTGGGGAAAATCTTCTCTTTTGCTACCATCTATCATGGTATTTGAAACTTTTTTTCAAAAAAAGAAAATTTCTTTTGACACTTTGAAAAAGAAATTAAATTTTTTGAAACGAAATAAAATTTTTTTTTGAAATGATATTTTTTTAACATATTTCATATATTTTATAAAACAATAATAATATTAAATTATAGTAGTTTAAAATAAAAATATTATTTAAAAAAAAATCTTAAATTTCTTCAAAATCCCATAAACTTGTAACAAATCCTTTTAAGATTTACTAAAATCTCAGGTTTTCTTGGATTCACTTAAATCATGAATTCTTTCAAATCTTTGATACAATAAGCTCCCCTAAGTTTTTTTTTCAATATTAGGTTTGGGTAAAAATCCTTAATCTGAAATTCAAACCAAATAATCTGATTCGTTATTCGATCCGAAATGTAAAAATACCCAAATAGATTTGGTAGGATGTTACAAAACATATCCTAATCCGAAATATTTTTAACAAACAACCAAAATTACAAAATTAATAGTCAATATTATATTGAAATATAAATAAGTATTTCAAATACTCAGTTCAATATTTATTTTGATTAAGAGATATAAAAATAAGTATTGGAATTTAAATAAATATTTTAAATATCCAGTTATCTATAATTATTTTTTGTTGAAATAACAAGTCTATTAACTTGATGTGTGTTAAATTAATCTATTCAATTTGAATTTTGTTTTCCTTATGTTTTGCTTTTAAAGTCAGGTTTTTTATTCTACATATATTCGAATCGAACTGATATAATACTGGATCTAAATGATATATAACTACTTTATGAGGTTTGGTATTTGATACAAATTAAATTCGAAACTAGAGATGTCAAACAGGTTGTCCCGTTCCGGACCGCAGCGAGATTTTTTTTAAGCAGGTCAGGCTCGCGCGAGATGCAGCCTCTGGAATGGTTATTGATGTTAGGAGTTTTCAAGGCTCCTAATCAAATGATATATTATAAAGGATGTCAAAACAGTTCTAAGTGATTCTAAATCAAATGGAAAGAAAGACCATGCTTAATCTAAGTGCTATCAATTGGTTAGATGATTTTTAACTAAGGAACTACTAATAAAGCAATAAAGATCAAAGCTTTCTTTCTAAATGAGATGGGAGAACTCATGAGACAAGGGAATTGATTTTGGGTGATCAAGTTTCAATCTAACGGTGGAAGTTTTTCAATCAATCTTTCAATCCTAGGCCTAGACCCAATCTTAAAAAAACTATATCTCTAGATGACTGTTCATTTGCATGTACCATGAGGGAAAGGTGAAAAGAACCCTATGACGGGAGTGCAATAGAGAGCCTGAGATCCGATGCAAACAATCAGTCGAAGGAGTAGTCAAGCGCACTCACTCTAACAGCGTACCTTTTGCATGATGGGTCAGCGAAGAAATGGGAAGAGCGGCTTAAGCCATTAGGTGTAGGCGCTTTCCAAAGGTGGAATATTCTAGTTCTTCCTATTTAATCTGAAAGCGATCGATCTAGCCATGAGCAGGTTGAAGAGAGCCACCGTTGTCATATATTCAATACACCGTACTAGATAAATATCATATTTATGGAATACGATTCACTTTCAAGATGCCTTGGTGGTGAAATGGTAGACACGCGAGACTCAAAATATCGTGCTAAAAAGCGTGGAGGTTCGAGTCCTCTTCAAGGCATAATATTGAAATGGAATAAGTTCGGTAGCGGATCGCGAAATCTTGGCGATCAAAGATGACTCAAGCATCTAATCTCTTAGGTTGAATACTATCTAAATAATCATTAAAATCAAGCCTACTAGCCATCCTAACACCTTTAACAACAAATCTCTTTGGTAAAGAATGTTAATAGCATTAGAGAGTTGGTTCATGCATTTCATCGAACACCTCTCGGGCATGAAATGCCTAAAGCTCTATTTTAAAGAGGCTAACTCTAAAATAGCATTGAGAACAGTCTACAAGCAAGGAACAAGATGTATTTATACTAAAACACCCTAGATCTAACTTAATCAAATCTCCCTAACTCATGAATCCAAAAATGGTCTACTCACTAATCTTCATGATTAAACTTAAATCCATGATGGATAGAAGACTAATCATGTTAAGAAGAAGTGGTAGACTCAAATTACTAAATGATTCAACTTTCCAATGTGTTTTTGAGAGAAAAGAAGATAAAATCCCAAAATGGGATTACAAGAGTATTTATACTTAGGTTTAGGAGGCATAAAACATCAAGACAAATGACTAAAATGTCCTTGGAAGCACTTGAGATTCGACCAGATCTCCCACAAAAAAACGCACAGGGTAGATAGATGGTAGGGCTGCCCGCGAGTTTCTCCTCGGCCCGTTCGTCTGGTCTTGCTTAGTTCCTTGACCGCGCTGGTAAGACTACCCACGAGTTCCTTGACCGCATTGGTCTGAGCTCGGCCAGGCTCCATTCTTAACCTCTTTTTGGGTACTAAAGCTCCCAAACATCTCAAATCACTCCATTGCACACTACAACACCTAATAAGGACAATGAATGCAATAAGGACTCTAAGAATGCCTAATCTCTAATGTATATGCTCAAAATATAAAAGATAGGGTAAAATTCTCATGTACTCTTAATGAGGCAAAAAACATTCTGTCATACTCTTACGAATTCTCACATACTCTCTACTTTTCATGAAATAAGAGATTTCCAACTTTACCCTTACGTTTTCCCTCTTCAATATAAAATTTGAATTTCGAATTTTAGATATCAAATTTGAATTTAGAATTTTAGTAAAACTAGAAACTAAGTTACACCATTATCGAAATACAACTTGGTATAATTATGTCTTAGTTTTACCAAGTTATACATTTGTAAAAGATACAACTTGGTAAAACTAGAACCTAGTTACACCAAGTTATACAATTTTACCAAGTTGTACATTTGTCAAAGGTACAACTTGGTAAAATTAGAACCTAGTTACACCAAGTTATACAATTTTACCAAGTTACACGAAAGTGAAACTACAAATCCAAAAAAACTTGGTAAAACTAAACCTAGTTACACCAAGTTACACGAAAGTGCAACTTGGTAAAACTGTTTTTCTGGGTTTGTAGTTTCACTTTCGTGTTTTAGATCAGAAAACTAAAAATAAAGAAAGTAGATGGAGGAAGAGACAGATCTAAGAAAATCGGAGACGAAACTAGCAAAAACAGAGACTAATCTAACAAGGAAAAAAAACATAAAAGAAGAGAAGACGGAAGAAACGAAAGAGAAGGAGAAGAAGGCGGAGGTGGAGACGGAAGTGGAAGAGGAAGATGAAGCAGAGGACAATGACGCGGAAAAAGAAGACCAGAATCCTTTAACTAAAAAAATATAATCCGAAGAAGAACAAGAAGAATGAAAGAAAAGTAGAAAAGGGAAAGTGTTTTGAAGAAGACAAGAATGGAAGAAAGCGTTTAGATATGTAGAGATAAGAAGAAAATTAGGTTTAGTGGTATGATCTGTAAATAAGTAAATTCATTAAAGGTTTATTGGGTTTTAGTCAATTTTTGAATTAAAAATAAATGAAAAAGAAAAGTAAAAAAAGAGAGGAGTATATGAGAATAAAAATTTTGGTCAAAGAGTATATCAGCAATTGACTCTAAAAAAGATATGATTGCTAAAAGCATGAAAATATGCAAGATATCAGTTATCCAAACCTGTCCCACTATATGTTCAAGCGTTTACGGGTCGGTCTGCGAGACATGTAATAATACATGCAGCAGACTAATTCAGGCCACTCCAAAACACTTCAGGCCACTCTATGACATAATTCAAGTCGACGATTTAACTAGACATAATTCATCAGTCATTGCTCTGCTTATTTTTTTATTCAAAAAAATAATTGTAATTATTTGTATCACACCCAAAACATATTAACATACAAAGTAAAGATAATTGTTGAAGATATTTTTTATTATCTTATAACTTTTTATAAGTTCATAACCAATGTTTTAGTTTGAAGAATCAAAATTGAAGAAAATCAAACACTAAATCAAAAGTGTCAATCTCAAATTAAATAAAAAGAGAAAGTAAATCAAAACACTATTAAAGCTCGAATCGCCATCGCCAGAGCTGTAGTCGTCATCACCGGAGCTCTCGAATCATTATCACTGAACTTCGAATCATCATCACTGAACTTCGAATCATCATCATCGCCTGAGTTCCTTACGTTTTCTCAGGAGGAGTCAGATGAATCGTCTTCTTCTCACTTTCTCTCATTTTCTCAGGTAAAACAAAAAAATAAAGAAAAAATATGGGTCTTTGTAATTTTGTGGGATCCGTTTCAGTTTATTTTGCATAGACCCGTCTTGTGAAGTCTACAATTTGCAGATCTAAAAAACTTCGTCCCAATACCATCCCGCGACAGTTTTTTTCCAGGCTAGGCCGGCAGTCCAGATCGATGATTACCATCACTAGTCGAAACCTAATATATCTGATCTGAACGGGTATATACGACCATCCATCCATGTCTATGAATGAATTCATCCCAGGATAACAAGTGCGTTGGTAAATATGAGCATTTACACAAATACCCTCAAGGTCTAGTTTATCTCTCGATTCTGCCCTAAATTTACTTAGCTTTCTGCTACATCACGCTCATCACCCTCTTCTCAAAAACCTCAACAGCAAATCGTTTGAAACTGTTTAGACGGGGCGAGAGATGTCTGATCACGAAGAGAACGGCGTCACCGGTGATGGATTTCACTCCGAAGATGGAGGTGGACGCGGCGGCGAGATCGACGACCACCGAGACTCAAAATCCGAGGTATTGCAGAATAGGGCTTTCAGTTTCTGGAGCTATTACTCTGTGTTCTGTGCGTAATTCGATTTGGCTCCAAGATTTGTGTGAGATTCGTCTCGTTTTGAATTGAATATGTGAGATGGCGATACATTAAGATGAAGCAAAGATCTTAACTTTAGGGCAATTGATTGAATGTTCATATCAAACAGTGTCAGTGTGCACTAAAGTTAGCTCAGATGTTATCCTGATAGTTTGATTGTGGAGTTATTTTGTTATCGTAGTGTGATTGTTGTAGAGGCCTTGTGTGTTTAGCTTAGTGTTCTTTGATTTTCGAGATTATTACTGCAATTGACAAGAGTTGTTTTGATGTTTTAAAAGGAAATGGTTGACAATGAGAGGGGTCTTATAGTTTAGATGTTATCCTGCTAGTTTGATTGTGGAGTTTGTTGTCGTAGACACCTTTTGCGGGTTTAGTTTAGTGTTTTGAACTTCCCTTGATTTTCGAGGGTATTACTGCAATTGAGAAGAGTTGTTTTTGATGTTTAGAAGGAAATGGTTGACAATGAGAAGGATCCTAGAAGTAAAGAAGAAGATACAGTGAAGAGGCGAGATAAGGAGAGAGATGGGGACCGTGAACGGAGGAGGGACAGAGAGGGAGATAGAATCAAGCGACATGATGACAGGGAGGAGGATAGAAGCAGGGATCGAGAGCGACATCACAGAAGTCGTCACAGGGATCGTAGTGTGGAACGAGGCGACAGAAGAGAACGCGTTAGGGGTGGTGATGATGATGACTACCGTCGAAGCCGTGACCGTGACTCTGAAAGGTTGTCAACTCTTTGCATTCTGGATGAAACCCTAATTCCACTCTTATACTTTAGAAGGCATTGTATTTTGACATTTTTCTGTTTTAGGCGTAGAGATTATGACAGAGATAGAGGAGATAGACGCCGTCGCCGGTCTCGTTCAAGGGGTAGATCTGAGCGTAGATCACGATCTCCATCAAAGAGGTAGCTTATTTTTCTCGTTTGATACTGTTTAACTTATCTTTCTCTCATGATTAACACTTCAGTAACATATATTACAAAATCCAACTGTGATTAACAAGGAGTACTGTTTAGTTTCTAGAGTAGATTGTTCTCTTATGCTCTCAACTCTCAAGTTGTTGGTCTTTGCGTTTTCGATTCTTAGAATATCAATCTATTTACTTGCAGTAAGCGGGTCAGTGGATTCGACATGGCTCCTCCAGCTGCTGGGATGTTAGATGCTGGTGCTGCTTTAACAGGTATACCCACTGTATATTATCCCTCTATTCAGTCACATACTAGTTTCTCCTATATTTTTTGTTTTGAAAGAGATAACCAGGAGTTGGTTAATAATATAAAATGCTAGAACTGAAACCTTTGGTTGTATGGCGTTTTTTTACCGTATCCCTGTCGATTGACAAGCGAAAGTTGGGTTACTTTCCCCCTCTCGTCCAAGATTTTGGACTTTGTTCGTCAAAAGTTGACAATCTCTCTCTTATGAGCTCCTTATAATCTCACTTGTTTCACCACTATATATTCTAAAACCTATAGGATGGATCTAGATCTTCTCATAAAGTACTAGTAATAGGCTCCGCTCAGGTGTTTGCCTTGTTTTCCTTTTCTAGGCCAAGTTCCTGCTCCAACCCCAAATCTTCTTCCTGGGAATGGAATGTTTCCTTTACAACCTGGACAGGTATGTGCCCTTGTCCCTACCAAGTTGATCCTTGTTCCTGCAACTGATCTTCCTCTTCTTCTATGTCATGCAGCCATTCGGGGGAGTCCCTATGATGCCTATTCAGGCAATGACACAACAGGTCTGTTATATTTCTCATGGATATACGGAAGATACTGTGAGTTTTGACTGCCCTAACATGCCTTCGTATGTGTCTTCAGGCTACTAGACATGCTCGCAGGGTCTATGTTGGTGGCCTTTCTCCCTCAGCAAACGAACAGGTTTAATATTGTTCACTGCATATTTTTGGTCCCTATGATCTCGTCATGCGTTTGATACACTATAAATTCTTGTATTGCAGTCCGTTGCGACATTTTTTAGTCAGGCTATGGCTGCTATTGGCGGAAACAGTGCTGGTCCAGGTATTTTTTTCTGCTGTATGAATTGCTAAAGTCTTAGGTTGAAAACAGTTACAATCATTTCTTATTCTTATTTGCAGGTGATGCTGTTGTTAATGTGTACATAAACTACGAGAAGAAATTTGCATTTGTGGAGATGCGATCCGTTCAAGAGGCCAGTAATGCAATGACTTTAGATGGAATTATATTTGAGGTAGGTCTTATTGTTTCCCGTGTCACCATTGTTTCTTCTATCTATAGGTAATGATGAATAAACGATATGATTCTTCTATCCCAGGGAGCTCCAGTGAAGGTGAGGAGACCGAGTGACTATAACCCAGCGCTAGCTGCAACCCTTGGTCCAAGCCAGCCCATTCCCAATTTAAACTTGGCTGCTGTAGGTCTTACTCCAGGGGGTGCTGGTGCGCTTGAAGGCCCAGACCGTCTTTTTGTTGGTGGACTTCCTTATTATATCCCTGAGTCACAAATCAGGGAGTTGTTAGAGTCTTTAGGAGCCCTGAAAGGTTTTGATCTTGTAAGAGACAGAGAAACTGGAAACTCAAAAGGATATGCATTCTGCGCGTATCAAGATCCCGCAGTTACAGACATTGCATGCCTTGCCCTCAATGGAATTACCATGGGAGATAAAACTTTATGTGTAAGGCGAGCTAACCAAGGAGCAACTCAAACGAAACCTGAACAGGAGAGTGTATTGTTGCACGCACAACAGCAAGTTGCTTTCCAGGTAAATAAAAAAATTACATTACACTCTGTCTAGAAGTTCACTCACAAATGTCTCTTTGTCAACTATGAATTAAATTGTTCTTTTTGTTTTCTTGCAGAGGATTATGCTGCAACAGGGAGCAGCAGCAACCAAAGTCGTGTGCCTGACTCAAGTAGTTACGGAGGACGAGCTTAGAAATGATGAGGAGTACGAAGACATTGTTGTAGACATGAGGGATGAAGGCGGAAAGTTTGGTAAGAACTCTCCATCGCCAAAAGCTAAGTTCACTTTGGTTTTGATTTGGTGTACACTAGTTCTTGTTTCAGTGTTTGAGATTAGCTTGAAAGAGTATTGATTTATCTCCGTTTTGTGTTGGTATATGTCTGTTTTACAGCCTTTTGTTGTCCCACATTCTGCTATAAAGAATCAGGCCATAACAGGAGACTGCATAACTTCCTTATCTATTTATCATCCGAGACACATCCTTACTTAGAAGGAACAACATGTTGTTATGTGGTTTTTTTTGTTCTTGGATTCGAATATGTTTGCTCTTAAAATGCAGGTGCTTTAACTAAAGTCGTGATCCCTCGCCCCAGCACCAACGGTGAGCCCGTTCAGGGCGTTGGCAAGGTTTGTTCAAAACCACTTTTGTCTATGTTATCTTACATGTTCTGTTCTATGCAACTGGAGTGTCTATGGCTAAAACTGTGGATGCGATGTTTGGTTATGGCGCAGGTGTTTCTTGAGTATGCTGAAACAGAGAGCTCGAGCAGGGCAAGAAACGGGATGAACGGTAGGAAGTTTGGAGGGAACGAGGTGGTGGCTGTGTTTTACCCTGAAGATAAGTTTGAACAAGCCGATTATTCTCTCTAAGATAGTTTTTTTTTGGTCATCAGATAAATTTTTATAAACTATCTACTACTTGTTTATGTTGTAATCAAGACAATGATGGATCCATATTACAATGCTTGTTACCTTTTACTTATCAAACAATGGCATTCTTTTGGTTTCACATATCTACTATTTTTGTATTTGGCTTTTTTGAGTTAATTTGTCAAATAATAAAAATCTCAATAACACTTTATAGCATCTTTAATGGCAAAACGCGGTGAAATAAGTTGGTTAACGATTTATAGATGACACATAGAAATGACGTGTATACGTCGGAAAAAAATAGAAAGAAATGACGTGTATACGGAAGATGCAAAGCTTATTGACAATAATAACACGTAATAGTAATATGTAGTACATATTAATCCCATAAAATTATCAAATGAGTTTCAAGTAAACTTAACTCTTTTATCTTATCTTATGATTTGCAAATATGAAATTCAATAATTTTAAACTTAGAATATAATTTAAAATAGTTAACTGAATAACAATATGTCCTAACTATATCTATATATATATCTTTTAAATCCATTACTACTAAATAACACACACTTTTTTTTTTAACACTAAATAATTATGTCATTACAAACTACGAGAAATGTTACAGACGATTCAACAACCGACAATTCTATACCTATCTTATGAGGATTCACGCACGCCTAACTGCATCACCTGAGCCGCCCTATCGGATCCACGCTTGACGGTACTTCTTGTGCCATGCTGAAGATCTCTTGTAAGCCTTTCTCCACTAATTCACGCCTAACTGCATCACCTGATCCGCCCTATCGGATCCACGCTTGACGCTACTTCTTATGCCATGCTGAAGATCTCTTAATTCTTATAAGCCTTTCTCCACTAATTCGCATAATTCCATCTTCTCTGGGATTCAAACCTCATACCTACTGATGTAGAAACATTAATGAACCCTTAATCAAACCACTTGATCAAGGGGCTTCCACTAAATAACACACACTTAGTGACGATTATTATTATTTTATTTTTTAAATTGTAACAATTTTCATTAATTTAAATTCCAGATATTGAAGTCAATGCTGATGTCTTAAACCCTAAGACCCATTTCTTTCAAAATCTTAAACCCTAAAGGCATTTCATTTACCAACCAGTCTCCACCACCACTACTACCCTCCGTTAACGACCCTTGCAATGACGCCGTCTCGTCTCTACCTCCATCTCCTTCGCCGTTTCTCCACCGCCGTCACAGCTCCCACAACCACCGCATCCCCCGCCTCAATCACCGTCTCCAAAGCCAAGTCCAAACTCCGCAAAGTCCACGATCCCGACAAAGCCCTAGCGATCTACAACTCCGTCTCCATCAACCCCTCATCCCCTCTTTCCTCTCGCTACGCCATGGAGCTCACCGTCCGCCGCCTCGCCAAATCCAACCGCTTCTCCGACGTCGAAGCCTTAATCGAGTCTCGCAAGAAAGACCCACGAATCAAAACAGAGTCTTTCCTCTCCACGCTCATCAGATCGTACGGACGAGCTTCCATGTTGGACCACGCGGTGAAGACATTTGAGGAGATGGAAGAGTTTGGGACACCAAGATCTGTTGTCTCATTCAACGCCTTACTCGCTGCTTGTCTCCATTCCGACAGGTTTGAAAGAGTCCCCCAACTGTTCGACGAAATGCCTCAGAGGTATAATAGTATCACTCCTGATAAAGTCTCTTATGGGATGTTGATTAAGTCGTATTGTGATGCTGGTTTGGTGGATAAGGCGATGGAGACTATGAGGGTTATGGAGGAGAAAGGTGTTGAAGTTACCATCATTGCTTTCACGACTATCTTAGGATCTTTGTATAAGAATGGGCAAACCGATGTAGCGGAAAGCTTGTGGAGCGAGATGGTTAGTAAAGGCTGTGTGTTGGATAACACTGTTTATAACGTTAGGCTGATGAATGCTGCTAAGGAGAGCCCTGAGAGAGTCAAGGAGTTGATGGAGGAAATGTGTAGTGTAGGGTTGAAACCTGATACGGTTAGTTATAACTATCTAATGACTGCGTACTGCGTGAAAGGGATGATGGGTGAGGCCAAGAAGGTGTATGAAGGGCTTGATGAGAAAGAGGGTTGTTGCGCGAATGCAGCGACGTTTAGGACGTTGATATTTCATTTGTGTATTAATGGGTTGTATGATCAAGGTTTGGTTGTGTTCAAGAAGAGTGCGGTTGTGCACAAGATCCCGGATTTCAAGACGTGTAAGCATTTGACTGAAGGATTGGTGAGGAATAATAGGATGGAAGATGCGAGAGGAGTGGCTAGGGTTGTGAAGAAGAAATATCCTCCGCGTTTGGTAACTGAGTGGAAGAAACTAGAAGAGAGTCTTGGATTGTATACAAAGGCCAATAATGCTGCTGGTTCTTCCCGAACAAGACAGGTGTTAGATCAAGAAAGTGATGCTGCTCCATAAAGCTAAAGAGTAAAGAAGATCTGTGTCTTGCTTGAACTTTGCTAGGACTTGTTGGAACTGTGATCCGGGCATGCATTTGTTTTCTCATAAATTAGCTGAAATTATATAAAGATGGGAACAATTATATAGCTTTGATGGAGATAAAAATAGCAAAGATTTTTGGTCTCTGCATGTCCATTCAGTTCATGTAATGTAGATCTATGTTCAACACACAATGCTTTTAATATTGAATTTAAATTCCTTTTCCACCCATTCCTGAATATACCCAACAATTTTTTTTTTTTCGGGTATAGATTGATGAATCATGTTCTTAGAAAAGTTACTGTATCACTCAGGCCTTTAAGGTCTATATTACAACATAAGGTGTTCTAAAACATTGAAACAGGTCTGGTATCAACACAAGAACATTCTTAGACCTTTTTACTAGGCATGAGATTTTGAGTGAACAATTCGGTTTTTCATGAGCATGAACTCTGTTTTTAGGCTCATATAGTGAATGATCGAGATTAAATTAGATCACAAGTTATATGAACAATCTAAAACATAAGAGTATGATTTGTTGTGGTCATGTAGTGTTTAACAAGTTTGTTGCAAAGAAAGAAAATTACAACCTACAACCTTAAAAGAAGCCTCAAGTCACATTATGCTAGTGATGGAAAATGAAATAAAAATCAACTTTAGGATTTACGGTTACCACGACCTCTTAAAACATGTCTACTCTTTCCCTTTGAAAGTCGTCCATTTCATTTACTGATTTCTTTTGGATCGGCTTAACTAACCTTACACGTCTAGTCGTGGTCATGTGAGTATAAAGAAACTTTACAGTTCATTTCTTTGCTTCATAGCTTTTGCTATATTCTGATCCTGAGTATTACTTTGACTTTAAAGTCGAAACATCGGTTGGTTAGGGAGCTTTTTGATCCGGTTATAACATGCGGTTTATCGCTAGAGAGTTTTGTTCAGAAAGTTGTGGACTTTGGTTTATTTTGGAAAGTAATCTAATTTATCCCACTTTCTCTTTTATTTTTAACGTTGATTTATTGATATCACAATTATAAGAAAATTACATAGACGATTCGACAACCGACAATACTATCTATCTTATGAGAATCTATGCCTAAATGCTATCTAACCAGATTTACTTGTACCATATAGAGTATCTCTTGTAAGCATTTCTTCCAGTACGCCTAACTGCTATCTAAGCAGTCATATGAAGATCCATGTCTAACCAGATTTACTTGCACCATGTTGAGTTGCACCATGTTGAGTATCTCTTGTACGTATTCTTTTACAGGAATTAAAATCTGGATCTCCTATAATATGCAAATGGCAAGAAATTGCATAAACTGGGATTTGAACCTCATACATGAATGTAGAAACCTTTAAACCTTAACCATTAGACTATGATGCTCCCACTTTCTTAATATTAATTTTCACTATCCTACCCATTTTATCACTATCCCTTTTTCTTCTTCCTTCCACTCTTACCCTTTCTTTTTAATATTTCTTTTACTTTTCTTAATTTTTGGTCTAACAACACCCACCACTACTCTTTTTATTATTTTTTATTCATCTGTTCACATAAGTGTCAACTAGTATTTGTTACCTATCAATTTTTTTTAAAAAAATCTAGCTTTTTAAATATTAATAATTAATATAGCTAAAAATTATGGGAACAATTTTTCTCTGCAGTTTTTATTTATTTAAGATATATTTGTTTTAAAAAATAAAATAATACTTTAATTTCTTTTAATAATATTTTTATCAAAAATTATTT
This sequence comes from Eruca vesicaria subsp. sativa, assembly GCA_932364175.1. Classification (NCBI taxonomy): domain Eukaryota; kingdom Viridiplantae; phylum Streptophyta; class Magnoliopsida; order Brassicales; family Brassicaceae; genus Eruca; species Eruca vesicaria. The sequence goes on along the minus strand of CAKOAT010237376.1, from coordinate 394,793 downwards.
TTATAAGTAAATTTAATAAAATATTATATAAATTATATTCCCTAAACTAAATTTTGATTTTTATATTAAAATTCAAATTTAAAATAAGTTACTTCATATTTTAAACAAAAATGCATTTCAAAAAAAAAAATATATATATATATATATATAATAATTTTTCAATAATAGTTTTTAAAAATACAGTTTAATAAAATACATATTTAATATCTTAATCAACAATTAATTTCAAAAATAAATTTATTATAATATTTATAAAAATTTGCCTTATATCTATTTTGACTGTAATAGTATTTACAAATTGCTTACTCTTTATAAATAGTTTTATTTACTTTTAAAAATTTTGGTTAAATAGATATATTATTAAGAACATGAATGCATTTAAAATAATTTTTAATCTCTCTAAAAAAATATAAAAACTACATTATTATTAAAACATAAGAATATATATTTTTTATATAAGTTTGAAATGATAATATTATATTTTTATTTATATAAATGTGTATTGTGGAATATTAGCACTACTAGAACTACGCTGGATTACCTTGTATTACCTTGCACTGCTATGTATTATGCATATTTCGGTGAAATTTATATTTTCAGCTTATTCTATTTTTAGTAGATATAAATGATATATTTTGAAATTATATGTCCATATATGTGTTTAGACGTCAAATTAGTTATGAGAACTTTAATATTTTTTAAGTTATTAGAAAAATTTTCATTTCCACAAAAGACATCTTTATACTTTCATGACTATTGTGTTGATGGTGATGTCATGATATATGTGAATAACATAAAATACATATTTTCAGAATTTCTTTTCTACATGGTATTACTAATAAATGTTAAAATTAGATTTTGACCCGCGCTTTCAAAGCGGGGGATCTCTTTTAAAACAAAAAATCATCAAATTTTGTTAATTATAAGATTATGTAATTTATTATAAGATTATGTATTTTTATAAGATTATCTAATCTATTTACAGTTTTGTTGATTTTTTATGAAGATTATCTAATCTATTTACAGTTTTGTTGATTTTTATGAATTTAAAATATACTTATATGTTGGACATGATATAAAAATAAGTATTTATACTCAGAAATCTTTTTATGATTTTAAAAATTACAAAATTGTATACTTAGTAATTGTTATGTAATTTATTTGTTATTAGTAATTTGTTATTATCTTAATTTGTTAAATCCTTAAAGTTAAAAAAAAAAATCGTGCTTTTTAATAGATACTGAAAAATACAAAATATATTCTATACAAATAGTCTCGTCATTAAAGATGGGTTTGCATTTATTAAATAACTAGTATAGCCGCCCATGCTAACACAGAGATCAAATTTACGGTCTTAATAATTTATGTTAGATTATAATTTTCAATCAAAACTGAACTTTAATAACAGTGTTGCATTCAAATTTAATCAAATTGGCTGAAAGAGAGAGAGAGAGAGTTACAATAATTTCAATATTATTTTTAAAGTGGCTACATGGGCAATATTTTTGAAATATATCGAGGCAAATTTGTTTTTTAAGATTTAAATTTTATTTTTTATGAAAATTATAATTTTGATTGTCGATCTTACTTATTTTGGCTTTAAACCACATTACTTAATAACTTTTAAGACTAAAATTTTCAAATTTTATCTTTTTATATTAAAAACCGTTTTCTTGAATTATTATTTAAGTGTTTCTGAATGAGTGTTTTATTCGAAAATATTAATTATGTTCTGTGTGTTAGATAATTATTGAAATAACTTAGGAAAATTGTAAAAGAAAACTTGAGAAATTTCAAAATGAATTATAAAAATGATTAGAAATTTAATTTTATAAACTAAAAAGACTACAAAGCAAATAAATGATTGTTTACCTGAATTTTTCTGTAACTTTATCTATTGGTTTCGTCTTTAACCTCCATCAACATATTTCATCCAAAATTTTCCTTGATTGTTTATTTCTTCTTGTAGCTTTTATATTTTGAACATGTCCCCAAATAACTAGAATAGCTTCAAAAACCTGAACAATACAAAAACTGATGTTTAATGTTTTTGTTAACTCAGTTTTTTTTTTTGAGAAAGAGCTTATAAACTTTGATTTTGAAGCATAAGTTCATATGAACTATTATGAAACTTAGTAAGAAATACATAATACAAAAATAAGCTAGAAAAAATGATAAGAGTTTCAGACTGATGCAGAAAAAAAGAGGGTGTGAAGAAACCCGTAAGAACAAAGACTGGTTTGTAAAACATATATTGTTTGTTGGAAAGATTTTAAAATACTTGCCCAGAAAAAGTGATTTATTTGGAAAAGTGGGGATCGTGGCTTTGATCAAGAAACAGTTTAGAGATCTATGTAATTTTAATTTTTTCAGTAGAAGAAATCGTTAAATTTATTATGATTTTTAATTTTAATTTGAAAATTATATTAAAGCACAAGCCATGTGTCAGAATTTGATTGACCATATGACTTGTGCTTTAGTATATAAAAGATCACCGCCCAATATCATAAAATTAGATTTTATGACCGCTGCGTTTAAAAAAAAAACAGAAAATTACGTTTTAAAAATAATCTTTTGATATTTTCTGGAATTCTCCAGACGATTCGTTTCAGGGAGAAACCGAGATGCGATGAAACAATTCTTGTATCCTTGCAAAAGAATAAATATGCCAAAGTAAGAGATCACAATTTGTTAGTTAGCCATTACACTCCGAGGTACAAATCATAGGAATAATTCTTAGGTTCATTCCCTAGGGTGAACCTCTAGGTTCACCAACAAATAGGATTACATTATTCTATATTCAGTATCTTTTAAAAAAAAAAGAAACAAAATATTTTGGAGTTATATTATATTTTAAAATTTAAAGATAAAAATAAATAAAAATGATAGTAGTTAAAAAAAATTGATTCGTCTCCTTTTTCTTCTAATATTTTAGCTCTTCAGATCTGTACATGCAAAAGATGAAGAAGACGATCTGGTTGATCATGAAAGAGATCTGATAAACAACAGTCAATGTTAGAGATCGAAACTCATTTCAACGACCCTTTTGGCAATTGTACTCTCTCCGATCCTCTCGTTTCCCGTCGTCGTTCATCTCTCTCGATTTGCTTCCGATCCTCTTTGTTCCCTTCACCGTTCATCTCTCTCGATTTGCTTCCGATCGTTTTTCGAAAACCAAAAAGGTTAGGTTTCAAAGCTTTACGATCCTTCTTCATTTTTTCTCAAAAGTGATGGGTTTTACTTGTTTGCTCATATAACCTTGATTTTGAGAGGTTCTGATGGGTTTCTGTCTTTCTGGTTTGAATCGTTTGATTGGCTTCGGCCTTCGGGTTTCATGGATGCCTTAGGCTCATATTTGATGTGTTTCATTGATTTCTGGTATGTTGTTCGTTCATTTGTTCATTGATGGGTTTACCGAGCTTGATTGATGTGTTCTGAATTTACTTCTTTTTTTTTACGATCTGATTGATTTTGTTCTAGATGTGTTTGAACTTTGATGGGTTTGGTTTATAGAAGTTGCTTGCTTGTTGTTGATCTGATAGATTGAGTATCCAGGAACAGAAGTTGCTTTCATTCTCTGAGCTTTCATGCTTTATTTGTTTATTCGAGTTCTTGCGTTTCTTTCTATGGTGTTATGACTTGTTATTCGAGTTAGTTCCTTCTTTCTTCAGGTGCTGTAGATTTGGCTTAGCTTTGGCATTTTTATGATTATTTGAGATAGCTTTAAGTGCTTGGCTTCAGCTGTAAGGTTGTAGGGTTTAGCGTCTTTTGCTCATTCACGCAGCTTTTAAGCTCATCTAAACCATTGAAAGAAACTAACGATCAGGCTTAGATTATTGTTGTAACTTAGATTCACTGATGTTACATGGTTCGACATAAGTTCCTTTTGTGTTTTGACTCTTTGACTTACAACTTGTATTAATAATTGATGATGTTATGTAACTATGTTCTGTGATGCTTAAACTTACCATTTCATTATACCATAGTTTGATATGGATTGATAAGTTACTTAGCTTATGAAAATATTGTCGTTATGTACGTTCCAGGTGTAGGTATGAGTAGCTTCCTTTTGTAATTTGATTGTTTGAAATGTAACTTAGCTTGTACTATGAATTGATATTTCGATTAGTTTTGATTTTTCTTTAACCTATTACTTGAGATGATTAACTTGAATTAAATGTTGAATTAAGGAATATAAGTTTTATATGTGTTTCATTAGTTCATTGCTTGTTTAAATTATGTTGCTACGTTTTAACTGGTTTTATGTTTTCTTATTTCAGAATGGACAATAAGGATTTTATGAACCTAAACGACACAGAATACATGAATGGGGATGAGCTGATGGATCAAAACTCAGATAAAGATGAAGATGAAGCATTACCTGTGGATGAGACTCTCATGAGCATATCTGAAAACCACATCAAAAGAGGAAGTAAACGCAGACACTTCAGAGAAGTATCCGGATGGTAGTAATGAGATTTTTGTATGGTGAACTAAGCCTCCTGTATTTGTTTGCGATGTGAATGATTTTCAGGGGTTTTACGCTTTCTTCTCACAGAAAGCTAGTGATAGCGGAAAATCAACCTTGGATAAGTATCTAGAAGAATCGATTTTAGACATAATGGCCTTCAGTAGTATGAATGTTTTGTCTTATTGGAGAGACAATGCTAATAGGTTTAAGGAGCTCTCCTCGATGGCATGTGACGTCTTGAGCATACTCATCACCACGATTGCTCAGAATCATCATTTAACATTGGTAGCCGTGTGTTGAACAAGTATTGAAGCTGCCTTCTTCCTTCCAATGTAAAAATACTGATTTGCGCAAGGAACTGGTTAAGGGGATATGAGGCTTTAGATTGTAAGTTCTTTGCTTTTGAATTAAGTTATTTGAGCATTTATTTCTCTTGTGTAGTTACTGTGATGACTTGGTGATAAGTTTGGTTCAGTTTTTATGTTGATTTCGCTTGTACTTATGCAATTATGCTTCTTATATCATAACTTATGTATGAACTTATGCTATTTATGTGGTCTTTTGAATTACGTATTGTTGAACTTATGGATTTATGTATGAACTTTAAGTTTATGAACTTGTATTTGTATTTGTAGATTTGTAAATTTCAAAATTTGAAATTTTCTTATATGGTCCATTATGGACCCCATTGAAGTCCATGTAAATATGAGTGTTTGTGGGTTTGGTACTTAATGGACACAGTCATCTTTTTCCATAAAAAATAAGTGGACAAATGGAAATGGGCTAATGATCGTGGGAGAGCCCATCTGACAGGTCTAAGCAGAGAAGCTTAATAAATCGAGAGGTGATTGAAGGATGGAGAAGATGAGAAGCCATTTCGGGAAGAATGAGGAGAAACAAATATCCTAATTCATTATGAGTTTATGCTCTTTAACCACATCTAATCTATCAAAAGGGAAGTAAAAAATAGAAATTACCATTTGTTTACCTTAATAATTATAATTTCATGCCATTAGATTATTAATTACAGAAATTACCCTTTGTTTACCTTAACATCTAATCTACTAAAATTGAAGTGCAAAATAGAAATTACCCTTTGTTTACCCTAACAATTACAACTTCATGTCATTATATTATCAATTATAGAAATTACCCTTTGTGTATCTTGACAATTACAATTTCATGCCATTGAATTATCAATTAATAATTTTACACAATTATATATTATTATCACTTTAATATGTAACGATTATGGAAACTAACATTTATGATATTCAATTTGTCCTCTCTTCTCAACCTACCCTAAATACTTGCCACAACCTGAATTATTTAGCATTTCCTTTAAATTAAATCAAATGTATATTTACTTTTAACAATAAATTATGTAGTGTATTGTAAAACAATTTGAGTTTCATATATTGTTCTCATAAATTTGGTTATACAAATGAATATGAATTTCATTTCCTCTGCAAATAACTAAAGTATTTCTTCAAAACAAATTACAAGAAATTATTAATAAATATCACAATCTTTATAAGAAATAAAAATATATCCGTTTATTATCTCATCATAACTGAAGTAGTTCTTGTTTCAAGTTGGAAGTTACAGATTTTGCTACAAAGATTCAAACGCTTCCTAGATTTTACTATTAATTTTTTCTTCATAATTTAAAACAAGAATATGATGTATCTTAATATTTTCTAACTAATTAATGCTAAAACATATCTTCAAATATATAAGGAAATAAATTGATTTGTGAAAAATCATCTATAAATAAAATTCTTCATCTTCTTAGATAAAACATATGATCTAAACTATGTGTAATACCAGAACACATAAATACCAACTCTCTATAAAAAAAATTAAAATAGTAATTTTGATATTATCATCTATATTTCCTAAAACTATCTATCAACATTTAACGTATTAAAAATTATATTTTTGAGAATGTTTAAATGATATAAAACAAATTTCAAAAATAACTCGGTAGCTTTCGCTTAATCGAATAATATATATCAAATAATATATAAAAACACACATAAATCATAACAAAAACCATTGTGAAAAAAACAATTTTTTTATATGCAAAAGATATATTCAAACGTGAAATAAATATTCTAATATTCCTGAACATATTTTCTTACAAAATCTCCCAATATATAGATGGTTATATAAATCTATCTAAAGCATGACGTATTGAATAGGTTTTCATATTTGTTTAAACCCAAAATTTATGTTTTATTTTACATCATTTATCATTCAATAGTTATAAACAAAAATAAATAATCCTAGTAAACTACAATTTATTAGTGTAGGTGATTATTAGTGTACATTATCATTTTTAAATATTAAAAAAAATAGAGTTAAATTTTCTTCATAATTAATTAGGCATTTATAATACTTCAAAATATAATTATACATGCAGTACAAAATTTATTAATATATAAATTACTAAAACAATATTAAAATATATATTAATTATTAAACAATAATTAGTTATAGAAAAATAAGTAAAAATAAAAATCCATATGAACGAGCGGGTCAAACTCTAATTTTTTGAATTAAAAGAAAATCATTTTCATAAGTGGGGTAAATTAGAATTTTTGATAGAGATTCTAGGGTAATTAGAATATTGTCCGTTTAGTTTTCACCCATGCGTTTTTTTATGTCCGATGTGGTGAATTAACTTGGCCAATTGGTCCCACCACCACCACTAGAAATTTAGTTACCCCTAGAAATGTAATCAAGGCAAAACGGATTCAGGAAGCTTCTAGATGTCGTAGTCTAACTAATAGCTTGTGAACCAAGTAGCTATGAGCTTACTCACTAAGGATAACAATACTTTATTTCATCTATAAAAAGCTAACACACAAAAGTACTACAGAAAATATTTTCATACATTAGAAAAAAAAAAAAAATCACAGTCCTTAGCATCTCAGAAACAATTTCTTGCTTCATAGTTTTTGCTATATTCCGATTCGATCTCGATTGAAAACGAAAAGATGATCTGCGGTTACTTTAGACCCAAGTTCTACAAGAAATGGTTAGCTTTCTTTAAATCTTTTTTTGTTTTCAAGTCTGTTTCTAGTACTGTATTACTATTCTAAGATCATTCTTATTCATGTGGATGCAGCAAACAGTTGATCAAGATCATCAAGATTCAGCTCAACTTACAGAGGAAAAGGCAAAATGCTATGCTTAACGTCTCGAAGACAGATATCGTGGAGATTCTCAATACTGCCCATGAAGATGATGAAACAGCCTATAAAAAAGTAAGACTCCTCTCTCTAACTATCCCCATCCTCCTAGTCCTCTGTTTCTTACTATGTCATTCTTGATACTGCAGGTCAAAGAATTACTCGAAGACCGTAGGATCATATCTTCTTATGATCTCATCGAGCAGTTTTGCGACTGTATCTCCTCCAATCTTTCGTTAATGCTGAATCAAAGGTACTTTCACTATATTCTCAAGATTGTTTCCACTCTACAAAGGTCACAAATTTTCTGTTTATATACTGTTTCCAGGGAATGTCCTAAGGAATGCCGAGAAGCTGTTTACTCTCTGATGTATGCAGCAGCATGGGTTCGCAACGTTCCTGCAGAACTTAAAGATCTTAGAGACTTGTTTACACGTAGATATGGAGAATCCATTGACGCGTTTGTCAATCCAGAGGTGGGTTTCATTTGCTAATACTTAGTACTATGTATGTTCAAGTTTCTGACATTCTTGGTAATTAAAATCCATGTTCTTGACAAATCTTGGTAACGTGCAGCTTGTTGAGAAACTTGTGCGGCGCAAATCTTCAAGGGAAGTTAGGGTTCAGACTTTGCAAGATATTGCTCACGAGGCTAACATCAGTTGGGATCCTATGTCTCTCCTACTGAGGCTACACAAACAGACTTCAGCTTTGCACGACGAGAAGAAAGAGAAGAGTGTTGCTCAAGAAAACACAAAGTTTCGTGGTCCACAAGGCAGTGCGAGTCTCACAAGCACACGCAATAACGAAGTTTCTTCAACAGAAAATTACAAGAGAAAGTCGTCGTTCAAGAGATCGAAGATCCCTGATTACGAAGAAATGGTGGCACATCTTCGCCGGAGATAAGAGATAGTTGATTAGTCTCTTAATTAGGGCTCATCTTCGGAATTAGGTTCATATTGGTGCTTAAGTGGTTGATTGGTAGGTGCTTTAGAAATGATTCCACAGCCCAAATTAGTTCTAGAGCACAAAATTATCCAGTCATGCTTTGTAAAGATATTTCAAAGCCACATATATTTTTTTCTTTTAGTTTATTTTTAGCTGTGCAAAGTAGTAGAAGTACTAAACTAAGAGATTTTAGTTTGCTTAAAAAAATTATATATAAATCATTATATTTTTATAAATTTACAGCAAAAATCTTACTGTTAAATTATCTACAACCATAACAAAACATCTATAGTTTTAATTCTACAATAAAAAAAAAAGTATAAAGCTACACCTCATTCCAATCAAGCTCTAAGCAATTAGATCACATGAAAGATGTAAGCGAAATTTCCTAAGATAGTTTTTTATTTATTTATTTTCACAAAATAGTTCTCAATGGGAAAATGACCAAAATAGGTTTTATTTAACGGATAAATATGCATTTATACCTTAGGATTAACTAATATGGACTTAAGGTTTAGAATTAAGTGGTGTAGTTTTGGGATAGGATTTCAAATTTTTTTAAAAATAGAAAATAAATATTACAAATTGCAAAATAAAAAAAACTATTTTCATCCTTTTATTTTTAGAGGTCTATTTTGTGACAAAAACTTAAAAAATATTATTTGAGAAAATTGTAATTATCTTTTCTTATTACAAATACTTGAAAGTAGAAACATTGCTTTCATCTAATTATTTGGAAACAATTAAGGACATATTTTCTTAGTTTCATCTATTTTAGGTCAGTTAATAAATGTATAAAATTAAAATAAGATGCTTAAAGGTGGGAAGCTTTGTAATGATTAACTGATCTTGATCTATGCTTGCAAAACGCGGAATATTTTACGGTAAATCTACTAGTAGCTTAACAAACATTTTAAACAATTACATATTTAATGAATGTAAGAGTTTTAAGTTTATATAAAAATAAATTTATTGAATATATTTAATGCTAAATGCAGGATATTTTAAATTTTAAATATTTAATTTATATAAAAATGAACATTTCATCTCATTTAATCATTTTATACATTTTATATAAATTTAAAACTCTTACATTCATTAAATATGTAACTGTTTAAAAGTGTTTGTTAAGTTATTGAAGTTGAGACTTCTAGATTATCAGTTTATTTGGTTTGAGGTGAATGATTGTCACATTGCTTTCTTCTGGTTCAATGATTGGTGCAAATGGGAAAGCTTATTGCTATCTTGGAGTTGCTCGTACTGCATGGGTTAGTGATGCAGTTTTGCACTCTAGTTGGAACATCAGGGGTCAAAGAAGTCGTCACTATCATGCTCTTTATGCTCGCTCTCAGAGCGAACATGTCCCTCTTCAGGGCCAGTTTATTCAATCAATGGACCTTGTGCTCAAAAGAAATTTTTTCAAAATTGTTGTTATATTCCTATAAATAAAAAATTAGAGCCTTAATTATGTATGTTTTGATAAAACAAGGTCCTAATTACTTAAAGAAAATTTCTGAAAAAATAAAGGACCTAGTGCAAAAGCACTGCCAGCACATATGTAAAGCCAATACTGTCCCTCATGTCGCTCACGGTGGAGATGTTGTGCTCTGGAAGCATTCCAGTGATACTTACAAATCATGTTTCTCATCGGCTAGAACTTGGGTCAAATCAGGTAAGACAAACCCATAGCCCTCACGTGCCCGCCATCCGAATTCACGTGAGCTAACGTCTTCCCTTTATAACCAACAACGTCAAGCGCCATGAAGTTAAAAGAGTACATGTCAGCATAGCATTGGATACCTTTAGCGTAACGAGCTTTAAATAGTATAAACTTAAAATTTATAAATTTTAAACTTGACAAACATTTTAAATTTATATAAAAATATATTTAATGAATGTATTTATTAGTGTATTTAATGTTAAGAGGGGGGTATTTTACACATACTAAAAACGTATCTTTAGAATCCTACTATATATTAAACTAGTGGTCTGACCGCGCTACGCGCGGAATGTTTGTCAATATTTTTATTTTAAAACTGTTGTATATATTTTAAATTTCTCAGCTGATGGATATCTCTTTCTTGTTCTATTTATTTCGGACACTATCTTAGACCATCATTAACCATGGCTCTAAGCTATGGTTCTTAAAAAAATAATTTTAAAACTTGCGAATCCTACTATTATTTTAAGAAGCAATTCTTATGTGCTTTGTGTAAAAGTCAACTCTTGCAAAGTTTTTCAAACTATTTGTGGGTTCTACTGATACCCGCAATTTATTTAATTTTTTAAAAATTTATTAATTTTTTTAAAAGCAAAAAAAAAAAATCCTAAGAACCTTTATACTAAGAGGTAAGGGTTAATCATGCTCTTAGTTCTCCCTCACTCAGTATCTCTTTCTCTATCTAATACTTTAATTATAAAAAAAATGTGAGAAAACGTTTTGTGTGGTTACTAATAGTTTTTACTAAACTATGGTTTCTTATCGTTTTATGGCGTGGGTTATTGTTTTATAAAAGTTCACAAAGTTTCTCTTATTAACGGTACAATTTGTTGCCAAATTGATATCTTCATCTTGATAATAAATGGTTGTATTTCATTTCTTTTGAGTGGTTTTATGGCAGGAACTTTATAGAGATGATATCAACAGGTTCTGTTGTCAAACTTTCCTGTAGCTTGGAGTTGTGTCGTTCCTCCTAATCAAACTGCATCCTTAGTGGTTATCTTGATTGTTACTCATATTTCAGTTCTGGCGTCAACTTCAGTTTTTGGAGCTTCATATGTGCTCTTTATTTGGCATAGCTTCATCTCATTTCTTAACTTATGGACATTGAGTTCAGAGAACTTCTCCATATCCATTGGTTTTTTAAGTGTAATGACTTTTTTTTTGGGAAAACAGTGTAATGGCTTTTATCTATCAATTTCTTGTTTATCGCTCTGTTATTTTAGTACATGTTCTTTGTGCTGATTTAATTTTATTATTTCCTATGTAAATATTGTTCCCCTGGTTGGGAAGTGATCTATCAATCTAAAAAAGATTAGTTGATCAGTCAAAAATTGGCTTCTAAGTATATTTTAGTGAGATTATGATAATTTTTATAAAATCTTTAAAAGACAATATTTATCGAAGAGTTTAAGGTATCTTAATTTTATATTGAAGTCGCAGCATTTATTTTGATATTATTGAGTAAGTAAAGTGTTTATATATAAAATTATTTCCTCTTTAACATAAAACTATTTTGTAAATTTTGGTATTAGTTTTTGTTACTTTAGAAGTACTACAACAATCAGATATTATGTTTAAGATGAGGAGACCATTTTTTTTTATATAGCTATATGTATAATTTGAATGTCTATATAAATGTTTAGTAGATTTAACTCTATTTAATATACATCAATTAGCCAGTGCTTTTATTCATTTTTAATTCAAATTAAAAATAGAAAAAATACAATAGTTTGTAGAGTAATTACACGCACACAAATTATGTTCAACTGCTGCTCTTCTTGCCTACATTATATTCAGTTTAGAACTAAAGACATCGGAAAAGAAAGAAGAAAAGGGGCTAAATGGTTGAAGAAGAAGCATCGAATACTTTCTCATTTATATTTTCCTTCTATGAAAAGACATGGAAAATCTTACCTTTATTGGCTAATGGTGAGTTTAGATGGTGATAGGGGGGGGGTGCTGTTGTTAGACTAAGAAGTGTAGATCTAGATAATGCTAAATTAGATAATTCAAGGTTTTAGGGGCCCGTATTAGTTGTGACGATTACGAACTAAAGAGGACTTTTGTTTAGTTAAAAACTTGTTTCAAAGTTTAAACTTTAAACCATGAAAAGATATGAAAACTAAGTTTTATACGATCATTTGTTCATAATAGACTATTCATGTACAATAGTTCTATTTTGAGTAAATATGCTAAAGGCACTTCATACTCTTTTAGTTATACAGGAGGATTTGCAGGTGATAGATTACACTGTATATTACCATTAATGAAATCCCGACCACAACTCTAATCCCATCCAACTACAACTCAGCTGCTTTCTAACCCACTAACTTGAAGGAAAAAAGCTGAAAACTAAACAAACATATGCTTATTTCAAACTCAACAATGGTTCTAATAAACCAGAAAGCCCCACCAGTCAGTATCAAAGGCATTACTTACAAATTCGACATTCATGCTGGGAACATGGATTGGTTCTGAAAATTATCATACCATCATCACCAACTGCTTCTCTTATGGATTGAAAGCAACACAAAACTGCAATTGCAAAAACCAAAAAAAATATTGTCAGTACTTTAAACCAAAAACATCGTTTTAAATTTGCTTGTCTATCAAACTTTTGGTTTTAGTGACCTTTGGATTTCCCCAATACAACCATGACATTGGAAGTTCGGCTTCGACTGTTATTACAGAGGCCTGAAACATTTTAATAAGTAACAACACGGTAAGAAAGAGATGAGCTCTTTTGGAAGCAATTATAGTTTGACTGCTTTCACTTCATCAGAACAGAACCTATTACCACTTGGTTGAGAGTTACTGTTTTTCATCAAAAAAATATTTCGTTTTTTGAAACGATGAGATTCCTTTGTGTTTGCCATTCATTCACCAAGACCTTTTTCCTTCCGATTAAAATATGGCTTGAACTTCTCTGCGTAGATCACTTACCTGTGACATCATTATATGGTGAGCATCTACATATATTATGGGTTTCAACAAATCACGCCACATACATACTTAGAATCAATCGAATAAGACATTATCTTGAGTGTTGGATAGAATAAAACTTACAGTGTTCTAACTTATTTGATTTAGATAGAATGTTTAAACTCATCAGATCCTCATGATGCACCATACGAATCACTTGAATCTGTAAAAAGTGGTTGTTAAATTATATCATATTGAGTCTGATGTAGAAGTTAATTAAACTAATAACTTACCAAAAGTTAGGAAGGCAAGGATTTAAGGCGAGATATCTCAACGGATGGAAAATCAGGCCATGAGAAGATTTCAAGTGCCAAAGTTCTGAATCTGAAGTGTGAAGAACATAATCGAATTTTTCTACAATCGCTATGGACCATAACCAATAAGAAAAATAAACAGAACCAAAAACAACCAAGATCTAATCAAAGAATCTACCCATTGTGGGAGTTCGTAATTATTCTCTCTATTCTTCTGGATTTCGTTGAGGCTATGTTGTTCATCGCTGTGAGCTTGCAAATTTATAAGCAGAACTTCCCTATTAGGTTGAAAGATGATAAGCTCTATTAAATGCTAGAGAGTGGGACGGGTGAGATAAATCACGTTAATGCTTGGATTAAAGTACGTATAAATGATAATTGAAGACGTTATAGAAAGTTGATCAGCGTCGTCGTCATCTAAAACAAGCTGCTGAGCTCTATGTCAAAGTTTAGAAAACAATGAAGCCTTACATAGATATTACTGGACCTAGAAAAAAACATTTCTATAAAAGCCCACACATAAGCTATCTATTACGTAAATATTAGACACAATAACAGGCCCACACAATGAGGTAACGAAATCAAACATTAGCTGAAAATTTTAGAGCTTCCACGTGTTATAATTTGCCCCTATCTCCCTGCTGATGTGGCTTAAGGAAAAGGGAGAAAAGTTGGCTTTATTATATAAGATGAGAAGTCACTTTAATGATTTTTGCTTAGGTGTCACTCATAGGTGAAGTTTAGAATTAATTCTCTTAATTTGATTGGTTGTTGGTTTTGAATTTTTATTTATTTAAATCAAGTTTTTAAAAGGAAACTAATCATAGAGTTACCTAATATAATATATGTTACCAAATAAACAATCAAATATCTTAAATTTAAATGAATTAACATAATTGTTTTTTGTTGAAACCACTGATTATCATAGATTACGTTATAAAAATTTATAATATAAATATAAATACATATGATACTACATAAACGATTTTTAAAATATTATATTCATAGTGTATACAATAAATCATAGATTACAGAAAACTAATAATATTTCTCTCACTATATACATATATTATAAAAATTTATCAAACTAATGTAAAACAATCAAATATATAGTTTTAAAAAATTTCAATCATTGTAATTGACAATGTGATATTATAGTTGAGTTATCATTTTTATAAATGATTAGAATATTTTTTATATTTAAAATATCATATTTACATCCCACTATATATTAATGAGAAGCCACTTTAGTGGCTCCATAACTGGATAACAGATAGATTGTCCAAGACTGCTCGAGCTTTCTATAGAAATTAGTTTTTATTGATTGTTCTATTCCGGTCTGAATTCTTCAACCATATCAAGTTTGAGTAATTGACTAATATTTTGATGTAAAAAAAAAAAGAGAACATCAAAGTTCTAAGTGTATAATTCTGGTCACCAAGATTTTATCATACAAATATCTCTCTCTTTTGATATATCAATTAAAAATAATAATGGCAATGGTTAGACATACAAAAAATGTGTTTTTTTTTCTCTTATGCTAAAGACTTAAAAATCATTTAAAGAAACATGGCGTATCGAAGTTAAGATCATTCACTTGTGGATGAATTTTAACAAAAACCAGAAAATATCACTAAATGGTTTCATCGATAAGAAAGCAGATAGTTATTATCACTAATTCAAATTTTAAATGGCAAAGTCATTTTTACGAAGATTTAGTTTTTTCCTTAAATATATTTTGAATTGCAATGTTTTTGATAGCTACTAATTCTACTAATTATTTGCATGGTACTTATTTTTTTTTTAACTGATCCACAAAAACCTTTTAATGTTTAAACATGTGACAAGAATTCATGCTTTAATTAAATCAAATCTGATCAAAATTATGAAGATGATCTAGACAACGATCATGCATGGTCGTAAAGTTATTGATATGATACTTAAAAAGTTGATGTAGTAATTTGATATTATTATTTTTAAGTTAAAAGTTATTTTTTCATTTTTATCAGAATATACAAAACAAGTTTTACTTTTTTTCGTTGACAAATATGTGTGCTAATATTTAGTTATTTAATAATATAATGATATTATTACTATTTTTCCTATTTTATATCTGAAATTTTTTATTATTATTAACTTAATATGTTTATTAATTATTTAAAATATTTAAATAAAATAAAAATAGTCTATTTTAAAACTGAATTTTTTTTTTGTTTTATTAAAGTTGGTATTTAATCATATTAAGTAAAATTCACAAAATGTTATAAAAGATAAAATGGTTTTTTAGTGTAAAACTGAAAGAACCGAAAACAGACGGTATATATACCGAACCCAAACAAAGTCTATATGATTTTAATATGGTAGTTTGTTTTATAAACCAAAATACGGAAAAATCAAAAAATTAAACAGAAACTGAACCAAAATCCAGATTGAACACCCTTACTATTACATTATCTTTTTCTGGATGTTTTGTTCTTAAGGAGTTGTTAATCAATAGAGATATCATTCATATCACTGATGTATATGAACTAAATTTTTCATTGTTTTATCCAGACAACATGATAAGATTCTTTTTGCTAACATTACGACGAAGATTTTTGACATATTGTCATTTAGGAACTGGTTGGGACTTCCATTACCATTATGACTATCAATGTATCAGTTATGAATATAGATTGAACTGTTAATACTACAACAAAAGTAATACCTACAAACAATGTTGATGTTGATATCCAGCCTTTGTTTTTGTGCACTACATGTGATCAAAGCATGTCAACGCTAATTTTGCCCATTTTTATTCCCGCACAAGGTGCGGGTGAGTCACCTAGTTAAAATGTAAAACAAAATATTCTTTTTTTTTGTTTTTGTTGAAATGTTAAATTTATTTATCAACACAAGAAAAAAAGTTTACAAATGAGTTTTTAAAATTCAGAGAGAACATGAGGTTAAGGAGAAGAGACTAATTCCTTCCCATCCAACGAATCATCAAGCTACTGCACTGTCCTTCGTTCGTAGAACGTAAAGAGAAGATGCAATTTCGAATTGTCTTGTCTATGAACCGAGAGAGCTGTTGGGCCATACGGTAGGTGCCGGTGTGCTTCCTGCTGTTCCGTTCCCGCCAGACACTGTGAAGTACAGCTTGGAAGGAGAATTTAAGAAGGCAAGAGTCAATGGTGGACCTGCGAGGTGACAATAACATTGCGACAATGATGTTCCAGTCAGGGGTTTGGTTGGGGCAATAGAGATCCTGTGAGGTCTGTCCAAATCGTATATGAGTACGGACCTGCAAAAAGAGATGGTCACGCGACTCTAATGCAGAATATATATTTGTATGACTTGAATAAATAAAGATTTTGAAGATTAATTATTTCAAGACTCTTTTGAGGATTTTTGGATCATTAATTTAGTTTTGAGTTATTTTTTTTTGTCAACTATTTTTGAATTTATGATTAGGTGCTGATTTTATTCAGTATTCAATTATATTATGAAGTTTATCTTATTTTATATTTTATTGTATAGTTATTTTATAATTTTATTTTTTATATTTAATCGTGAATGACCTCATTTAACTCATAATCTAGATAATCTAAATTTGCGTTTATATATTGAAGTTCATATAGAAAATGAGTTGAGTTGGGTTATCTCATGAAAGACCAAATTCACTATGAACTGAGCTGAATTGAAAGATGTAATTCGTTTTGACACCCCTAATTATAGGCTTATAGCTAACCAAACAAATCAAATTACAGTAAAAATTCTACAAATTAATAATTGTGAGCTTATGATATTTTATTAACTCATAGATATTAGCTTACAAAAAAAAATTGTTTTCAGATAAAGAAAATAATTACTTTAACTATGTATAAACTAATTTTAGAAATTCAACTTTCCTATTTATTATATTATATTTTTATATTTTTTGTTGAACATGAAAAATTTAAAATTTAAATGTGGTATCATTTTACTAAATATTATCAAAATTATATTGAAAGCTTAATAAAATAAGGATGAACCCATTGTGAACATTATAGTGTGTTTTGTATATTTATATAAACTGTAAAAAATATTAGTTTATGATTTTAATTAAATTATATATTGACATAAAATTTTCTAAAAACTAATTATCTTATGATTCTATTAATGTAATATTTTAAACTGATCTAACTCAAAACTGATAAAGGTTATTAATTAACTAGGGTTAAGCCAGCTTTACGGGCGGGTGAACAAAATAAAAATAAAAAAAATACATTTTAAGATTTATTGGTGACTGAAAATAATTAATTTTCAAGATATTTTTAGTTTTTATTGTTAGAAATCACATGCTTGTAAATTTTTTTAATTAATGTAAATATTTTTATTTTTTGTTATGTTTATCATAAAAATAAGAAAAATATTCATAAACTATTTAAATCCAATACATAAATCATTTATTATTTCTATTTTATACATTTATTTTAGATGTTAAGTTATTTAATTTTTTTTGTTCTATAAATAATTATTTTTTTTCTTTAGTAGCTGACTATTGATTTGCATGAATATGCTTTCTATTATATATTTTTTTAACACTTTTTTAAAAATATTTTACTATCATTAGATATGAATTATTTTATTTAATTACTATTTGTATCAGTTTCTATTAAAAAAATTAATGCTTTGATATTCGGTCTTAATATCATTGCAAAAACTTAATTTCATAATAAAATTATTGATATACTTTAGTGAGACTAGAATATTCTTATTTTGGAACTATAGAATTTTTGGTGCATTTGTCTTATTTTAGATTATATAGTTTGATTTCTACGATTATTTTATCTTATTTTTTATAGCGTCTCTTTTTGTGTTTTACAAATAATATGTTTTTAATTTTCATGTCCATATTAAATTTATACTTGAAGATTTTAGGGAGTTCATAACATATGTACGATTTCTCTTTTATAACATTTATTTATATATACAACAATCTTTGATCTCTTGTTATCATAAGAAAAATTTTTATCGCTTGTTCATTATTGTTTTATCTGTTATATATTATTTTATCTGTTATATATTATTTTATGTTTTTTCACTAATTGTTATTGAAGTCTTTATTTTAATTATGTATTGCTTTTGGCTATAGGTTTTCATTAATTTCTTGTTAACAATTAGGTATCAAGTTTTATCTTAATGTGTTTGTTAACTACTAATTTTCCCAAATTAAAAGTTAGTAATAAACACACAATGCCTAATACTTATAAGTACTAGGTGATTTTCCCGTGCTCATGCACGGACATAAATATTTATAAAATAAATATATTATAATAATTGATTGATATTTACTTCAAATTTAAAATTAATTTATAGTTTGTAGGTATAATTTATATTAATAATATTATATTAATTATATATAACTTTAGATATGTTATACTTCGTCAGTTTTATTGTTTTTACGGTTGATTTAGTTATCATTGAGATATATTAGATTCTATCTATTTCTCCAAATTCAACTATAATCTTTTTTACTCTAAATATATTAAGTTTTTGATTAATTGTCTTAGTTGCATTTATGTCGGTTGTTATCTTAGAAATATAAGTATATTCTGATTCTAAATTACATACTTAAGTAACTAAATTTTTTTTTGCAACTTATGAACACATATCAATATTTACAATATTTAGAATGATTAGATGGTAAACTAAAATTTATTTTAAATAATTTTAAAAATAAGGATTCTGATTTGCTTAAGTATTTTGATTATGGTTATATTAAGTTCCACCAACATGAAAACATAAAATTAAAAATCAAAAGAGTTATTAAGAAAACATATAATTTTAACTATTAAAATATAATATATCTACTTCGATAAATTATATAATGGTATGATATTTTAAGATAATTGTAGTTATTTGATCAAAAAATGTTTATTATTAAAATTCATTTTTAGTTTTGTTTTTAATATCTCTTAAAATATGCAGTAAAAATGGTATTGTTTTTGAGAAATTATATTATATAAGTAAATAGAATTTATATTTTTTCTGTAACTGTAAGATGTTATAGTCAAAAATATACTAAAATAAAAAATATATATTTCAAGAATACTAATTATAATTTTTTTTGTCAATTAAACATATATCAGTTTATGTTACTTAATTATTTTATGTAATCATCTAATAAAATAGATATATACAAAAACAAATACTTTGAAAATTTATATATTTATTGTTTAAAATTATTTTTTAAAATAAAAAATATCTTTTTTTATAATATAAAGATTAGTTGTGTGAACTTTTTTTATGAAATCACATTGAAGATATAGTTATAAAGTATTTTATTATTTCAAAATTATATTTTATGTTATTTAAAATATATTTAAAATAAATATTACTATTTTGTGAACTTTCTATTTTTATGAAGCCATATTTATATATACTTATATTTTCGTTTTTAAATAGTTTTGTAAACTTTATACATGTTTCCTTTTTATTTTCTAGTGTTATTTGGAAAAAAATTAAAAGGAAATAATAATATTTAAATGTATTTTCTAATTTATTAGGGGTATCATAGTAATCAACCAACGTGAAAATTAACGTGAGCGCGACACATAAGAAATTGACTTCTCAAATAATATTATAGAGATAATTTAAGATTCTGGTAATATCATATTTATACTTCAGACCAGGTTAGAAATCTGAAAAGTTCAGTAGGTATGTGTTAATAAATGTTGTTTTCTTAACTAAAGAGGTTCCATTATTGAACCGAATGGAGAAAGGGGAATCCAACATCCGGAAATTGGGGTTGTTGCGCGTTACATCGAACCCGGTCAACTTGTAGACTGACCTTTCGCTGAGACGCTGCATGAACATGAATTGACGGTTCACATTAACAGAACCTTGAATAACCGTCGACTGTTAGAAATGACAAATTATTTTTTTAGACAATCAAAATGGAACCAATCGTCAACAGCGTTAATCAGAAAGAAGATGCTTACATTCTCTTCGATGAAGAGCATGTCTAGACTCATGAGCTCACCGCCTTTCTTCACATTTCTGGCCTCCCAAAACTTCAGCAAGTGAACTTCGGTGGTGTTGGAGCAGCGCCTGACTTTCAAATCAACAAAGAGGATGGAATAAATCACCATTGTAGCAATCAGAAAGTTGAACGACCTTTTCTTCTAATAAGATGGTTTCAATGATCCAGATTGGGTTAATCATTTATAAAATAGGAGGAAAGAAGGTGTGAATCAAGCGTGCGTCAAGACGTTACGGAGAGTTGATAATTTATTTCGATACCTACAGTCCTCGTCGACTGATCTAGGGATCTCAAACGATGATGACGAACAAACCTATAATATTAAAGGATCTCTATAATCCGAAAGTTTAAATACAATCTACAACAATAAAACCCCAAAACAAATATACATTTTACCAATAATATAATTTTTTCTAAAATAATATAAATTTTTCTAAAACCCAATAAATGATTTCTTAAACTTTAAGGAAGTGACACATAACATTTTTTGTCCCCTATGGAAAAAAAAAGCTAACATTATTATATAAGATGGTATATTAATTTATAGATTCTCTATATATAAGTCCAAATAGAAACATCAATCATACTAGTTATTTTTCTGCACCATACGCAGAAATAAACATGTTTAAATTATATAAGAAGATAGTTTTTTTTTGTTAGTTGTTTAGATTTTATTATTTTTAACAATATGTTAATTTTAATATAATTAAATGTAAGAATTTAAGATAAATTAATATTTTTTTTAATTTTAAATGTATATTAAAAATACATATACCGTATATAGATATTTGAAATTATAATTTTTAATATATTTATCTTATTGGTTAAAATATATTAGATCGGGTTATATATAATTAAAAGAAATTTTGTTAGATAATTAACTACCAAAACATAAAACTAAATAGTATTTATAAAATTTCTAGATATCAAAAAGAAACTGATTGTATCATGATTAGTAAAAATTGTATAATTATAAATAATATAATTCAATAATATTTCAACATTTTAAATTATTTTTATATTTATGTTTCTACTATTATATTTTTGTATTATATTAGCGATAATTTATGAGCTATTAGAATATTCTAAAATATTTACCAAAAATATAAATTAATTTTCAATATAAATGTTCATGTTACAATTAATTTCATGTCATATAATTTTTTAGTAAGTTATATTATCTTTTTCTAATGAAAAGAAGTGTTAGACGAAAATGAACGTAGTTCATGAGACATAAACAAACATAAAAGAGACATAAACAAACTTAAAAAATCACTTCTCTGGATCTTTAAACTAAATGGGCCTAAAAGGAAAGGCCCAGTAATAATCCGAAACCCAATTAGTCGGCGAAAACCTCAATTCATTCTTCTCCTGGAGCTAGAAACCTCCAGACTTGAAAAAAAAAACAAAATCCAAAACCTCAGATTTAGGAATCGGCGAAGTCTAATAGATGACGACTCGAATAGCGCCGGGAGTGGGAGCAAATCTCTTGGGACAACACTCAGCTGAGAGGAACCAAGAAGCTACTGTTTACGTCGGCAACCTCGACCCCCAGGTTCCCTACCAAACTTTAGGTTTCTCCGATTTCGTTCTTCTTTGTGTGTCCTTACTCAGTTTCTAATTCTCTGTAGCTTTCTGAAGAATTGCTTTGGGAACTGTTCGTACAAGCAGGTCCTGTTGGTAAGTTTCAATCTCGTTTAGTTGCTAGTCATTATAGGGTTTGGTTATACCTAGAAGATCTGATTTGTTTTATTTTGGGGGGTTTGATTCAGTTAACGTGTATGTACCGAAAGATAGGGTGACAAGTCTTCATCAAGGTTATGGATTCATTGAGTTCCGTAGTGAGGAAGATGCTGACTATGTAAGTCCTCTTCTCCTTTTTCTTTCTTGGAGGAACAATTGTTAATGTTTTCTTTCCTTGTGTGCAGGCAATTAAGGTTCTTAACATGATTAAAATCCATGGGAAGCCTATTCGTGTTAACAAGGTATCATATTTTAGTGTTTACTAGCATTTTTTACTAGTTTGCTAACATTTTTTTTGTTTTATTTGTGTATTTAGGCGTCTCAAGATAAGAAGAGCTTGGATGTTGGTGCTAACCTTTTCATTGGCAACCTTGACCCTGTAAGTTTTTATCTTGGTCGTTGTCGTCTTTATCCACTTTCAACTATCTATTCAAAGCTGACCAGGTTTTACGTTACAGGATGTGGATGAAAAGATCTTGTATGATACTTTCAGCGCTTTTGGTGGCATTGCTTCTAATCCTAAGGTATACAATCTTTAATCTTTGTTAAATTTGAGTTCATTCTGGTTGATGTCTTATCTGATTAATATACCATTTGTTTGGGAAAAGAATGGCTGCTTGAGAATCTTATGCTCCCAACTTTTCATTTCAGATAATGCGAGATCCTGATACCGGCAACTCTCGAGGTTTTGGTTTCATCAGTTACGACTCTTTTGACGCTTCTGATGCTGCTATTGAGGTCAGTCTCTTATCACTTGGCTACGAGAATGAGTTCCAACATATTTCAAAGAGTCACCTAATCCAATGAATGTATATTGCAGGCAATGACGGGACAATATCTGTGTAATCGTCAAATAACCGTATCTTACGCATACAAGAAAGACACCAAAGGAGAGCGCCATGGTACTCCTGCAGGTTAGGCTCTCGTGCTCTTTACTTGTTTCAGTTATTCATATGAATCTTTCTCTATATTAATGGAACAACAACACATGGCTTTTATGAATGCAGAGAGGCTTTTGGCTGCCACAAATCCAGTTACCCAGAAAAGCAGACCCCATACTCTCTTCGCTAGCGGCCCGCCAACGCTTCTCAATGCTCCTCAAGCTAATGGTGTTCCACGTCCCTTTGTCAATGGCGCCATGCAACCTGTTCAAATCCCAGGCCCCCGTCCGACACCACCACCACCTCCTCCACAAGTCTACCAAACTCAGCCACCATCTTGGCAACAACCTCAGCCGCATCAACAACAACACGGCTTAGCTGTTCCACCCCCCATGCAATTCCGTCCTGCTCAGGGAATGCCACCACCACCACCTCCGCAGTTTCTTCATCATCAACAAGGTTTCGGCGGTCAAAGGCCGCCACCACCACCACCTCAAGCCATGGGAATGCACCAACATGGATGGCCGCCGCAGCACATGCAGCAAGGTGGACCACCGCCGCCGCAACACATGCAGCAAGGCGGACCACCACCGCCGCAACACATGCAGCACCATCATCACATGTCTATGCCTCCACCACAGCCACCACACCAAGGCTGAGTGTTGGGCCATCTGTAAACGCTTTCTTTCATAGTAATCACAAGGATTTTTCTCACTTTGCTTTTAGATTCTGAGAAACCTTCCCTTATCCTAAACTACAAGAGACAGAAAACACAGTATGCTATATTATCTGAATGACTTGTCTCATTCTCTGCAAGAGAATCTCTCATCTTTGGTCTGGTAAGCGATAGAGACGGAGAGGGTGGAACTAGTCCTTATGTCTGGTTTTCAGTGTTTTATTGCATAATCTTTGATGCCGTGTGCTTAGAATTTGACCAAAACTTTGCTGTTAGAAACTCAGTTTTTTTACTTTCTGTCCGTTGAAGTTATTTTTTTACACTAACAAAGCAAAAGAAAATGAAATAGAAGTGATTAAAGCGAGGTCGTTTGCTGTCCAAGTTATGAACCCATTCTCTTTTTTTTTTTTGAACAAATGAACCCTTTCTCTTTGCTCACCTTTCCTTGCCCAAACTCCAATTCTTTACCCACCATCATCTTTACTCGCCTTTCCTTGCCCAGACTCTAAATTAGGGAGATATGTTTATAGAAAATTAGAGAAACATTTGATAAATTTTGTGGTAGAAACATATCTCCCTAATTTAGGCATTTAGGATTTGTTTTTAAGCTGCAAAAAGTTTGATTCGCTTACATTATGATTTGGAAAATAATCACAAAACTAAATTTCAGTTTTATAATATGATATGACTTTTTCTGTTAAAAGTACTGTTTTGTTACTTGCTTTATAACAAGTTTACTTGGATTGTGCCAGTAATATGTAAAAAAGGCCAAATGACATTTGATGTGCTCTTTCAGAAAACGAAACCGAAAAAGGAGAGGTCTACCTACCATTTAAACTTGTTTCACCATGCCACATATAAATCGTACCAACAAATAGTTGGGCCAATCTTGATGGCCTCCGTTTCATTCCAAATGTGCATCCATCATTTTGCTTTCCACTCAAGATGCTTTTTCCCACTCTAAATTTATATCAACATCTACCCACAGATAAAAACTGTTTTTTTGTTGTAAATAGTAGATGTTGATCCCTAACTTCGACCAACATACAAGTTATCAATCATTACACCATTCTTTATTTTATAGTTGAAGTCATTATAAGAAACCATAGTTAGGTTTATTAATGAAAAAAAAACTACCAAAATGAAATAAGCCATCAACATTTTTGAAACGGTAAGTGAAAGATTTATTTTTAACAGCATCAGAAGTGATGGTTAACTTCTTGAATGGAAGGAGATTGTTGTAGGTTTTTAAAAGAGGTTACGATCGATGGATAAACTTAAAAATGACGTTAATTATTTTTCTTTTTTTTTTTGATATTTTTGTAAAGAATAGAAGAAATATTGAATAAAGTAGAACAAGTATGATTTTCCCATGTGATCTAACCTACCCAAGCTATCATTTGTACCGGAAAGTCCCCAAAACTTGTCTTTCCGGCTGTGACTGTCAAATGCATCCCAAATAATGTTCACAAGTTCACTTTGAATTTCTCTTTCTCATCTTCCAGAAGATTTCTCTTTTTATCATTGATGAAAATAATTTTTCTGTCACACTGGTTGGACTCGAACTTTATATACATATAACTGATTTAAGTCATTGACCACCTTAAAACAACAAATATTTGGATTGAAAAGAAAACTAATAAAAAAACTAGATGTACATGAAGCCAGTATTAAATTGTGAATTTTGGTTGTAGTATATCCTCGAGGATTATCTTGTTAAAAGGGCAAAAACACATTCCGTCGATTCTTAATTGGCATTCAATAATTAAGAGTTTCTTTCTGAATGTCTGGTTGAATTTATCGTTTATGACCCAGCAAAATAAGAAAAGGTGGTTAAGTTTATCATTTCTTACCCAACATATTTGCTTAACTTCATATATGATTTCTTCCAAGCTAGTGATAATCGTTCATGTTTTGATTTGTGATAGACTGATAGTAGCTACATATGTTCAGTCAAAAAAAAAAAGATAGTAGCTACATATGTCTTTAAACTGAAAAGGTGAACGTATGCAATATGCATTTATTTGGGTATAAATTAAAAACTATTTTCGTCAGGTTCTTTCCTTTCCAGTTCACCATAATTAACTACATAAGAGACTCTCTATTATAGAGTTTGCAAAATTCTATATTTGAAGTTTGAAGGTGTTATACTCCAAAAGTAAAACTTCAAACCTAACTTTAAAAATATTTATATTTTATAAATGGTCCTTATATTTGTCATAACTAATTCAAATTCATAAAACTTTTTTAAATAACTATCATGTATTAAAATATTATAAAAATATTTTTTGATAAAATGTTACACTAAAATATAAAACTCTAAACAGAAATATACAATTAAATATTAAAGTACAAGCAAAATATCATATTATAACATGTAATATTGTTGTTGTCTAGTTTTAGTTTTAAAATATTTTAAAGATTATTTTGATGTTTTTAAAAAATATATATATAAAATTTAAATTTAGTTAAATAATTTTGAATTATTTATGAAATAAGAATTTTTAAGGATTAACATGATAAAAATAAAATATTCAAAAGTATTATAAATATGATGCGAAATTGTAAGGACCAAAATGAAAATAAAATATGAAACTTCAAATTTGAAGTTTTGAATAGTGACACTCTATATTTGAAGTTTCACTACTCAAAACTTGAAATTGAAGTTTTAGAGTTCCTTTTTGGAGAGATAAAAACTTCATATTTGAAGTTATAGAGTGTCTTTTGGAGATGTTCTTACCAAAAAAACACTATATTTTAGAGTTTGCAAAACTTTATTTTGAAGTTTCAATATGTTCTTCTCCAAAAGCAAAACTTCAAATCTAACTTTAAAACTATTTATATTTTACTTTATGGTCCTTATATTTTTCATAATTAATATAAATTCATATTTTTTATAAATAACTAACATATATATGAAAACATAAGAATAATATTACTTAAAAAATATTTACTCTACAATATAAAACTGTAAATATAAATACATAACTAAATAATAAAATACAAACAAAATATCACATTATTTCATAAAATTATTTCCATTCCATCTTCAGTTACACAATACTTATTTAGATAATTTTTTTTTTTTTTTTTTATCATCAACAAAAACACAGACTCATATGGACTCTGCGAACCAAACCGGTAGCTCTGTATCCATGTGAACAACGAAAGACGGTTGTTTTCTCGCACTGCGTGCTAGACTGTCCGCCTGTGAATTCAGTGTCCTTGGTACATAGATGATCGTCGAGCTGTGGAAACTCTCCTTGAGCGTCTTGATATCTTCTAGATAATTTGCAAAAGCTGGCCATTCATCCGGTTCGGACACCATCTTCACCAACTGAGAACAGTCTGTTGCAAACGTAACGTGATATTGTCGTAAATTCCTCATACTCTCCATTGCCCAGATAAACGCTTCCACCTCAGAATGAAGCGGTGAGAGGCTAGCTCTAACATTTCTCGCTCCCATTAAACCCACAAAACCTTCAAGGGTGCTATACCAACCATGTCCATCAAACACATCTTTATCTTTCCATGAACCATCAATAAAACACCAGCGTCCTGGTATTGACGAGATGATCTCGATTATCCCTTGTCCTGTCTGTATTTCACGTTGATTAAATTTTATTTGGGCCTCCTCCCACAGAGTGGATTCCGTCTCTGCCAATGCGAGTGTGTCCTTCGGATCAATGTCCAAATTACTAAAAGTTTTGTTATTTCGGCCTTTCCAAATGTACCACAATATCCATGCGAAATGATGATCGTCCATTTTAGGAGTAACCCGCCAAAATAAGTGGTCTATATTTGTAAACAAAGAACCTGTAGGAAAAGTTAATGGGTTCAAAGGAATCTTTGACAATGCCCAAACTTGTCGTGCTGGTGGGCATTCAAAAAAAACATGGTTCACTGATTCTTCCTCAGCGCCACATCTGTCACAATATATATATCACCTTTTATCCCTCTTGCCTGTAGATTTTTCTTAACCGCAATACAACCCGATAGCAATTGCCATAGAAAATGCTTAATCTTGGGAGGACACCTTACCTGCCAGCAGAATGCTTTTAGAGAATCTACTGTGGGTCCGTGAATCTCAGTCAGCGGTCCTCTATCTGGGTATACCCTTTCAACCTGATAGCCTGATTTAACTGTGTACTTTCCGTTCTTAGTGAAATGCCATCCCTCCTTATCAACCATGTGTACCCTGCTAAGTGGAATACTTTCTATTATTTTCACATCCTGAGGGTCAACTAGAGCTCGAATAACCGGCATGTTCCAAGTCCGCGTTTCCGTATGAATAAGGGAATCCACTGTGAGTTCCGGAGTAAAGTTTTGTTGATAATATTTTGGTGATTTTGAAGGTTTCAGAGAAAATTTACCATACTATTAATATTGTTGCAATATTTAAATTTATGTAATAACTATGCTTTTCATTTACCTTTTTAAAAAGTTTTTTTTTTTTTGTAATATTCGTGAAGTCTAATTTTAGTTTTAAAATAATATCAAATTTTAGTTTTATGTATAAAACTTAAATTTATAAAAACACATCTGAAATATTTATAAGATATAAAAATTTTAAGGATTAAAATGTTAAACGAGAAAATATTGAAAAATCATAAATATAATATATAATTAATTGTAAGGATCAAAATGATAATAAAAGTTGAAACTTCAAAATTGAAGTTTTGAGAATCGAAACTTCAAATATGAAGTTTCACTCCTTAAAATTTCAAATTTGAAGTTTTGAAGTTTCTTTTTGGAGAGCCAAAAACTCTATATTTAGTGTTATAAAGTGTCTTTTAGAGATGCTCTTAGAACACCCCCATCAAGGGTTGATGGGGGGAGTTCACACGGAAACCGAGAAAAAAAAACAATATTAAAATCAGATTTCTATGAACCCCTCTCTCAAAAGTTCACCGCGGTGAACCCCGATGACCCCGGGTTCACCACGTGTCAACATATGATTGGTCCAAAATTAATTTTTTTTTTTTTTTTTTTTTTTAAAGTAAATGAAAATAACAAAAAAAAAATTATTTTTTTATTTCTATGAACCCCCAAGGGGGGGTTCATCAATGTGGGTGCTCTTAGAGCATCTTCAAAAAGACAAACTTTTATTTTTAAAGTTTTAAAGTGTTCTTCTCCAAAAACAAAACTTCAAATCTAATTTTAAAACTATATGTATTTTACTCTATGGTCCTTATATTTGTCATAATTAATATAAATCCATTATTTTATAAACAACTAGCACATATATAAAAAATATAACAATAATATTTAAAAATATTAATATTAATTTAAAAATATTTACTCTAAAATATAAAAATGTAAATACATAACTAAATAATAAACTACAAACAAAATATCACATTAATTCATAAAATTATTTCCATAGTGCTCCATTTTTAGTTACACAATACTTATTTAGACAATATTTCGGAGATTTTGAAGGTTTCAGACCAAATTTACCATACTATTAATATTGTTGTAGTATTTAAATTTATGTAATAACTATGCTTTTCATGAATTTTTTTTTTTTTTTTAAATTAAAAGTTTCTTTTATAATATTCGTGAAATATAATTTTAGTTTTAAAATAATATGAATCTTATTTTAAATTCTTATGTATGAAACTTAAATTTATAAAAAAAAATCTTAAATATTTATAAAATATAAAAAAATTAAGGATTAAAATGTTAAACGAGAAAATACTGAAAAATCATAAATATAATATATAATTAATTGTAAGGACCAAAATGCAAATAAAAAGATGAAACTTCTTTCACTCTTCAAAATTTCAAATTTGAAGTTTTGAAATTTCGTTTTGAAGAACAAAAAAACTCTATATTTAGTATTTTATAGTGTCTTTTGGAGATGTCTTAGTAACCAGATTTTGGGAAAATAAGCAATTCGGTTCAAAACAACTCCACGATAAGTTTTTTGTTTTGATGATATAAAATGTCACTATCTAATATAACTTCTTCAAATAAATGCAGATTTTATTTTATTATTATGATCAACATCT
Source organism: Eruca vesicaria subsp. sativa (assembly GCA_932364175.1). Classification (NCBI taxonomy): domain Eukaryota; kingdom Viridiplantae; phylum Streptophyta; class Magnoliopsida; order Brassicales; family Brassicaceae; genus Eruca; species Eruca vesicaria. The sequence continues at coordinate 364,898 of CAKOAT010237376.1, read as the reverse complement.
AAGTAAATGTATTGTATGTAATTATGTAGTTTTATTTTGGGAAAACAATATCAACTAACTACGCCTGGTGCTGGGAAGCGGGTCAAACTTGGCCCGTCCAACCTGCCTGACTTGCAAAGAAAATATATTTTATCCGCATCCGTTCCACTTAATTTTTGGTGTAAGACTGATGAGTTCATTTTTAAAAGAAACTTCAGAAATAATTAGAAGGTGAATTTAACCCATTAAGAAAACTCATTAGTATATAGTTTTTATGAACAGAAAAAGACTAAATCGCGACTAATGAAAAATTAATTTTGTTCATAAAAATAAGGGTATAGTTGAAAAACATAAAAAAATTCATTAAACAGAATATTTCTGTTTTAATGGTATTGATCTTAAGTAATAATCATTAAAAGCTAAACCATATATTTTTTATTGATGATATTTTTAGAAAATAATACCTAATTCGTGATATTTCTAACAATTTATCTGATCAGTACAGAGAACCAGAAGATTTGTAAATATTTAAGTTAACCATTTAGGTCAAGATTGAAACCCTAAACTGGATTTATAGCTCTTATAGATATTACATGTGCTACAGTCAGAGCCATGACTGTTGTTTTGTATACCATAGGCCAAATTAAATAATTATTTCTAAGATTTACTATTTTTATAATAAAATAATACAAACATATTTTTGAATAACAATTTTATAGAAAATCTGACTCAGAAATAAATACTTTTTAATATTTTATGTTAACTTGTAAAAACATATAACACACCAAAAATATAATATAAACTATATCTTGACCCAATCCGCGTCTAAAAACGCGGATTATTTCTCGGTTGATAAAAATATAAGACATAAATTAATATTTTAGTTTTGTTACATTATTATGTTAAAATATCGTATTATAAAAAAATATTATTTTTATTAGTTAGTTAACATAATTATATTTTTAATTTTTTGATTATTATTTTTTTCAAAAAAATATATATATAGTTTGATCAAATTCAGCATGCCTATTATTTTAAAATAAATTATTTTAAATTAGATAACAATATTTTTACATCAAGTTCGGATCTGGTTGAACCAGGAAACACGATGACTTATATATAAGCTGGTTTAGATTTAATGAAAATTCATTAATTTAAAGCATGCAAATTTCGAAAAAAACCATAATCAAGTGTGACCAAACATTTGGTTGACCTGGTAAAAAAAAAAAATCTTTAATATTTTAAGAGATGAACGAAACTTCTAATATATTTTTAAATTTATGATTTTTTATTTACTTAACTGTTTAAAATTTATATATAATTAATTCTTGTATATGAGATATTTTGGTTTGATAGAAATATAGGATATTTTGAAATTCTAGTAAGATTATATATACATTCAATAAAACTCAGTTTAGATTATATATACACTGTATATATATTATTTAAATTTCATCATCAATTTTTATTAATAATAATTGGGTTTATATGATATGAGTTTGTAGCTGGTAAAATAGGTTAGCACTTATCAATAATGCATTCTAATAGAAAATTATTGAATATATATGTAAAATGAATGGCTATATATATTGATGTAAGTTTGTATAAAAACATTATTTCAGATGTTATAAATGGTACTCAAACACTTGTCTACAAACTTATATAAATATATAAGTTATGATAAAAGTTATCTTAAAAACCTATGTTTTATACAACTATATAGAATTAAATAATGACATTTTTATTATTATGTAGTACTATATTAGAATGCAATATTTTTTTAAAAAATTCATTTTCAAAGAATACAATAAAAAATCTACGAAAAGTTAGTCTGATAAAATAAGAAAAGATTCATTACCGAATTCATAAAATCTGTTTTTCTATTCATAAATCTGGTTTTATATTCAGTTTCCTAAATAATGAGAAGTAATTAATGATTTTATTAAAATATTGTATAGTTAGAGAAAAATAAGGATAAAACCAAAAATAATGAATAGGTCCAAATAATTTGTATAAGTAGATTTTCCAGGACTCTTTTCTTTTTAATAGTATTGATAATATTTAATAATATTTTTAAGTCACAAATATTATGTCACAGTTTTTGGATATTAATAATGATCTCGATTAAAGATTTTAATAATGATCTCGATTAAAGATTTTCTTTTATCATAGAACTTCATAGAATATAAATAATAACATATTCCTACTCAGAACAAAACTTCAAAAGTCTTTTAAAGAACATAATTGTAGTCAAATCAGTTTTTAGAATCAAATTGCACTACAAAAAGATAATTTTTAACGATGAAAACTAACGAGAAAAAAAGAAGATTCGTACACTGACGACCGTTTAATGAGAATTTTACGAGGAAACCACTAATCAACGTAATTTCGTCGTAAAATAACAAAAAATCATTTCCTCGTAAAATCGTAGTAATTTAACGAGAAAATTACGTGGCATCTTTATTTTCCTCGTAAAATAGACGTAAATTTGCGTGTGTTTTACGAGGAAAAACTTTACGTCTGTTTAGCGAAGAAATAGCGAATCTATCTAACTTTTAGTTGTGAATGTATTTTTGGTTTACTTTGTCTCTTCGTAAATTCCTATAAAAATTCACCTACCAATTTCCGAAGCTTCCTATAAATATGTCCATTATGTTTCAACTGAAACACACAAAAAAAAAACTGAAAACTTGAAGAAAAAAAATTGTAAACATGAAAGAAAAAGACAATGTCCGGCGATGGGAATATTTTTGAATTGCGGAAGTGGATGTTAACAAGAGAATGACAAAATAATTTTTTGAAGGGCTGGACATTTATGCATTAAGCAGATTTTACACTGCTCACAAAGGAAAGCGGTAAGATGTTATGTCTTTGTCGGAAATGAAACAATTCAAAACAGACTCTTGTGAAAATATATGGAAGCATTTAGTATATATATGTTTCACATTACTATATTTGGTTTCAACATGGAGAAGGTTATAATTGTGGGAATAAAGCTAGCAGTAGTAATAGCAATTTTCAAGATGAACAAGTTGATCATTTGCATAATGAAAATAGTTATCGTTAGGAAGAGCAGATGGTAGATTATGATAGGGTTCATGATATGGTAGGTGATGTATTTGTAGCTCATGATGAAGTTTTATGAAGATCTCTCTGAATTAATGTTGGCTGCTAGAATGATGAATATTAAAACCGATCACAATCTACCTGAAAATTGCATGGAGGCATGAACAGGCTTGTTTAGAGAGTATTTGTCGGAAGACAATGTGTCTGTTGATTCTTATTATGAGATTCAAAAATTAGTTTATAGTCTTGGGTTGCCTTCCAAGATGATAGACGTTTGCATCGACAAATGCATGATTTACTGGGGAGGTGATGAAAAGTTAGAAGAATGTCGATTCTGCAAGAAGCCACAATTCAAACTTCAAGGACGAGAACGTAATAGAGTACCATAACAAAGGATGTGGTACCTACCACAGAGAGATTGAAAAGATTGTACCAATCTGAGGAGACTGATGGAGGGATAAGAAGGCATGCCGAGCATACTCAGACGGATGGTGAGATGACTCATATATCAGATGCAAGAATTTGAAATATTTTAACAAAGTACATCCAGATTTTGCTAGCAATAGCCGGAATGTGTATCTTGGATTACCACAAATAGATTTAGTTTAGAATGTCAGGGATACAATAGTCATTGTGGCCATTCTTTCTTATGTCATACAACCTGCTACCAGAGATGTACATGCGACATAAGTTTCTATTCTTGACCATATTAATACATGGTCCGAAGCATCCAAAAAGGTATCTTGATGTTTTTCTACAACCACTGATAAAAGAGTTGAAAGATTTGTGGACAACATGGGTGAGGACGTATGATTGTTCAACGAAAATAACTTTTATGATGCGAGCGATTTTTTGTGGACCATAAGTGACTTTCATGGATATGGGATGTTGTCTGGATGGACTACACATAGGATATTATCGTGTCCATATTGTACTCGAAGGAAATATGCATTTCAGTTGAAGAATGGTAGGAAGACAAGTTGGTTCGATTGTCACCATCGATTTCTTCCCATTCACCATCCGTACAGGAGAAACATGATATTGTTCAGGCACAAAAGGTTTGTAATATACCTTATTTTTACTGAGTTCAACACAACTGGCATAGTATATTTTTGGAATTGCCATATTGGAAGGATCTTATTTTGCATCACAATCTCGATATGATACATATAGAGAAAAATTATTTTGAGAATATCGTGAACACAATATTGAATGTCCCAGAGAATACGAAAGTCATCATAAAATCAAGGTTGGACTTACTTGATATTTTCTCAAAAAGTGAGTTACATATAAAAAGTAATGTACAAGTTCCATTTTCGATATTCAGATAGTCATCAGAAGAAAATTCGGTGTTGTTCAACTAGGTGGCATCATAAGTGAAGTTCCCTAATGGGTATGTTTCAAATCTTCTAAATGTGTTGAAAAATGTCAAAACTTATCTCGGATGAAGAGTCATGATTGTCATGTTTTTATGCAACGACTACTTCCTTTTGTATTTGCAGAGTTACTACCAACAAAATACATGAAGCACTTGCAGGAAATATATATATTACGCATGTATTAATTAATGTCTTTATGTATATGCACAAATAAATAATATGACTACTAATGTGTTTATATTTTTTTTAATATACATAAGAAATTAGAGCATTTTTCAGGGATCTGAGCACACACACTTTTAAAGAGGATGTCGTTCAACAACGTCATGAGAACATTCTCATCTTAATGTGCAATTTGAAGAAAATATTTCCTCCAGCATTTTTTTAACGTCATGGAGCATCTAGTGTCCCTCTCTCATATGGGGAATTGCTTCATGGACCTGTACATTACGCATGGATGTATCAGTATGAGCGGACCATGAAAAATTTGAAAGGAAAAGACAAAGACCTCGCAAGAATTGAAGGTTCTATAGTTGCTGGAAGTTTGACGGAAGAAACATCACACTTTACATCATACTACTTTGCACCGGAAATATGTACCCGAAAACGAGTTCCAAGAAGATATGATGATGGTGGTGTCGCGCCGATATATTTGGCAAAAGATGTTCAAGACATCTTTTGCCAAATTAGACGATTTGGTGGGAAATTGAAAGAGGTTTGGTGGTCGAGTGATGAAGACATCCATAGTGCACACATTTATATTCTCAATTGCGAGAATGCATTGATTCGCTATTTTGGAAGAACAAGCTTAACCAGGCGGCGGTTCATTACAGAGACATGTTTGGTGAGCATGGTGCTCGTATAGGCGCATCATCTTCTTTAACTTCTGGTTCTTCCGTTCCGGATACTATCTTCGGCTCTTAGTCTTCTCAAAGAGTCTCGCAGTCGCCTCCTTTTGTTGTACCACATGCTCCTCTGTTTGCTGCACCACCGGCGCATGACCATGTTACGAAGGACGTGACTCCTCCTCCCCATCCTCCTCTTCCTCCTCATGCGGCCGAGGTTCATCCCGACTTGCTAGTGCTGCCAACGAATCCTTATGCTATGTACACCATCGAGGACTTTCTCGCTCAGCCAAGCAGAGAAGGTACTTAGACCTTGACAGGCTGGAAGACACTTTCTGGTACGTTTCATTTTTAAAAATATTTTTATTTATAAAAACATTAAAATATTTAATGTTTTTAATTTATTATTGTTCAGGTTTGGGGTTGACGGTTGTGTCGCTTGGAGCGTAACCAAGGTGATCAAAGGTTATTTATCCGATGCTCATTCAAACTGGAAAATGACGCCGAACCACACTAGAAAAATGTGGCTTAAAATGTTCGTTGTAAGTGGTTATTAAGTACATAAAATTTATTTTTTAACTATTAAGATTTTTTTAATATTTTGGATTAAATATTAATCTAATATTTTTCTGTTACAAAAAAATGGCATTGGTCCATAGGAGTGATCGAGGAGGAGAAGAAAGCATCTGTCAAAAAGGAAAAAAAAATCGATTTTCGGACACGGTCTCCAACTGGAAAAACGATTATCTAGTGGATGGTTATGAGCACGGAAAACACACGGAGCTCACAATGAAGGTGTGGGATGGCCTCATCCGTTATAGGAGCTTGCCATCATCGATCAAAGTCTCCAATAGTTGCTCTGCTTCTCGTCTGACGAAAGATGAGCTTGGCAACACGCCGATGCTTCACTCTTCAGGTCAAACACCCCACATCGGTGTCCGTCTAGGGATGGTAAATACTTAAACTAATTTACTTATTTTTTATATATATTGTAATTAATTAACTTTAAAATATTTTTAGGCCAAAACGACGGGAATTCTACCATCTCTTAAGGAACTTTACGTGAGGACCCACAATAACAAGGCTGAGAAATTTGTAGATCCTAGGTCCAAGAAAATCTACAACGAAGATGTTGCTTGGGTTGAAGAGCGTCAAATCTAGCTGACCCAGCAGTTCCTCGATGGGATACCCATAACATTATTCACAGTTCAAGTGGATGAGATATATGAGCAGGTAAATTTTTTTATTACTATTATTCATTTTATTTAACTTTTTATCATTATCTAACATTAATCATTTTTAAGATCATCCCTAAGAAAAAAAAAACGTAGGTTGGGAATTGGTTCTGTAACTATGTCCTAAGAGGGACATCGTCTTATGCTCAGCGGCGGGAAGATGAGACTGATCAGTTACGTTCAGAGTTGAACGCGATGCATTCCGATTTGAGCACGACGCAAACTTAAATGGATTCACTCGAGGGTGTCTTAGATGTTTTAACGGCTGAAAATTCGCAATTGGAGAGGATGTTAGCAGCAAGACGGGCACAATTGGGCATTCTACAGCCGCCCACAAAGGACGAGATGAAGAGAATGAGTGACGACATCGTACATGAGTTCCGGAACCACCACCCTTAGAAACTTTTTTTTCTTTTTATTGTATTATAAATTTGAAACTTAAATATTAGTGAGATATTTTTGTTTTCTTCTAATATTTATCTTTTAAAAAAATAATTTATTTTTATATTTGATTATAATTTTCAATGTAGAAAAATAGGATTCCAAGTAAATTCGTCGTTACGTTTACATGGAATTTATTACGAAAGTCACACAGATTCTTTGTAAAAGTTACGTGTCATTAACGATAAAGGCCAGTGTGGACTTTACGAGAAAATATTTACGTGTTAGTTACGACGAAATGTAGCGTGTATTTTACGAGGAAGTATTTACATGTGTTTAACGACAAAGATTTAGCGTGTATTTTACAAAGAATATGTTGTGTGTTTTTACGAGAAAATATAGGCGCGTCTTTACGATGAAATTTTCCTCTTAAATTAATGAGTATTTAGCGAAACAACAAACAAGTCATAATGTTTTGGTTTTCGTGGTAGAGACAAAACGACCGTCGTTTAATTACTGTTTTCTTGTAGTGTTATGATTGTAAAAATGTTAAAAATAGTAGTAGTAGTTTGGATTTAAATCTAAAAATATAGAAATTGTTATCAATAGACCATACAAAATAAAGGTTCGACAAAAAAAAATATGTTTAATAAATATGTCCTATATGTAATTGTGTATAAATTGATACTCTTGGCCAATGCTTTAAAAAAAAATTAACGAGCACGGCTCTGGCTACAGTATGTATGAACAACACAGAACATGGATGACACCAAGTTATATAAATGTGGAAACGAATCTTTAAAGGATATACACCACTTGTACACATATCAGGAAAATGCCGAAAGTGATGAAGATAAGGACTTTAAACTTACAATCTTGAAAATGGTTTCTATTATTTAAATATGACCTTTGATATTATAATATTATATATTATGATCTACTGATTACAAATGGCAAATCTAACTACCGATATCAGCATGCGATCTCGTAAAAGGTAGCTTAAACATTTTGACTTCGATAAAAAAAACACCTTGACGTGTTTTAAGCTTTATAAATAAAGGATGATATATGCATAAATATATATTAAAAAAAGAAAAAATCAAAGATCCACGTATTTATGATCGGGTGGTAGTATAACGTTCCATAGATCCTACGGACCTGAGTTTAAATTCGCCTACATTTAGATTATCACAGCGTGTGGCCAACGAAATTTTCACATTCTTTTTCTGGGGAATGGTTTATCATTTAAAAAAAAAAAATTAAAGTTAACGTTTAGACTTTAGATATCATTTGTGAAAACAAGTAAAAAAGATTCACTTTCAACTAAGGCTTCTCAAATTATTTGGTCCGTGCGTAGAACGATTATTTAACATAATTTCTGAAGTGTACATGCAATAATAAACTATTTTCTATAGTTAGTATTTTCTTAAAGCAACTTAACTGAAAGGTTCTCATCCTAAAATTCTCAATATATATATTTTGAGAACTTTGAGACCTTTTAAAGATAAAACTCTTCCATGAAGATGTTCTAAGATTCAGTTGCTCATATCAAAAGCAATATTAAAGCTTATATGATGACATATGCACAATATTTTCTTCTCTTGTTTGAGTTCTTTTCAATTTGTTCTCTCCTACTTCTTTAAATGCATTTCCAGCCCAAATTCAAATCTTCAAATTTTGAGATTTTGTATTTTCTTTTTAGTCCTTATAATTATTATTTTCATAAATACATATACTAAAACATAATTTAAAAAGAAACTTAATTTAAAGTCACTTAAATACATCAAAATAAATTAAAATATGATAAATATTACAATAACATTAAAATAAAGTGCACACAATAAAAAATATATTAAATAAAGCTTACACAAAATAAAATTACATTAAAAACTGACCACAAATTACATAAACACATATGAAAACATTACAAAATAATACTTGAATGATTTGGTATTTGATATGTAACTTTCTAAAATTTGTGTGTATATGTATTGATTTATTATAACTTATATTATCTTTTATTATATAATATTATAATATTATGTGTTGTATAATATATTAACTATATGTTTATATGTATTTGTAAAGTTTTATTATTATTAGTAACTTTTGTTAATATGTAGGACTATAAATGTAAATAAATAAACTTTTAAAGATTTTTTTGAGGATTTATGGTTGAAGTAACTAAATCCCAAATTTTTATTTTGAAGTTTTATTATTTTTAGAATAAAGTTTTGGGTTAGAGATGTTTCTAAGGTCCAAATCTTAAGTTTGCTAGGAAATATTATATTTCGCAAATATCTAATTCTCGTACCAAACAGAATACTTGGGACCCGCGAACACAGAGTACTCGTCATTTTCCACTAAATATCCAAGCGGTGACCAAATTCATGTGTGTGAGTGCGTCTCTATAATACAAAGGAAAGGCACATAATCGATACTACAAGCTATTAGAACATTCAGCATTAGAAGAAAAAAAAACTTAACAAAAAAAAAGGAGAAGAGAAAAAGGACTCACCATGGTTCTCACCGATAGTCATAATTCTCCCGGGTCGAATCCAAACCCAACCCATATGAACAAATTCGCTTTAGGGTGTGCAATCGTTGCTTCCATCATTTCAATCATCTTCGGATATGGTAAATCTATATCTCATACCAATATGTATATCTTTCGACGTCTGTGATGCTTGCTTGTGTCTAAATCTCACAGTCCAATACCTTTATATTAATGATAATTTTTGTTCTTTTTTGTTTGTTATTTAACATTCTTACTTATTGTGTGTTTTCCCAAGATACGGGAGTTATGAGTGGAGCACAGATCTTTATAAAAGATGATCTCAAAATCAACGATAATCAGATCGAAGTCTTGATGGGAATCCTCAATCTCTGTGCTCTCGTCGGATCTTTAACGGCGGGAAAAACGTCTGACGTCATCGGTAGACGTTACACCATTGCCCTCTCCTCCGTGATATTCTTAGTTGGATCGGTTCTTATGGGTTACGGCCCAAACTACGCGGTTTTGATGATCGGAAGATGTATCGCCGGAGTTGGTGTAGGGTTTGCTCTAATGATAGCTCCGGTTTACTCAGCTGAGATAGCCTCTGCTTCACACAGAGGCTTTCTCACTTCACTCCCTGAGCTTTGTATTAGTCTAGGAATCTTACTAGGCTATGTCTCGAACTACTGTTTCGGGAAATTGACGTTGAAACTCGGTTGGAGATTGATGCTTGGTGTCGCAGCGATCCCTTCATTGATATTAGCGTTTGGGATTTTGAAAATGCCTGAATCTCCGAGATGGCTTGTAATGCAAGGTAGGTTGGAAGAGGCCAAGAAGATCATGTTTTTGATATCAAACAGCGAAGAAGAAGCTGAAGAACGTTTCAGGGACATTTTAGCCGCTGCAGAGATAAAAGACGATACAGCGGTGAAAGCGGTTGGAGGTGACGTGCAGAAGAATAAAGGAAAAAGTGTTTGGAGAGAGCTTTTGATAAACCCTAGACCCACGGTGCGTTTGATCTTGATCGCGGCCGTGGGGATTCATTTTTTCGAGCACGCGACTGGCATCGAAGCCGTCGTGTTGTACAGCACAAGGATCTTCAAGGAAGCCGGAGTTGTTTCGAAAGACAAGCTCTTACTCGTCACGGTAGGTGTAGGTTTAACCAAGGCTGTCTTTATAGTAATAGCTTCTTTCTTGCTCGACAAGGTAGGTCGGAGAAAGCTTCTATTGACCAGCACGGGTGGTATGGTCTTTGCTTTGACCAGTTTAGCGATTAGTCTCACGATGGTTCAGCGTTTCGGGCGGTTAGTATGGGCCTTGAGGTTGAGCATCGTCTCTACGTACACGTTTGTAGCGTTTTTTTCAATCGGGCTTGGGCCTATAACGTGGGTGTACAGCTCGGAGATATTCCCGTTGAGACTTAGGGCTCAGGGAGCAAGCATAGGCGTTGCGGTTAATAGGATCATGAACGCGGCGGTCTCTATGAGTTTTCTGTCAATAACGAAGACGATCACGTGGGGCGGTGCGTTCTTCATGTTCGCTGGTATCGCGGTTGTAGCTTGGTGGTTCTTCTTCTTTATGTTGCCGGAGACGAAAGGATTGCCATTAGAGGAGATTGAGAAACTTTTTGGGGGTGGGGATGCTCGTGGTGGTCGCGACGGATTAGAGATTCAAACTAAGAGAGTCAATAGTAAGATTTGATTATCATTGTGATAATAGAGTGAGCTGGTTTATATTTTCTGTCTCAACGTCATTTGGCTATATATATATGGGTGTGGTTTTGTACTCAGGTGAATCGTTTAATACTATAAAAATTGGGTCATAATACAGTATAGGAATTGAAAATTCGAACTGACAATAACAGTGAATATATGAACGAATCATTAAAAACAATTTGAAAATGTAAACAACCCTCGGAGTCTGAGACCATCCACAATGGTGGCTCCCTCCCAAAAATCCTTAGCCATTTTTTATTAATTTTTTGTACTTTTTGAATAGTGAAGGACCTTAATCAATTTTTCAAGTCCAATGGTGTTCTCCAATCCGGAATCCTTATGAATAAAATAATAATTAATTATTTTTTTTTTAAAAAAAATTATTTATTAAATGATAAAAAAGGAAATTTTATTGTTGTAATCTTCATAACCAAATACAACAATGATTAAAATAAACATATAAAAGACACACTGATTAATTTCATCACCAAACTTATTCCAAATATAGAGGACATAGGTTTAAAAACATTTTCAAACAAAGGAACAACAACATAGAAGTCATCCATTACAAGAACAAAGGAACAACAACAACAATAGCAAGACAAACATGCATCATATAGGAAGAGACGAGGAAGTTGAGGCACCATTCTTGCGGCTCAAGTAGTTGGTGAGTATGTCAGTACACTCTTTCCTTTCCGGACATACACACAGCAATGGAAAAGTTTCCCCATCTCCAACCACATTGAAGACAAATAAGTCTCCCACGGTGCTTCTGTTATCAACACAAAACCTTCTCCAGCCTCTTCCGATGTAGAACATGCCATGTGCTTCATTGAATCGCAAGCTGACTGACCATGAGTTCCCCTCTTTGTTCACCAGTTTCGTTTCCCGGCAATGTTTGTTCAAAGCAGTACACATCGTAGCCTCGACAGGAAGATGCTGGAAACAAAGAAGGTAAAGACACATAACATATCACAAGTGTATCTTCACGAAGATTTTAAATTGCGAAACATAAATAAACTACTCACAAGTTTGTTTTCAGAGAGATTTGACGAAGTGACCTCAGCCAAAAAACAATAGTCAAATGAGAAAGGAGTGACCTCTGCACCATCCGCAGCAACATCTTGTGTGTACTGAATCTCAGTAAAACTACGACCAAAAGGAGTCACATGAAAGATCATGTCTCCTTCCTTTTTGAACACGACAATGTCACCTATGCGAAGGGAGTGTGCTTTGGCAAATGCTTTCCAACCTCCGGTGAGTCTTCTTCCTTCTTGTTTAACTTCCCAAGTTTGGTGTGAAGCGTCCGATCGTAGTGTCCACTTTCCTTGGTTCGGATTGCCTTCTATGTGTTTTGAGTAGAAGCCAATTGGTATTGTCTACAAGTGAACAAAAGAGAAGTTAAGCAAATGACATAAAAAGAGGAGAAATAGAGAGCGTGTGTATACCAATCCATCGTAGAAACCAGGAAGCAGAGGCTTCAAAAAGTGTGGTTCATGCTCATACGCCATCTGCAAACAAGAAAGTGAAATGAAACGCAAATCCTAAAATCAAATCAAACCGATTAACAATCACACACACATTGAACCATGCCTTTTCGAAACCCTTATCGACTCTAACCTAATCCCCAAATCAATTGAAAACACAAAGACATAGAATCGAGTAAACCTAAATCTCCAACTCAATTGAAAACACAAAAGTTTCCGAAACACAAAGCAAAAAACAACAAACACTAGACGGACGAAATCTATAATCAAAAACAACAAACAAACATCGAACCAAATCTATAAGCAAAAAAAACAAGGCGAAAACTCGATTTACCTCGGAAATATTGACTCGATTTGGTTCTGAGCCTTCGTCTCTCGAGCTCTGTTTTTTTTTCACCCCTTCGATACCAAACGAAATTTTTTTCCAACACTCGAAAACCTTACTCACCGGCCCAACCAAACTAGGACACGTGCACGAAGGACTTCAGGTTTCGGGTCCTTACCGACGGACTCAACCGTACAAGTCCTTCTAATTTCCAGCCCAAATCGATTTATTTTAAATCCAAAAAAGCCAAGGACTCGGCCCACGGACCTCTGTTGCGGCTGGTCTGAGATATGATATCTTTTCCTTTTAACTCTTAAATTCATTATGTTAGTGCGACATGACATAAGCAAGTCCTAAGATAAAACCACGAGTCCTAACAGCACCATAACCCATTAGAGCACCATTAACTCAACAATCCATAATGGATTGTTTAAATTTTCTTTTTCTGATTATAAATATTTTTTTTTTAAAACTGATCAATCGTGGACCGCCACGTGTTAATGGAGCCCGCGATTATCTAAGCAACACACCAAATCCGGCGCTTATTCTGCAGCTATTGAAGGCGTTGTTTATTTTTTTTGTTGGATCCCATTGATTATCTATATATATAAAGTATACTTCTCTCACTCCTGCTCAAGCCACGTCACTAATTCAGTGAGTCTGGTTTTGCCACGTGGCGTCGTTGGAGAGTACACGGCGGGTTTTCACATAATTGGGCTTCTGTCTTTTTGTTAACTTCCTTGAAACCCGTTAACAAATCCACAACAATGAAACACTACGTTTTTTACTAGGCTTACAGCAGCTTCCTTCCTCACCTTTCCATACCTCTTGGCGATCGCCGTATTCCCTATAGATCTTTCGTCTTCTTCGTCACCTCACCAATAGCCGTTACCCTAGAATCACGATAAGATCCTCCATTAAACCTTCACTCGCGATCTGTAATCAATATGGATTATGAGCTCGATAGGCGGTGGTTGTGGTACTATAAAAAGGTGAGCTCTCTGAACCTTGAAAACCATTCTCTCTTTCGTTTCAAACAAGCAGTAAACAACTCCTCTAGCTAACGTCTTTGTCTTCCTCTCTAATTTTCAGGCTGGGCGATCCACCACCACTGTTCAACTCAAGTTACTCCGGTTCTAGGAGGCCCGTTATGGAGCTCATGGTAGTTGATATGGTCCTACTCAATTCTCAGGTATATTCTTAAACTCCGCCGTATGTTCTTAACTAGAGTTATTTCACGGTGTAGATGATTTACACCTTCCCGCCGTTGTTAATAGATTTTTAAAAAAAAATCCTTGATGAACATGTTTCTGTCGCATTCACTGTCGCTCCGCCGTCTGTTTATTAAACAGAGCTTGCACACAGGCTAATACAAATCCAGTTTCACCCTTCCCGAATCCATTTTATCAATCCTTAATTTCTAAAAATTGATTACGTTCCAACATTCAATAGTGTTAGCTTTACCATCTTCTCAGTTTGTGATTCTCCAGAAAACAAAGAAATTTTCCAATCATGGCTAACTCATTGGTTCGTCTTGGTGATTTGAAGGCTGATCACTGCTCTTCCACCGTCCAGGTGCAGTTGCTTTGATTCTGAGAGGCCATAAAATGCGGTGGTGAGTTAATCGGAGTGGATATTCTCCTCCTCGATGCGAAGGTTTGAACGATTTTAAAAGTCAGTCTCATAGTATTTTTTATTCTCCCAGTAACTACTTTCATAAGGATGAGACTTTTATACAGATTTAGATCTTCACTGAACATTTTTTGTTTTTTCTTAACGTTTTTTTTTATAATGATCTCTTTTCACATTCGTTACAGTCATCCCTCATGCCAGCCACCGTGAAAGCTCACCAGCTAGCCACTTTCAGTGATTGTCTCCAGGATTGTTAACTATTCAAACTCAGTGGATTTGGCATTTCTCAGTGCAACCAGAACTTCAGGCTTTCAACACTCACTTCTGACAATCCGGTTCCGTGATTCAACCAATCTAGATGTTCTAACCAAACCAGATTTTCCCATTTCTGAAGAACGCCTCATGCTTTCAGATTGGCCTAGCCAACACCAACACACATCTTGAGGTACAACTTCTTAAAGACTGTTTATGACATACTTATCACTGAAATAGATAATAAATTTAAATGTTCTTAATCTCTCAGATGTTATTGGTGTGCTCACTGCTGTGAAAAGTACAGTGGTGACATTCCTCAAGGAAGAGAGCGAAAAGTACATGTAACATTCTTCTATATATGAATCTTTACAATACTTTCATAAGTTATCTTACTTTTCTTTTGAATATACATTGACCATTTTATGTGCTGTCTTCCATTTCACAGTAATATCTCTGTCATTTTGAGTTTGTTTGACTTACAAGCTGTCTCTTTTCACAAGAAGGATTCCGGAGAAATCCAAGGGTTGGTGTTAGCATAAAACCAAGCCGATCTACGAGTGGATATTGCCTTTTTTTTCATCGGCGATCTTTCATGGAGTTGTCGAAGCCAGAAAATCTGCTAATGCAATCCGCAGAATTACATCAGATCAAGGTGTGGATCTATTTCCACAATAATATCTATATTTTCTTAAGAAAGAAGACTAATCCAATGATATCAATGCTTTCTGTTTCAAACAGGAGGGAAGCTTTATGGTGTCGTAGCTGCTCCTCGCACAACACATCTCAAGGCTGTTCACAAGGTACTTCAGTATTTGAAGGGGACTATTGGCCAAGGTCTGGAGAATTCAATTTCACTGGGTCCATGTCGGAGACAGCGGGGCAGTCGTTACACCATTCGTGCAGGTCGCTACTTATGCGAAGATGGTAGGAGGTATAATTCTGTCTGGATACAAACACATAACGCATACCATCACTTATAGTAATTTCAAAATTTAGTGCTGACATGTGAGTAGCCTAATATTCTTCAAACACACATGGAATATTTTTCTGAATGACCGTATGCATGTCCCTGGCTTTCTTGCCCATGTAAGTCTCAACTTATATGACATTCTTATCATTCCTTATACGTCTCTGTTTTATCAGGGTTGTGATCATGATGAAGATAATATGCATGGGGTCATCTCTGCCGGTACTAAGATTGACGGTGGTCGTAACAAGTGTGCTGAAACATTGACTGCAGGAAGATCTCTAAGTGTTGTCATCATCAAGAAACCTCAGGCATCAAAGTCTTCCAAGGTGGTCAAGAAGCCCAGTAAGGAATAGGTTAAGATGAGGGCTGTGAAGTGGATGGAGTACTTGATATTTCAATAATGACTACATATTAACGTTGGTTTTTGTTTTTAAATATGTCCTCTTAAGTTCTTATGGAGTTTGGTATGTTTTTTTTTTTTAAATCTAAAACTATAATAAATATGTTATTTTGGAGTTTATCATCTTATTATTTTACTATTTTCTTGAAACACTTTTTTTTTAAACATTTTTTCCGGAACCCTCATATATTGTCTTATTCTAATTAAAAGTTATCTAGCTGAGTTATAATAACATTTAGACTTGTTGGGAATGTTATGGCTACTCACTGAAAAATAAAAAAAAACTATGTAATAAATTATGGTTATGATAAGATATAAGCATTTGCATAAATAACATTTCTTAATCAACGGTTGTACATCTGTGTACGACTACAATTATATAGTTTGTTATGCTTTTATATTGGTCTCGACCAAATACTATTCGTTCTCTAAGCATACACGAGTTGTTTCTGTTGTCCCAAACGAATGTTCGAACCTCCTATATGTTGAATATAGTATTAGAGCATAGTCTATTAAGATTCCTTTTTTATGTCGAATTGGAAAGTCTCTTATAAGTTGCAGAAATTTGAGGTCTTATATGAAACTGAAAACCTTACATACTGTTTGGAAGATCTCAACTTCTTGAGACTTATCTTATCTCTCAAATTCATTAATTACATATAGGGTTATCATGTAATTATCTAAAAATTTAGAACCGTTGAAACCTCAAACATAATTTCAAAACATTGATTGGAATCAAGTAGCATTTTTTTGTAGATACGAAATCATTCAGTTGTAATATGTGGTTTTATTGTAGAAATGTTTTCCATGTGTTTGACTTTCTAACAGATAAAACGCTATTCAAATTGCAGACTCAAGCATTTTTAGTAGGCAAGTTTTGGTTATTGTTCATTTAAAAAAAAAATCATGAAAATGTATTAGCTTCTCTTTAAGTGCATTAGTTCTAAAGTGTGTTTAATTTATTGATTGATAGTACAATAAGGCCTTCTATGTCGTTGTCGTATTTTAGCTGATCTTGAATTCAAGTAATAAACACATCAAAAGAAATGATCTATGTTTATATGTTCAATCCAGTCGATTAGAATTTTTTAAAATTACATTCTCCTTACTTTCAAAATTAAACTATAAAATAATCAAGAATAAAATAAAAATTTTATTTTCAAGAATTGTTTAATAGTCAAATAAATATGTAATTTATAAAGACAAAAATAATAAAAATAGTGAAAGTTGTTGTAGCAAATAGGGAAAATAAATACTACGTATTAAATTAGTTTAATATTTGTAAAACTCTCATTAAATTGGTTGTAGGATCAAAAAGAAATTTTTTTATAAGTACTGTGAACACGAACGCAGGTTTGTTCTATTTTTTTTTTTTGTCAGCGTTGTTCTATTTAAAAAAATAAAGTCGAAAAATTTAAAATATATCGAATAAAAAAATAACAGAATTTTAATATTGATATGAAAATAAAAATATGTATTCACATAATTCAACAAAGACACAATATAAAATACTCTAAAAATAAAGAAAGCTGAAGTGAAATTAGATAACTTATACAAAACAAGTTAATATATATCTACCGTTATGATAAAAATATAAAACAAATTTATTAGTAATAACAATAATTCCATTAGAAAACTTATTCAAAACAAGTTAATATATATCTACCGTTATGATAAAAATATAAAAAAAAATTTATTAGTAATAACAATAATTCCATTAGAAAACTTATTCAATGGTAATGAAACTCACATCAAATCAATGAAAAATTGTGCTTTTCGTTAAAAAAAAAATGTTAAAAAAAAAATCCGCAAATATAAAAAAAAAACAATTTCACTCGCATCACCTCAAAAAAAATGATATATATATATATATATGATAAAATCCCATTACATGTAGTTTCATACAAACAAATTATCTAACAACTTAGAACACACAAATAGTTTCGTTTCAATACCAATTGAAGCAAATATCCCGCGCGAAGCGCGGACCGACCCTAGTTATATATATATAAATTTTAAGTCACTATCCTTTAAGTCATGAGGATAAATGTGCTCTTAGAGCACCATTAACCCAACAACCCATAATGGACTCTTAAATTTTTCTTTTTTCTTTTAATTTTTTGTGTGATTTAAAAAACAAAAAAAATTACGCACCGTCACATATCAGTAAAGTTCGCGAATAGTACAAGAATTCGTTATTGCAGTAAAAATGTGACCTTTTCAAAGAAGTGGATCAGTTGATCCACATGACTTTTACAAATAAATGAATCTAACTTATGTACTATTGATTTTGGCTAGAATATTTGGTAAAATCCTTTAGTTTGACCTCCATGACACAAGTTCTAACCTTAACTCTGACCCATTTTAAATTTATTTTAATAATATTACATAACTATTTTAATAAATGACTCATATGAGAGATGAAACTGGCTCAGCAGTTATGTGGGCGTCACCTCTTAAGAATCTATTTAAGAAGTGGGTTAATAATATTCTAAAAGCATGTCATTCCTTAAAAACTAATGAGTTTTTTTTAAAAGTTTTTATTGTTTAAAAAAAGTAAAAAGTAAACCAATTACATGTCGTCATATGTCAATGGACCTCACGAATAGTGTAAGAAACTCAATAAAAGCGGTTACTAATTAATAATTTTTGTTTTGTCCAAAAAATAATAATTAACAGTTTTTCTAACCGTCATTAAGGGTTTTGTGGGAAACCATGTTCTAAAAACCTATTAAAGATTCCGGTAAACATGCTCTAAGATGAAACCACGATAAATCATTCACGTGTCACTCGTAAAGATTTCTATGAATTAACAATGCTACGAAGGCTCTAGAACTATATATAGACTAGGTTTATGGACTCTTTTGCTGGAGAAAAGTAAATTTTAGAAAAAGTATGAAATAAAGAAGAGAGGCGACATGATACAGTGTGAAGAAGATATCTCATATTATAGTCTGTATATTTTAGATTCTACTTAATTATAGCTTTCCATTCTAGATTCATCCTACGGTTGTATATAACCCTATCTACTTTCTTAATAAGAACTAGAGTTTCACCCATACATCTGTGTGGAAATATTTCTCATTTTATAAATATGTAACTAAAAGTTTTAAATATATAATTTATATTTTAATTTTAATTATAATTATAAAAATATTTTAATTCTTTGATAAGATCTTGTTAAATTTTTTAACAGATTTTGTTATATTTAAATTTATTTATCATTAATATCTTTATTAATTATTAAGATATTTTGAAAATAATATATATTTGACTGGTTAATGTAACAATAAATATATCTAATCTAATCTATTAAGGGTCTGACTGGTTGAAACGCGGCGGTTGCGATTGCGGTTGCGGGAGTTTGCGGATGTGGGTGGTTGCGGTTTCTAGCGTTATTAGGCGATTTGTACGACTGGTACAGTGATTAAAAACTGGTGCGTTTGCGGGATATTTATGACTGGTTGATTATGAGATACTACAGCGGTTCAATAATAAATTTCCAATATTAA
>CAKOAT010237376.1:261369-345173 GCA_932364175.1 Eruca vesicaria subsp. sativa | reverse complement strand
TATTGAAAAATATAGTGAAAATTCTTGATTTAAAGTTCTTATAAATAGATTATGATATTTTTAGTGAATTTAAATTAAAAAATAAAAGGTAGATATAGTTTTAGTTATATTATTTTTATTTTTATATTTTAATTTTAAATTAAAAAAAAAAGTTTTTTACCCACCCGCAATCGCCCGCAAACGCAAACGCTAGCTGAAACCAGCTTTTGATTTTAAGAGGTTGGGAGCGGTTTGAAGCGATTTGTAGCGGCTTTTGTGATTGTTGCAAAACGCTAGCAACCGCCATCAACCGCAAAAACTGCGTTTGCAGGTGGTAGCGGGGAAACCAGTCGGACCCTAAAACAGAGTCCTAATTTTTATCTACTGCTAAAAGTTGTATTTTAAATTTTGGACTTATTCATAACATTATCATTTATTAATAAAGCATACACGACATTATACAATAACTAATATTGACCGAATTATTTAAATTAAACCAACCCATCATTAAACCATGCTTAGATTATCGAATAATAAATAAAGTCAGCTGGGTTTTTAATGTGTATCACTACATTTGCTTTATGGGCTTCATGAATATGTATACTGTGATAGTATCAATTTCATAACTAACACTTAGTTAAAATTTAATCATCACAAGTTATTTCAACAACTTTTTTGTTTTGCTAAATTTATTTCAACAACTTCATGCATTATAAGAAAAGCTTTTTCTAATCACCGCATTATAAAACAAGAGATATATCAATTTACCCGATGGACAAACACACAATTTATTTAATGCTCAATACAGTTTTAATGAATGCTCATTAAGATTGATGTTTGACAAGAAAACTTTGACCTCTATACTAGCACACAATACTTCAGTAATTATATGAAATAAATATCACCAAACTTCTTATAAAATAAATGCTAAAATTTAATAAAACTCAAGTATCAAGTGTAGTTAATTGATATTATTTTCCCCAAATAAAACTAGACATTTATATATAATACATTTACATATATATTGATGATAATAATAAATAAAAATTATTTAATAAAACTCAAGTATCAGGCGTTGTTAATTGATATTATTTTCCCAAATAAAACTACACAATTATATACAATACATTTACATATATATTGATGATAATAATAAATTAAAATCTGCATTAATTTTAATAAAAATATTAATTTTAAAAAGTTATATTAGATAGTGAAATTTTGTAACTAAATGATTTTATGAATTAATCACAATACTAAAAAAAATGGGTCTATTAATTGTTAAATATACAATCTTTCTCAAGTATAAATTTGAGGTATAACCATTATTAATTTATTCAGAAACACAAAATAATTTGTCAGAGACATTGTAAAATAAAAATTTCTTAATACCCGCATGATAACTTGCTCTTGATTCTGTGACATTTTATATCATCAAAACAAAATACTTATAGATAAAACAACAAAAACAGTATCCGTGCTTTTTAAGCGTGGATCAAATATCTAGTTAAATAATTAATGATATGATCCAACATAACTTCTAAATAGTAGATAAATTTGGTATTTCTCTTTTGATAAAAAAGAATCTCTAAGATATTGTGCCCGAGTTGATTCCAAAAACCCGACTCACGAAACGTAAAAGATGAGTGTAACAGCTCCGAATATCTTTCCAAAACTTGGTTGACAGACATTTTTCTGAAGCAAAAAATCAGTTAGAAAATCAGTATAAAAGCCTCACAGAAAAATACTCCAAAAGAACATTTTCAAAGGTCTTGAGGCCATCAAATTCTTAATCGCTTACTATTTTTATGTTCTAAAACTGATTAGAAAGATGCCACTTTACCGATTAATTAGCAAAACATTTCAATATAGCTCTGAAACAGCATATCAAATTATACAAAATTTATAAAAATATATTACATATTTAAGATAAAGAACCAAACAAAATAAAAGAATAATATGATTTAATCTAGAGAAAGTAGCTCTCTTATCAAAAAACTTATGATGCCATATTTGCGATATACCCAAACCGAATTAAACCGTTACTGTTTGTAGAGTTGTTTTACGCATGTACCCTTTCGTGAATACCTCTCACCTGACCTTAATCCACGGGTTGCAAGCACTGTTACACGGTGAAGAGTAGTAGATATGGTAGATTCACCATATATTTTGTGTCAGGACAAAAGGCGTAGAAGAGTAGTAGATATGGTAGATTCACCATATCTTTTGTGTCAGGACAAAAGGCGTAGATATTGAAAACAGTTCCGGCTAGTTAACTAACACGTGTTATAGTGTCAGAAATACTATATAGCCAACTATGAATTAATTTTAACGTCCTAAGTATATATTGACCGTCCATGTAGGTTGTTAATCGTCCAAGTAGATTTTATTAACTGTTTGTTTACAATTTGGTAATGGATATGGTTTTATTTAATACTGTTGGTTAAGGGTTTAGGTGTTACTATTGCTTAGGGTTTAGGGTTTACTGTTTATGGGTTGGTATTAGGGTTTAGTTTGTATTGTTTAGGGTTTAGAGGTTTATGGTTTACTGTTTATGGGTTTAGGGTTTAGGGTGTTGGGTTTAGAGGTTTATGGTTTAGGGTTTATGGTTTCTTTTGTTTAGAATTAAAGACTTCATAATAGCAACATACAACTTCCCCAAAAAAATCTATCAGATTACCCATAGTTAATACAAATTCTAACCCCCAAAAACCATGTAGTTGGGTTAACATTTTTCTTAAGCGTCCATTAGCCTTACATTACCCTTATTTCATAAACCATCAGCACATTAACCATCCATGTAGGTTGTTAACCGTCCAAGTAGATTTTATCAACTATTTGTTTACTATAGTTAGATGGGTTAACATTTTTCTTAACCGTCAATTAGTCTTATATTACCCTTATTTCATAAATCATCAGCACATTAACCGTCCATGTAGGTTGTTAACCGTCTAAGTAGATTTTATCAACTGTTTGTTTACTATAGCTAGATGGGTTTAACATTTTTCTTAACCGTCCATTAGTCTTACATTACCCTTACTTCATAAACTATCAGCAAATTATCTGTCCATGTAGGTTGTTAACCGTTCAAGTAGATTTTATGCAACTCTTCGTAGTGTGAATGCAATCTTTGCGTTATCTTGCCAAATCCACCAAAAACAATCTTGTGTCAGATCTGTTTAGATTTACAAGATTTTTGGAAAGCATAAACTGAATTTCGAATAGGGTAATTTCGTCTTTATAATACCATTATTTCAGCGCGTATGTTCCACTTTCTTCTTTTTGGATATTTTACTAATTTCAACATCTTCTATGGGTTTTGGCCAAATTACCTCTTTAATCTAATCATAAAAAAAAAAAAGAGTTTATGATTCAGTTAAGAAGAATAGTTGCAACCCAACATTAACATATCAAAAATGAAGATTGTACCGATCCAAATTATCATAACAGAAAAACATATTAATATTCAACAAATGTTATTAACTATTTTTCATATCTATAAATTACAAAATGATTTAAGACTTATAAATAATTAAATAATATATTAACTAATTATGATTTGGTTATAACATATTTATATATGTGTACGTGTCACGTAAAATCACCTAGATGTTAAATGACTTTTTTCAAAAACTATAAAATGGAAAATCAAGTATGGCCGCAACTTTCAAAACAAAACACTGAAATTTATTATTTATTGATATAGTATCGTTTAAACATCAGTTATTACATAACACAACAACATCATAAGAACCTTACGTTCTTGCTCGTGATCTTTACATGTGATATCAAGCCATTTAGATTCCACATCAGTAACGTCGAAGGGGTACAAGTTGAAGAGGTAGTTTCTTGACAATGGTGAGACTGCCAAATTCTTCCATGTCAATGTCACCAATTATCATCCCATCTGGCAATCCCCAATCGAAAAAGTACAACAAATTCATCAGGCCTAGCTCCACAGTAGCAACCCCCATTGGCATCGCGGGACACATCCTTCGACCAGAACCAAACGGTAACAGGTCAAAATGTTGTCCTCTGAAATCTACAGAACTATTAGTAAACCGTTCAGGGATGAAATCTTCAGGGTCAGTCCAACGCTTGGGGTCACGTCCAATTGTCCATACATTAACTTGGATTTGCGTTCTTGGAGGAATATCGTAACCTTTGATTTTGATGTGAGACATAGTTTCTCTTGAGACTATAAGTGGAGCTGGTGGATGTAATCTGAATGTTTCCTTGATTATGAGCTTCAGGTAGTCAACTTTGTCTAGATCATCTTCAGTTATTCTTTCCCTTTTGGCCCCGAGGGTGGTTCGAATATTTTCTTGGGCTTTCTTCATCACTCTAGGGTTTCTTACGAGTTCTGTCATCGCCCAAATCATCGTTATAGAGCTTGTATCTATCCCCCCGAGAAATACATCCTGAAGATCACATGACAAACGTATAAAATCTAATCCAATGTAGTTGTGGTTTAATATATACCAAAATTTGAGCTTTTACCATGAGAATTGCCTTGAGATTATCCATATTGAGTTTGAAAGAATCTGCATTCTCGTGTTTATCCATCATATCCAACATCAAGGAAACGATATCTTGATTTTTCCTTCCTTCTGGCTTCAAGTGATCATCAATTACATGCTGGTAAAAAGCATCAAGCTCTTTAAAGACTTTGTTGATCTTCTTGTGACGTTGAAACAGCAAGTCTAGGAATCTTCCGACTCCGCCCTGGAAGAAGTCAGAGAAAGTGAAACTCCCTAGAGCTTCCATTGCGTCGGTAACAAGCTCTTCAATCCTTTCTTGATCAATAACGAAGCCGCTCTCGTGGAAGTTTTGCCCTAAAGCTACTCTACCAATGATGCTTGCGGTGAGGGAGAAAAATGTTTTACTTAAATTTACGGAAGATTGTTTCAAGCAAGATTCCGACAGTTTCTTCACCACGAAATCAACCTCTTCCTCTCTAATATACCCAAAAGATTGAACCTTCTTTAGGCTAAAAAGCTCAATAACCGCGAGTTTTCGCATTTCCCGCCAATAAGCACCATATGGCGAAAAAGAGATGTCGTTAAAGCCGTAGGAGAGTTTTCCCGTCCCGAACGTCTTTGGTCGGCTGCAACATTCCAGGTCATGAGTTCTGAGAACCGCTTCAGCTGCTTCTCTCGATGAGATCACAACCACTGGAACAAAGCCAAGTCGAAGAAGCATCACTGGTCCATATTTGACTGATAGCTTATGAAAGCATCTATGAGGCAACCCTGAAAGATGATGCAAGTTTCCAATGAGAGGAAGAGTTGAAGGGCTAGGAGGAAGATTGAGTTTTGAGTTTTGTAT
This sequence comes from Eruca vesicaria subsp. sativa, assembly GCA_932364175.1. Taxonomy (NCBI): domain Eukaryota; kingdom Viridiplantae; phylum Streptophyta; class Magnoliopsida; order Brassicales; family Brassicaceae; genus Eruca; species Eruca vesicaria. Next base: position 339,866 of record CAKOAT010237376.1, on the reverse strand, counting down.
TTTCTTAAGAAAGAGTGATGATACAAGAGTAAGAAGCAAAACCAAAAAGAAAGAGAGCAAGATTTCCATTTTTATACTTCCTCTTTTGAGCTATGTTTCTTGGAGAGGTGAGTGTACAATTCAGAAGAGTCTCTGTATATATAATAAAGGACTCGATAGATGACTTGGCCAATACGTTCCCTCTCCAAGATCAAGTTGTTGAAAATTGTGTAACAAAGTTGTTACATTTGACGATATTAAACTTCGTCGGAATTATAAATGTGACAAAATTAAATCTAATCGTCGTGTGGTCCAACACTCCAATAGTTAGTTACGTGTTCTGATAGACTTTAAGATTTGATTAATTGCATGACATTAGGTGTGGTCCAAGCAACCATAATTCAGTATTTGTGTTTAAGTATATTTAACTAGATTTTGACCCGCGCTTTCAAAACGCGGATTTATGTTTGATGCAAACTTATATAATAGTATTTCCTATACATGTAAATATGTGAGATAAACTTGTTCAGTGCTTTAATTTCATCAAACTTAGTCTTTTTAAAAATGCAGGATAATCTTTCGCTGAAAATTTTATATGACCGCATTTTTGTTTTATATAAAATAACATGTGTGTAAAATCCATAACTCGACATCTAAACTCAATTTAAAAAAAAAAAAATGGATCCGTAACCGGTCAAAAATCTAAAATATATCAGAATTAGTTTTATAGGGTGATACAAAATATATTCAAATCAAAGTGTTATTAGCTAGACCTGAACGAATAACCCAAAAACCAAAAAATCTGGAAAAAAATCTGAATCGATCTGAATGTCCAAATTAATCATAAATATTAGGGCTGGGCAAAAAAACCGAAACCCGAAAATCCGAACCGAACCCGACCCGATAAAAAAAAATCCGAACCGATCCGAACCCGACATAAATACCGAATGGATCTTGTTTTACGGTATTTCGGGTTATGGGTTTTATCCGAACCGAACCCGAATATAAATGGATATCCGAAAGAACCAGAAACTTTAAAATTCCAAGAAAACTTATATCATACTTAATCTAAATTTCTAATATATTTCCAAAACACATTAATATATTATTGAATACCTATATTAATTAGTTATGATATGAATAATTAACTCAAATATTCAGTCTAATATATAGTGTTATTTGGCTGTTACTAATGTTTATGATTGACACTACATTTGAAGTTAAGTTACAAATAAATTTGTTTTGAAGTTTAAATAATGTTGTTTTTTAAATTTTCAATATTACTTCTTACGTTTATATAATTGTTAGCTGTTAATTTTAACTTTTTATGTTTCATGATGTATGATTTTCGTTCATACAAGACTTTGGTTTATCATTAATCATGATATGTTTAGTGTTGTCACATATAGTTCAATGAAAAATCTTATATTGTTGATAGATGAGTTTCATAATATTATTTGGAAGCAGAACAATACGGTTCGTAGAAGCTAAATACACAATTTAATAAAAAGATTGAAAATATAGTGAATTTAATTGAGTATAAATTAGTATTTTTAGAATCGATAACCCAATAAGTATCCAAATCCGAAACTATTTCGGGTTCAATTGGATTTTGGACATGTTACTAAATCCGAACCGAACCCGATTAAACCCGAACCGAATCCGATCCGAATGGGGCTGAAATTCATGAACCCGAAAACCCGAAACCCGAATGAACCCGAACCGAAACCCGATTGGGACCCCGAATGCCCAGCCCTAATAAATATAAATATTTGAAACATAAATATCTAGTTTAAATATTCAGTTTTGTATTTATTTTAAACTGATATTTAAAATTAATTATCTTAATTTTAACTAAATACTTTAATATCCAATTCTATAAAAAAATATATTTCTTTTGTTTTGGTTTTAGATTTTAGATTGCCAAACCAATATAACCCGAATCCGAACGATATATGGTTACTTTATTGGTTTTAGGATGTGTACAAATTAGAACCAAACCTGACGTGTTATATTTGAATCTGATCCATACTTACAAAGATGTCTACCTACATATTATGACACCTATGATGTGATATAAATTAGCTTTGATTCAAAATATTCGACCCGTATCCCAATAGGTACATATTATATTTTGTTAAATTAATTTTATATTTGATAAATATTTTTTTCTGTTTATTGGAATAACCCGTAAAATTATAATCATAAAAATATCAGTAATAACATGTAACATGTTTCATCATATAATTAAATATTAATAGTAGTTATTATTAATATTTATTTTATAAAAAATTATATATATATATATATATATATATATATATATATATATATATATGTATAAACGATTTTAAGACTTTATCTATGATAATTATATTATTATGTATTGGTGTAGGTTTGAAAATATTTTTTTATTATTATTTTTTGTATCAGTTACATATAATTAAAATGTAATTATTTTATATCCTAATGTTTTAATTTAGATATGTATATTAAAATATAAAACTATTTCATTTTTAATATCTTATGGTAGTATTTTGTAATTCATCTAGTTTATAATTTATAAAGTAGATTTATATTATAATTATTATTTTGTGTAATCTTTAGTTACAAATATGAAATATTTATATATAAATTTTATAGAAAGTTAGTTCTTATTCTATAAATCAAAATGAGTTAATACTCATTTATAATTTAGTTTAATATTATTTACGTTTTTATTATTAAATTAATATTAAAACAATAAATATTTATTTTTAAAATAAAAATAAATTAAAGATATTGTTAAAATGTAATCTGAAAAAGTAGTTAAGAGTATCTTTTTGATATCTTATTTTGAATATATTTAAATATTATATTAATATTATGTTCTTATTTAATAATAACTAAGTTTGTTATATGTAACATAACATAAAATTAAATAAATGTAATGTTTTGAGGTAGACTACTTGCAAGTAGATAAAAAGTGCTTCTATTTTAATAGTATTGACTAGATTTTGATCCGCGCTTTCATAGCGCGGGTTTTTGTTTGATGCAAATTTTATATAATCGCATTTCCTATACATGTAGAATGTGGGATAACTTGTTTAGTTCATTAATTTCATCAAACATTGTATTTTTAAAAATGCAGGATAATCTTTCGGTGAAAAGTTTATATGACCACATTTTTGTTTTATATAAAGTAGACATGTGCATAAAATCCATAATTCAACGTCTAAACTCAATCTAAACAAAAAAAAATTGGATATGTAACTGGTCAAAAATCTAAAATATATTAGAATGAGTTTTTAGGGTGGTAAATCTATCCGAATCAAAGTGTTATTAGCCAGACCCGAACGAAGAACCAAAAAACCGAAAACTCTGGAAAAAATCTGAATCGATCTGAATGTCCAAATTAATCATAAATATAAATATTTGAAATATAAATATCTAGTCTAAATATTCAGTTCTATATATATTTTTAAATGATATTTAAAATTAATTATCTAAATTTTAAATAAGTACTTTAATATCCAATTCTATAAAAATAAGTATCATTATTCGTTTTGGTTTTAGATTTTAAATTTCCAAACCAATATAACCTGAATCCAAACGATATATAGTTACTTTATCAGTTTTAGGATGTGTAAAAATTAGAACCAAACCCGACGTGTTATATTTGAATCTGATCCATACTTACAAACATGCCTACTTACAAATTATGACACCTATGTAATATAAACTAGCTTTAATTCAAAATATTATGTATCCAAATAGGTACTTGAATTCTCATGCATAACTTAGATTATGTTTTATATTTTGTTAAATTAATTTTATATTTGATAAGTATTTTGTCTCTTTATTGGAATAACCCGATAAATTATAATCATAAAAATATCAATAATAACATGTTTCATTATATAATTAAATATTAATAGTAGCTATTCTTAATATTTATTTTATAAAAAATATATATATAAACGATTTTATGACTTTATCTATGATAATTATATTATTATGTATTGGCAGAGGTTTGAAGAATTTGTTTATTATTATTTTGTGTATCAGTTACATATATTTAAATATTATTTTTTATATCTTAATGTTTTAATTTAGATATGTATATTAAAATATAAAATTATTTGTTTTTTTAAATATCTTATGGTAGTATTTTGTTGTTCTGTAAATGTAATTCTTTTAGTTACAAAAAATAGAATTATGTTATTGTATAATTATTATTTAGTGTAATTGGTAACTACAAATATGAAATATTTATATATAAATATTATAGAAAGTTAGTTCTTATTCTATAAATCAAAATGAGTTAATATTCATTTGTAATTTAATTTAATATTATTTTACGTTTTTATTATTAAATAATATTAAAACAGTAAATATTTATATTTAAAATGAAATTATATTAAATATATTGTTAAAATGTAATCTGAAAAAGTAGTTAAGAGTATCTTTTGATATCTTATTTGAATACATTTAAGTATTATATTAATATTATGTGTTTATTTAATAATAGTTAAGTTTGTTGTATGTAACATAACATAAAATTAAATAAATGTAATGTTTTGAGATATACTACTTGTAAGTAGATAAAAAGTGCTTACGTTTTAATAGTATTGATTTTCTGATTTGATTTGCTTTGCAAAAATATGGATAACCGGTTCCAAAACATTTACAGATATTTGTGAATATTTATGGATGTTTACATATATCTTATTCATTTTTTCAATACTAGTAAATATACAAAAGCTATACAAATTTGTTTTTCAGAAATATATTTTACATATTATTAAATAAAAATTAAAGATTACTGAAACTATATCTTCCATAAATTTTAAAATATAATTAACTGTTTTTATAAAACTAAAAATTTAGAACAATTGTAGTTTTTATAAAGATTTTATACTCCTTTCTTAATTTAACACTTTTATATGAGATTTTGTATATAAAATTAATAAAATTATATATTAAAATAATAACTATATAAAATTTTCTAAATTTCCATTTTTTAATTGTTTAAAGTCAGAACATAGCGATATCCGGCTCTAAGCTTTTTTAGTATTTGTGATTTGTTTCGTTTTTAGCAGAGATTGATTATTAATATTTACTTTGTTTCAAAAACTACGAATATCCGAATTTTTTGAATCGAACCGGAAATGAATAACAAATCGAATCAAAATTAACGGATAAAATACTCAGCCCTATGATTGATATTAAGCGTGAACGCACACCAATTAACTGAATGTGCACACTACCACAATCGAATGGTATGTCGATATAGCACTTTAGGATCGAATCTACAGAGACCAAATATTACACTTTACTTCTATAGGATCAAATTCAAGCTAAAACGACTAAGTGTTGTGAAAAGCAAATCGTGAGAAATAAATAACAAAATTGGGTTTAAAATTCAGGATATAAGGATGTCAACCTAGGGTGTNGATATAGCACTTTAGGATCGAATCTACAGAGACCAAATATTACACTTTACTTCTATAGGATCAAATTCAAGCTAAAACGACTAAGTGTTGTGAAAAGCAAATCGTGAGAAATAAATAACAAAATTGGGTTTAAAATTCAGGATATAAGGATGTCAACCTAGGGTGTCTCATTGGGTGTTAACCATACTGAACCAAACAAGTATTCAAGCTCTTTAAATGCAGCCTAGAACTTAGATTTCTTAACTAGAACACCCTGCTCTCGCAGGTGTGCTCCTTTCGCGGGGAAGCAATGATACATATTCTCTCGCGTGGATCAACACTCGACAGCAAACATTAAGCACAAACCTAATATGTTCACATTACACCCTGATATCTACTTTCGCTGACCAGGGATGTGATGCTTGCTCTCAACAGATCTAGCAACCTAATTCGGGATTAATGATAAAAGATTAAACTTGGAATCAAATACTAAGTGATCAAATCAGTATCAGCAGTAAGAACAGTGGAGAGCAAAGGCGAGAATGGGGCTTATCTATGTTCAGTTCAATGGATCAACACCCTAGAATCCTAGGCTAACAAGATTGACTACTCAGTCATAACAACAGAGAACACAAAGTCAAGAGATGAAGAAGACATGAATTTTACTGCAGATAAAATATAAATAAGGTTCAGAGGATTCTTCTCCAAATCAAGAGAGATGATCTTCCCCCTTTACAAGTATCACAATCACAATATCCAAAAAGTCTAAGTTTCTTCCTCCCCAAAAGAAGCGTTCACTGTCTAGGAAAAATAGAATAGAATATGTCTCAAGGCCACAGGCGGCTTGGAGAAGAAAATAGAAAGATTAGGGCAAATTCCGAAATTAATTAGAAGTTTTCATAATTTTTCGGGAGAAAATCGGGGTTTTCTCCGCATGGGTGCTCCGCGATGGAAAACTCTGGTTTTTGCATTCTTTCTTCCATATGCTCCTTCTGGTGCATTCCAACTCGTTCTCCACCTGAAATAACTCAAAACACACTAAGAATACTCCAGGAAAGCACAAAAATGATATGCAAAGTATGTGATATGTCAAAAACACAACATATCAATTCCCCCAGACTTGGATCCTTGTTTGTCCTCAAACAAGGTCAAGTTCCAGATCAGTGGGAAAAGTTTGAAAGTGTCGGAACTCTCTCATTTCAGCAACCATACTTTAACCACAAATCTCTGAACCATACAAGCAGACATATTAGGACGGCACACCCTTACCAGAACCCCACTGACTGCTGTTCAAACGGCTCCATACTCTATATCTCAAACCTGAAAAAGTCAAACCTTCCAGACAAAAACTCCTTATATTCATTTAAGATCAGTATGAGCTTCTTGTCACAGGCATTATTCAGGGTAGACGGGCTAGGTATGAGAAAGGCCTTTTCAGTGTTTAAAGTGGAGTTAAGAAGTGTTTAGGGTTTACCAGATCTTTGTAGAGGATGCAGGATATTACACAAAATTGCCAGAGAGGATGGATCCATTGATCTCCACGAACCCTCACTCTTTTTCTCTGCAGAGCAAATCGCTCCTTGTTCCTCTTTTCTTTGACAGGTTGCTCTATTTCCTTCACATCACTCCTTCTACACACTGTTTCATTTCCACTTCAGTTTTTTGCTTCTCTGATCGACCAGGGGCAATGTTTTGGTTCTTCTCCTTCCCATCATCTTTTAGAACTCTTGGGACATAAATAATACTGAACTTTTTTTTCTGAATGAAGGAATAATGAAATGACGAGTTCAGATGATGATGATGACGAGAAGGAGGTAATTACATATAGTGTTGCCCTGGTGGTTCTGACTTTAGCACTTCTTTCACCATTTGATCTTTTCTGCTAAGATCACCTACTGACTGCTATCTTCTTATCGGATCATGTATGTCTTTGCTCTGAAGCTGTCTGTGAGAAAAACGAGTGAGAGCAGTGTTGATCCTTTCCTCTCCAGCCCTTTTGCACATATCTGCACATATGAAACTTAAAAGCAGAATGCATGAGGGTGAAACAAAGGTTTTAAGGTTCAGGGTGGGGACTAGCTAAAATGAGCTAGCCACTCAGGGTTAACAAGATAAATAGAAAGAATTAAGATGCCCAGAGTGTAATCTCGTTTCCCTAATCTAACGCCCATAACAAGAAGAATTAAGTCAATATTAGGTTCAAGTTAGGTGGAGTTTAAGTCTTTCCAGAATAACCTCTACAAGCAGAAATCTTCTGGAGAGCAAGGTGAGGTAAAGTCATGGGGGTGTTCCAGGTCCAAGTGAACGTCTTTCATCACTGCTAAGGTCACTGAATAAGATACTTAGAGCACGAGGTGGTTAGAAAGCATCATAAAATAAGGTCATGATTCCCACATAAGTTTGACGGACTCGATCCTAGGACTGACTCAATAAGCAAATTCTGAAACATGACTGACTCAAGAAACAAAAACAGAAGCAAATAGAGTTCAGAAACACTCAGGTGCCTCCCCCCCCAGACTTATTTCACACCGTCTCTGGTGTGAAAATAAACCTAGAGTCAGCCAACCATACTTACCTGATACTTACCTGGCGCGAGCAGCCTGACAGAGCAGGTTGCATTTGCTACTTAGCAGTGCTCTGTCCGTAGAACAGAGGTCTTTTTTTTTTTTACCTGAAACTCAATGAAATAAAAGCAAAAGAAAAACAAAGAAATATCCTAAAAAAAAATTAAACTCACCAGTGGGTTGCCTCCCACCAAGCGCTTGGTTAAAGTCACTAGCTTGACTTGGTGATGGGGATCAGTCTGCTTGAGCAGGAGGTCCTGTTCCAAAACCAGCTCCACAATCATACATGTTCAGCTTCAAGACCATGCTCAACAACCCTTTCACAGCAGCTTCCCCTTTCTTATTCAGCTCATGTGTGAGAATAGTTCTGACTTTAGAGAACGGTTTAGATGTACCCTTGCATTTCACCTCATACTCAATGGAGTTCTCATCACACTTGAGAGGTATCAAAGTCATTGTAGGATCTCCCTTGACCCTTTTCTTCTGGACTTTCTGTTTCACCCTTAAATTCCCTCTGAATTTAGTAGGATCAGTGCTAGAATTTTCATCAGAGAACAGCCTTCTCTCACCCTTATCACCATGCTCTTTCTCTGGAATTACCTTCAGCTTTTCTACATCAAACACTGAGATGCAAGAGGCGTGTGATGAGGAATATCTGGTGGGTACAGCCTTGTAGAAAACTTTCTTGTTGATGTTGGAGAAACAGACTCTCTTGTTAGGCATATCGATGGTTGCTCCAACAGTAGCCATGAATGTCCTTCCAAATATCAAAGGCATCTCATGATCTTTATCCATCTCAACAACTTGAAACTCAGCAGGAACAACGCATTCCCCTACTTGGACATGAAGGCAGCGGATGGTTGTTTGCAAAGGTCAGGGTCAGCTGAGAACGCTCAACACCAGCAATACCCAAATCGTCTACAATAGCCTTTGAGACGAGACTAACACAAGAACCAGAGTCACAAAGAGCATCGTTGAAGGTTGTTCATGCGATGGAACATGGGAAAAAAAAACTTTCCAAGATCATCCACCTTAGGCAATACCTTCAGTGCAGGTGTAGACAGTGCTTTGGTATAGAGGGCTTTGATCTCCTCTTGAGTCTCTCTACAATTTTTAAAGAACTTGAGCAATGGGCGAATCTGCAGAGCATTTTCAAATGCAAGTTCTTTAGGAAGCCTTCTCACAATTTTGTTAAAAGCTGCCAGCTGCTCTTCACTAATGGGATCCCTCAGATGTCTGGGTGGGATTGGGTAGGGAACCTTAGGAACATAGACTCGAGCTGGTGGAGTCTCAGCAGATTCGTCGAGAGCAGTCTCTGCAGAGCTAGTTGGTTGCTCTGTTTCGCCTGGAGCAGTCTCAGCAGGCTGATCCGGAGTAGTCAGAGCGACCCCAGCAGGTTGCTCTGATTCTTTCTGCTTAGCTTTCTCTGCAGCAGTAAATCACCTTGGTGTTGGATCATTCAGCTGCCTACCACCTCTCAATTCCACTGCATAACAGTCCCTTGGATTTTTATCATTTTTTCTAGGGAGCATCTCTTACTGTCCCTTGACACTCTCTGCAGTCTGAGCGAGAGCAATGTCAGTCTGGCGCATGTGACTGCTCATTGTGTCATATTTCATGTTGAGCTCAGTGAACATGTTGTCCATCCTTTTGTTGATATCAGAAGTAGCTTGGTTCAACGCTTTGACCTGTATCTGTTGACTCTGGAGCAGCTGCTGCATCATGTTCCCTAAGGCTTTCATCTCACTCTGTCCACCCCTTGAATTAGCTGGAGTGCCTTGCGGGTTTCTCTGCTGATTCTGATGGTTCTGATTTTGGTTCTGGCTTTGAAATCGGTTCTGAGCTTGGTTAAAGACAAAAGTCTTGCCTTGGAAACTCGAAGGGAAACCTCTCTGCTGCGGAGCACCTTGCTGCTGATCTCAGCTGAGAGCCCATGGAACATCTTCCTCTGCACCAAATTGATCATTTCAGGCAATCTCGAAGTCTTGTCTGGCACATGGTGGTGGAGCAATCGTGGAATGTGTAGTAGGGATGTTCCGCGGCAGATTTCGCTCGCCGATTTGAGCAGCTTGCTCCTGCTCCTCCTGACGTTGACGATCAGCTTTTTGTGCTTGAATGGTCTGCTGCATCTGGAGCATTTGATGTTGCATCAGAGACAATGCTGCAGTGAGATCATTATGGTCGCTGTGATCACCCATTGTGGCGTGAGGCGGCCTCGGTTGTTGTCTGTTGGTTCTTTCTAATCTTGCTAACTCTTCGTTAGTGAGCGTGACTAATGGACTTGAGGTGTGGCTTCGAGTATTTCTACTGGTCATACACCTGGAACATCAGCTGCAAGCAAAGAAAAGATAGAGCAAGTTAGATGTTTTAGACTAGAAAAATTGCCAAAAAATAAAGGTAAAATTATTGGTCCCCGGCAATGGCACCAAGTTGATATTACGCGCGAACGCACACCAATTAATCTAATGTGCACACTACCACAATCGAATGGTATGTCGATATAGCACTTTAGGATCGAATCTACAGAGACCAAATATTACACTTTACTTCTATAGGATCAAATTCAAGCTAAAACGACTAAGTGTTGTGAAAAGCAAATCGTGAGAAATAAATAACAAAATTGGGTTTAAAATTCAGGATATAAGGATGTCAACCTAGGGTGTNGATATAGCACTTTAGGATCGAATCTACAGAGACCAAATATTACACTTTACTTCTATAGGATCAAATTCAAGCTAAAACGACTAAGTGTTGTGAAAAGCAAATCGTGAGAAATAAATAACAAAATTGGGTTTAAAATTCAGGATATAAGGATGTCAACCTAGGGTGTCTCATTGGGTGTTAACCATACTGAACCAAACAATTATTCAAAATCTTTAAATGCATCTTAGAACTTAGATATCTTAACTAGAACACTCTGCTCTCGCAGGTGTGCTCCTTTCGCAGGGGAGCAATGATACCTATGCTCTCGCGTGGATCAACACTTGACAGCAAACATTAAGCACAGACCTAATATGCTCACATCACACCCTGATATCTACTTTCGCTGACCAAGGATGTGATGCTTGCTCTCAACAGATCTAGCAACCTAATTCAGGATTAATGATAAAAGATTAAACTTGGAATCAAATACTAAGTGATCAAATCACTATCAGCAGTAAGAACAGTGGAGAGCAAATGCGAGAATGGGGCTTATCTATATTCAGTTCAATGGATCAACACCCTAGAACCCTAGGCTAACAAGATCGACTACTCAGTCAAAACAACAGAGAACACAAAGTCAAGAGATGAAGAAGACATGAATATTATTGCAGATAAAATATAAATAGGGTTCAGAGGATTCTTCTCTAAATCAAGAGAGATGATCTTCCCCTTTTACAAGTATCAAAATCACTATATCCAAAAAGTTTAAGTTTCTTCTCTCCCCAAAAAAGCGTTATCTGTCTAGGAAAAATAGAATAAAATATGTCTCAAAGCCACAGGCGGCTGGGAGAAGAAAATAGAAAAATTAGGGAAAATCTCAAAATTAATTAAAAGTTTCCATAATTTTTCAGGAGCAAATCGGGGTTTGCTCCGCATGGGTGCTCCGCGATGGAAAACTCTGGTTTTGCATTCTTTCTTCCATATGCTCCTTCTGGTGCATTCCAACTCATTCTCCACCTGAAATAACTCAAAACACACTAAGAATACTCCAGGAAAGCACCAAAATGATATGCAAAGTATGTGTGTAATATGTCAAAAACACAACATATCAATGATATGGCAGTGGTTGATTGAACCATCAAATACCTACAAGTCATGGCTTCTTTTGTTCGATATTAAATAATCCATCATTTTTCATAAAACCATTTTGGTTGGAGCAGTTTTTTTTATTCGGATTACACAGAAGCATCTAAATGTAAGGTATATAAGAGATGTATGTCAAGTTTTCAACCTAACATTTCCGTATAATTGTTAACTTATGGTTAGTTTGTTGTGCGATTCCTCTCTTAAATCTACTTGGATTATAGATCGTTCTAAAATCAAGAACAAAAGCAAACAAACAAGATATGCAAGCTTGTTTACCCAGCGTTCACCTCCTCCCTCAATACGAGATAGAGCTATACAATTGCATTTGGACTACTAACCGCTAGGAACTCCACCACTATCTCCGTCACGGAATGTCGCATGGTAAATTGATCTTCTTGCTGACTCAGAAGCGTCGTCAATTGACATATCATTTTTTGTACCTAATGATAGAGACAAGATTAGAATATGGTTATAGGTTTCGGGATTGGGAGAAAAAGAGATGAACATTTTTTTGTGGCATTGACCGCTGTCTAGAATATCATTCTTAGGATGTCTTTATGCCAAAACCCAATCAAATAGGATGGCTACTCCGAACTGTAACTCTCAACATCCTTTACTTTTTGAACTTTAAGGATTCTACTTCTACTAAAAAAAAAGCATTTTGTAATGGATGTTCCTTCTTAATTCTCAATATATAATATTGGTCTAACCCCATATGTTGAAAATTAGTCAAACCTATATTTACTTGTAGAATATACTAAATGTCTCATGGAATCATTGCTAAGGTCGACTGTTCAGTTCGGTCGATTATGTTAAAGTTTTCTGGTTAGTAAACTTTTTTTTTTTATGTTTACTAAACCTAAAACAGTGAATTTGTGAGATATGCATAGTAGAAAAACTAAGGATTTTTTTTTTTTTTTTTTTTTTTGGTCAAATGTAGAAAAACTAAGGATATAACCATGTTTTAATCTACAAAGAAAGATGTGACAATTTAGCACAAAAGTAGACAAGTTTTCAATTCGATATGTTATATTATACTATACTCTATATATTACATAGATAGTACATAACAGTTCATTCGCAACAATAACACCTCGCGAGGATGATGAAGAAGAAGAGGAAAAAACAAAGAAAGAGGGGAGGAAGAAGAAAAGAAAAAAGGACGCAAAAAGAAATACAATGCCTTTTAAGTACATTGACAAAACTAACACATATTTATCTACTGTAAAATTCTATTCTATTCTATGTTTGTCAATAGAATAAAAAAATAAACAGTTTTTGCAATGAAACGATTAGAGATGGTGCTGATAAAGGGGATGACATATCAACTGCTTAGTCAACCTACCTAAATTTGATTATCTGCACTACTCAACCCAAACAAAAAGAAAACACCAACCCGATAGAACACAATACGGGCCACGACATATTATACAATCCTCCATTAACAGTTTTCCTAGTCAATCCAATCAAAAAGAAAGCATTAACTCACTGCATATAATAAGGACCAAAAAATATTACGGATGATTGAGATAGATGAGTAAATATATGAAGAAGAAACAAAAAAAAGAGTGGAGAAAAAAAGAGAGAGAAAAGGTAAGAAATGGAAGAATGGTGAAAAATGACAAAAGGAAAACAAAAATAGAGTGAGGTGTAAGAAAAAACAAAAGGTGGAAAGAAGATAAGTAGAAGGAAAAAATGATAGAAAACATAGATAAGGATAAAGAGAGGTAGACATATGTATATTGTAAAAGTACATTATATTCTATGTATATTAAATATAATAGAATAATATATGTCAACTGAACTAAACATTTTTTTAGGTGAGTAAGAAATAAGAAGACAAATGAGGAGAAACGATTTGCGGTGTAGCTGGTGAGATTGTCATCAGAGTTAATGTATGAGAAAAATAAACTATTATATGATATGGAATAGGATCCTAGGTATACTATATCAACATGAAATTTAATTTCTATTCTATTTACGAAAAAATATAGAATGGACTATAGAACATACAAAATACTATTTATCTTTTTCTCCAATTCACTGTCTGATTTTCTACTGATTCGGAACAATTAATCACAATTTAACTTTTTTATTTTTCACTAATTGGATACCGACCATAACACTTTTTTTTTTAATCAACACAATTTTTAGTTGTCGAAGAGAATCACAAGATGGAGAAAAGATACAATTGAGTTACGAAGAAAGAGAACAAACTATCATAGAAGCACAAAAAGAGAAAAAAAGGAAGAAAAAAATGTGTTTAGATTTTAGAAGAAAAGAGGAATGAATACATATTATACATAGTATATTTTAGCCATTAGATTGTTATGGTTAGTTGTTTAATCGTTTAATTATAGTTATTTAATGGTTATTGTTGCTAATTTTCCTAAATTACCATATATTCCAGTTTACTTCAAATAAGTCTCTTAATCCAAAAATTATATTTCACTTAGTCACTTACTTTTTCCTTCACTTAGTCACTTACTAATTAAAACCATTAATTAACTTATCAGATATTATTAAAATTTAATTTACATACTTTAGAAATATTTTTTATCTATCTTTACCATTTACCAACTCATGATGCCCATTTGTAAGGGTGCAACCGAAATGCATTGTTACAGGATATATCCACCTTAACTCCTCTAGAGCGTAGTCTCTCTCCCACCGCTAAATCTCATGATAACGTTCTCCAGAGAAAGTGATGAATCTTTGGGGATGTTCGAAATTTCCATAGATTAGACTATAGTTGATTCAGAAACTATCTAATGTTACTTATTAGTTTTATTGTTAAAAAAAAATTAACGGTATTTTTCTGGGCTAAAAAAATGACCTAGGTAAACATTTTGAGTAAATCTGTTTTTCAGTCAGCCAAATAAAACTAGAATAAAAATCACAAACTCAAATTTGGGGAAGAACGAAATGACAGATTAAATTGTTTAGCTGAACAGCTCGTTTAGGTTTGTAATTGATCTGGTAAAACTAAGGACTCTTCTACATTTTACCAAAATTTCTAGTTTTAAACAAAAAAAAGGCCATTGTTTCAAAAATAATTTCAGCAAATGTAAACTTTTTCTCTAATAAATAAGCTCACAATCTCAAAACTGTTTTTATTTTCTTAAATTGGCCAAAACCAAATGGAAGGATCTGAGGTGTGATTTGATCGAACGGAGCAGATTAAACTAGACATCCTTGAAATAAAGTCTGAAGAAAGATACTATTATCCATGAAATAATGCATGGAGTTACTTTTTTTTTTTGAAAGAATAATGCATGGAGTTACGTGGAATTGAATCAACATCTTTCGCTCCTAATATCATGGACCCAAAATGAAAAAAATAAGACCGATGCAACTAACCATTTTTGGGGGGGTCAAAGACCGATACAACTAACTAACTAACAGAAAACAGTTATTAAGACAGAGAGAGAGAAAGACTGAGAGAGAAGAGGCATGTTTGTCGGGATGAAGACAGAGCAAATCCCATCTCCTTACTTCTTACTTTCTATAATCATTTTTCTTACCAAACGCCCAAAACTCTATCTTTCTTTCTCTATCTTCTTGCACTCTCCCCTTAATCTCTTCCTCGAAGGTACTAATCTCTTGCTAGTTTTGTATTTAATCTAACAAACTTAGCGTTACGCTGTTTGTTGTTAATTGGTAGCTATCTAAGGAACATAATAAGACAAGAAACCATGCCCAACGTAACAACATCTGATACTGATATGTTTATCTACGTATTGTTGTTTGTTGTTCGTAGCCAATTTGAGTGATTTAAGGGAGAGAAGATAGAGAGTTTCTATTTTCTTCTTCTTCTCTGATGGCTTCTTCCCCTGAATCTGCTCCTCCACCGTCAAATCCAAGCTCTTCTCCACCTCCACCATCTAATTCCAATTCAACATCATCCTCTCCGCCGCCTCCTTCTCCTACTCAAGGAGACTCATCACCTCCACCTCCTGATTCCACCTCACCACCAGCTCCACAAGCTCCTTCTCCTCCCAATTCTAGCAATAACTCTCCTCCCCCACCGGCATCACAGGGTGGTGGAGGCAATAACTCTCCACCGTCACGTGGCTCCCCTCCTTCTAGAGGTGGAGATAATGGTGGTGGTAGATCGTCACCATCTGGAGATAATGGTGGCTCTCGCTCGAATAATTCTCCTTCTGGAGGAGGAGGTGGCACTAGTAGCCGCACTAGTGGTGGAGGAGGAGGAGGAAATAATACGAATACTATGATCATTATAGGTGTATTAGCTGGAGCTGGACTGTTGATGATCGTGCTTATTGTTGTGTGTCTTAGACGCAAAAAGAAGAGAAAAGATTCCTTTGACGCTGAATCCATGAAAGGTAAAACCATATACATACACATATACGTTTGTATTTGCATCAGAAGTTTCACCTATTTTGCATATTACCTCAGGAAATCAATATCAATACTATGGAAACAACAACCATAACAATGCTTCACAGAATTATCCAAATTGGCACCTAAATTCACAAGGCCAAAACCAGCAACCTTCTGGTGGTTGGGGAGGCGGTGGACCATCACCGCCTCCTCCTCCAGGGATGCCTACAAGCGGAGATGCTTCCTCCTTGTACTCAGGACCAGCACGCCCGGTTTTGCCTCCTCCTCCGCCTCCTCTAGCCCTCGGATTCAACAAAACTACTTTTACTTACCAAGAGCTTGCGGCTGCAACAGGAGGGTTTGTGGATTCTAACCTTTTGGGACAGGGAGGATTTGGGTATGTCCATAAAGGTGTCTTGCCTAATGGGAAAGAAGTTGCGGTTAAGAGTTTGAAATCGGATAGTGGACAAGGAGAAAGAGAGTTTCAAGCTGAGGTTGATATCATTAGCCGTGTGCATCATCGGTATCTTGTTTCATTGGTTGGATATTGTATTGCTGAGGGACAGAGAATGCTGGTTTATGAATTTGTTCCTAACAATACTTTGGAATATCATCTTCATGGTTAGACACTTAAAACTTACAAACATAATGTTTTATGTAGTCTATAGATTCAAGGTATTTTTAACTCTTTTTTTTGTGGCTGTTGTTGCAGGAAAGAACCTTCCGGTAATGGATTTCTCCACCAGGATGCGTATCGCCTTAGGTTCTGCAAAAGGACTCGCTTACCTTCATGAAGACTGTAAGTTTCAACATTCCACCAATCTCATATCTGAACTAATGTTGCAAAATCCGAGAAAATATTGTTTCTTACTAGCTATATATTTTTGGCTATAATTCGTCACAGGCCATCCTCGGATTATTCACCGTGACATCAAGTCTGCAAACATTCTCTTGGACTTCAACTTCGATGCAATGGTGATAAACTAGTGGTTGCATTTAGTTTCGGGTTTATGTTGATACAAATCACTGAAGCTGATGTCTATAAGCATTTGTCCTTTTTAGGTGGCTGATTTCGGATTGGCTAAGTTAACTTCTGATAACTACACTCATGTATCTACTCGTGTGATGGGAACTTTCGGGTAAGCGTTTTTTCACTAGATAAGATCTTTCATACCACTCAAGAAACATAACCTTTCTAGAGTGCTAATCAACTTTTCTCTGCACAAATATGTCTAGATATCTAGCTCCAGAATATGCATCGAGCGGTAAATTAACTGAGAAGTCCGATGTTTTCTCATACGGTGTCATGTTATTGGAACTAATCACTGGAAAACGACCGGTTGATAATAGCAGCACCATGGACGACACATTAGTAGATTGGGTATATATGTTTTTTCATTTTTTTTCTACTTACAAGCGTTCGTATATGCTTTTGTCTTTTTTCGTTACGGATACTACTGATTGCATTTTACTACAAATATAGGCTCGTCCTATAATGGTTCGCGCGCTAGAAGATGGAAACTTTAATGAGCTCGCAGATGTAAGGCTTGAAGGCAACTACAACCCGCAAGAAATGACTCGAATGGTGACATGTGCTGCTGCTAGCATTCGCCATTCTGGACGTAAACGCCCAAAGATGAGCCAGGTGAACCATTAGTTTAACATAAAAATTGATTCGATTGTTTTCAGATAATAACATATAAATGTTTGTGTTGAACAAAAAAAAAACGAATAAATGTTTGTTTTCTTTTCAGATTGTAAGAGTGTTAGAAGGACAAGTGTCACTAGATGTTTTATATGAAGGTGTGAAGCCGGGACATAGCAACATTTACGGGACATCAGGAACAAGCTCAGATTATAGCCAGACATCTTACAATGCGGACATGAAAAAATTCAGACAGATAGCTTTGTCGAGCCAAGAGTTCCAAAGCAGTGGAGGTGAAGGATCATCAAGCAGTGATTCCAAAGAGATTAAAAGTCCTAATGCTCCTAAATGATTTCTTTTTTAAACAACCAGAGATCAAGTGATTTAATTTCCTTGGGATAATATGAATAAAGGATTTTTGAAAGATTTTGAGGTTTTGCGAGTAGAAGTATGTAAGCTAAAAAGCAATTACAATTATGGTAATGTTTAGATTGTTTCTCGAACAGATTATATAATAGGTTTCATCTCTATAGAGATTTGATTCAATTCTCAGACATGAACATACAACAACTGCTTCATATCTAACACTTGATTTTTGGATTGCTTATGTCCAATATTCACAATAAAAAGCTACAAGCTTTTGGTACTTATGCCTTATGCTCTGTTCATATTTTCCATTTTATTCTTACAAGTCTTTTATGTGATAATTAGGTTTGAGCAACCTGCAATCCGACTCCGACCCAAAATTTTGAATCTATATCTGATATGATTTGTAAAACTACTTTAAAATCTTGAAGGGTGGTATTGTGGACAGTGGGTATTATTCGAATTCAATCTGAATCTAAATGTATACCCAAAAAATAAATAATCTGAAAACTGAATTCAAATAAATATTCAAAGATCGAAATTACTACCCAAAATAAGTATTTAAATTATAAATAAATATTTAATATATAATTCCATATTTGTTTTGATATGATCTACAAAAATATCCAAGCTCAGAATTGGATTATTTGAATCCGAACTAAGATCGGATCTAAAACAATTTTACATATGCTTCTAAACAACATGTCTAACCTAAAGTGTTATTAATCAGATTTTTTTTTAACACAGGGATTGTATTATTAAACTATTTAAGCAAAGAATTCTTAACAGTGAAAACTAGCAAAACAAACATAGAAAATAGATACACCAGTATGGATCTAAAGTTAAACTAACACATCTTTTAGTATAGATTCTAAAGGATTTCTTGTAAAAGCTTTAAATTTGCTTTAGAATACTGAATCTCAGAAAAGATAATATTCGTCTTAATCTAGAAACACTATGCTTCAGACTTAGTTGAGAATGATTGTTACTCTCTTTTTATTACTTCAGTAGGAACCGATGAGAGAAGACAACTCTTTATATTGCTCTGATAATAACAGAGTCAAAGAGATTACCGTTCCATAGAATTTTCTGCTGACTTTTGAAATAACTCTAGTTTGCAGCAAGAACTCCATCACCATCAAGTGAAGAACCATTAACGATTGAAGCCGGTAGGACCCGACGCCACCATCCGCAGTAGATCTATCAATTACTTTTTCTAAACGATTCAATTGAACCGATGTTTTTGTTTTTCCAAATCCATTAGAAGAATCATACAAAGGAACAATCCAAAATTTTGCCAGATGTAAAATAAATTGGTAAACAAACAAATCAAATTACTAGAAAGAAACAAATCAAAGAAATAAAAGCAAAACGAATTAAACAAGCCGATATCGAAGCTATAGAAGCCTCCGGCCATCATTATTAATCAGATTAGACTCATTCATATATAAAACTCAAATTGAGCTTAAAAGGCTGAACCCCAAAACAAAAAAAACCCCTCAAAATTCATCCCAATCCTGTTAAGTATCTGAAACCTAAACATGGTAGAAATGATGACAAACGATATAAAAGTAAGGAACTACATAAGAAGTATGCTTTCATAAAATGTATTCAATACACCGATTGGTAAATTAGTAAATGATTTTATATAAAATTAGTTTATAATATAACTTGTTTACTCTAAATAATATAGATATACTATATTTGTAATATCTATCTATATTATTTTTTATATTGTTTCCAGTAATAAGTATATTTAATTTATATATATATATTATATTTTAAATTTGATGTATTATTCTTTTAAGAAATCAAAATTTTATTTTTTGAAATATTCATTCAATTTTTGGATATAATATAATTTTGTGTTATTATTAAATAAAATAAATTAGTTATGTTTAATTATTTTAAAGTTTCTAAAATGTGAATAGTCAACCAAAAATTTCATATGAAAACATTGGAGAAAGATCATTTGAAGAGTATTTACATCAATAAAAAATACTATTCTAAACGTTCTTCTAATAATTGTTGAATGAATAACAAAGAGCATAATACTAAGACTATTTCCAATTCACCTTTATTTTTATCTCTATAATTTCTTTTAAAATAAAAAATATTTATTATAAAAGTGGATTTGCTCCAATGTATGCTTCTATAGTAGAATTCTTCTATTTATAAAGGAAAAATATAAAGATATGTTATTTTCACCTCCAAATATAAAGAGAAAAAGTAATATTTCTCTATATCTACTCTATTAAAATAGAGTCATTCTTTTTATCTACTGATACAAGTTGTCCTTTAAATTTGGATCATTTCTAGAATGTTACAAATAATATAAGTCATATAATTGATTGAACCGTATTACTTAAATTAAACCAACACAATTAATGTAAATAGACGACCTTAATGTAAACTACCTTCAAAATACGGCAGGTATCTATGTGTATACCAAAAACAAATATTTTCTCCT
The DNA here is from genome assembly GCA_932364175.1 of Eruca vesicaria subsp. sativa. Lineage (NCBI taxonomy): Eukaryota > Viridiplantae > Streptophyta > Magnoliopsida > Brassicales > Brassicaceae > Eruca > Eruca vesicaria. The sequence goes on along the minus strand of CAKOAT010237376.1, from coordinate 319,295 downwards.
ATAAATATGGAATGTTCTAAAAGAATATATATCATCAAAATATGGAATATGAAAATCTACTAATTATACTTAAATTAAACCAGCGGTTAGTTATGGAATATAGTCTTGGGCTTGCTTTTATTTTTTGAACAAATTATATAGTTTGTTTTTTTGGCTTAGTATTAAGAAAAAACTCCAAAAACATTGAATAAACTTTTCACCTTAAAAGATCAAAAAAATCAATTATTATTTTCAGACCCAAAAGGTATTTAATATTTTTAACAAAACAAAATTATCTATTATTAATCATTTATTTAAATCATGTACTTTAAAACATGTTAAAATAAGTATCATCAAAATACGGAATATGAAAATCTACTAATTATACTTAAATTAAACCAGCGGTTAGCTATGGAATATAGTCTTGGGCTTACTTTTATTTTTTAAACAAATTATATAGTTTGGTTTTTTGGCTTAGTATTAAGAAAAAACTCCAAAAACATTGAATAAACTTTTCACCTTAAAAGATCAAAAAATCAATTATTATTTTCAGACCCAAAATGTATTTAATATTTTTAACAAAACAAAATTATCTATTATTAATCATTTATTTAAATCATGTACTTTAAAACATATTAAAATAAATATCATCAAAATACGGAATATGAAAATCTACTAATTATACTTAAATTAAACCAGCGGTTAGTTATGGAATATAGTCTTGGGCTTACTTTTATTTTTTGAACAAATTATATAGTTTGGTTTTTTGGCTTAGTATTAAGAAAAACTCCAAAAACATTGAATAAACTTTTCACCTTAAAAAATCAAAAAATCAATTATTATTTTCAGACCCAAAAGGTATTTAATATTTTTAACAAAACAAAATTATATATTATTAATCATTTATTTAAATCATGTACTTTAAAACATGTTAATATATTTTTTTATTTTAAATAACAATCACTTTGTTTTGATAAATTTCAATGGTAACTTTTAAATAATTTATTGTTTTATTTTTCTTAAATAATTTACTGATTAAAAAAATGTAAAGCAAAACCAAAAACCAAAAACCAAATCTAAAAACTAAAATCCTAAACCAAAAGCTGAAAACATGTTAAAACGCGCGTTAAAACGCGGGATTAGGTATCTCTATCTGAAATTTATCAAAAGCTGAATAACTATATTAAAATAGAGTCATTCTTTTTATCTACTGATACAAGTTGTCATTTAAATTTGGACCCTTTCTAGAATGTTACAAATAATATAAGTCATATAATTGATTGAACCGTATTACTTAAATTAAACCAACACAATTAATGTAAATAGACGACCTTAATGTAAACTACCTTCAAAATACGGCAGGTAACTATGTGTATACCAAAAACAAATATTTTCTCCTATAAATATGGAATGTTCTAAAAGAATATATATCATCAAAATATGGAATATGAAAATCTACTAATTATACTTAAATTAAACCATCGGTTAGTTATGGAATATAGTCTTGGGCTTACTTTTATTTTTTGAACAAATTATATAGTTTGGTTTTTTGGCTTAGTATTAAGAAAAAACTCCAAAAATATTGAATAAACTTTTCACCTTAAAAGATCAAAAAATCAATTATTATTTTCAGACCCAAAATGTATTTAATATTTTTAACAAAACAAAATTATCTATTATTAATCATTTATTTAAATCATGTACTTTAAAACATGTTAAAATAAATATCATCAAAATACGGAATATGAAAGTCTACTAATTATACTTAAATTAAACCAGCGGTTAGTTATGGAATATAGTCTTGGGCTTACTTTTATTTTTTAAACAAATTATATAGTTTGGGTTTTTGGCTTAGTATTAAGAAAAAACTCCAAAACATTGAATAAACTTTTCACCTTAAAAGATAAAAAAATCAATTATTATTTTCAGACCCAAAATGTATTTAATATTTTTAACAAAACAAAATTATCTATTATTAATCATTTATTTAAATCATGTACTTTAAAACATGTTAAAATAAATATCATCAAAATACGGAATATGGAAATCTACTAATTATACTTAAACTAAACCAGCGGTTAGTTATGGAATATAGTCTTGGGCTTACTTTTATTTTTTGAACAAATTATATAGTTTGGTTTTTTGGCTTAGTATTAAGAAAAAACTCCAAAAACATTGAATAAACTTTTCACCTTAAAAAATCAAAAAATCAATTATTATTTTTAGACCCAAAATGTATTTAATATTTTTAACAAAACAAAATTATCTATTATTAATCATTTATTTAAATCATGTACTTTAAAACATGTTAATATATTTTTTTATTTTAAATAACAATCACTTTGTTTTGATAAATTTCAATGGTAACTTTTAAATAATTTATTGTTTTATTTTTCTTAAATAATTTACTGATTAAAAAATGTAAAGCAAAACCAAAAACCAAATCTAAAAACTAAAATCCAAAACCAAAAGCTGAAAACATGTTAAAACGCGCGTTAAAACGCGGGATTAGGTATCTCTATCTGAAATTTATCAAAAGCTGAATGACTCTATTAAAATAGAGTCATTCTTTTTATCTACTGATACAAGTTGTCATTTAAATTTGGACCCTTTCTAGAATGTTACAAATAATATAAGTCATATAATTGATTGAACCGTATTACTTAAATTAAACCAACACAATTAATGTAAATAGACGACCTTAATGTAAACTACCTTCAAAATACGGCAGGTATCTATGTGTATACCAAAAACAAATATTTTCTCCTATAAATATGGAATGTTCTAAAAGAATATATATCATCAAAATATGGAATATGAAAATCTACTAATTATACTTAAATTAAACCAGCGGTTAGTTATGGAATATAGTCTTGCGCTTACTTTTATTTTTTGAACAAATTATATAGTTTGGTTTTTTGGCTTAGTATTAAGAAAAAACTCCAAAAATATTGAATAAACTTTTCACCTTAAAAGATCAAAAAATCAATTATTATTTTCAGACCCAAAATGTATTTAATATTTTTAACAAAACAAAATTATCTATTATTAATCATTTATTTAATTCATGTACTTTAAAACATGTTAATATATATTTTTATTTTAAATAAAAATCACTTTGTTTTGATAAATTTCAATGGTAACTTTTAAATAATTTATTGTTTTATTTTTCTTAAATAATTTACTGATTAAAAAAATGTAAAGCAAAACCAAAAACCAAATCTAAAAACTAAAATCCAAAACCAAAAGCTGAAAACACATGTTATATTTTTTTGCTTTATTTATTTACAAAATAAACTATTTCAAACTTAAAAAAAAAAAAATTTGTTATCATCTTTTCAGTTTTAAATTAGATGTTCAATTATTTGAGATTTGTTCGTTGGTAATATTAGTTCAAACTAACTCAGCGGGTTTATAAATTAAAAACCCAAACCAAAAACTGAAAATGAAAAGTAGAAACTTAAAAACTAAAAACCAAAATCCAAAATCTAAAAATAAAAACTGAAACTAAAAATAATCATCACCACAAATTTTGGTGAACTGATTTTATATCAAAATATTCTTTAAATTAAGACAAAACCCAATTATATAAATTTTTAATAATAAAAAAATTTCGTGCTTTCAAGCGCGGGTCAAAATTCAATTTTTCTCTAAAATAGAGAAATTCTATTGTAGAGGCATACATTGGAGTAAATCCACCTCTTGAGAAATATATAGAAGCCAACAAAACCGTAATGACAAATTATGAAAATTGAATGGAGATGAAGCAGTGACCAAAGTGACCGGAACCAGAGTATTTATCGGGTTCCGGTTATACCGGACCGGTTAAAAACCCTTTTTTCATTTCCATCCTTTTCATTCCCTTGACCTTTCTCTGAACACTCTCCGTCTCCCTTTCTTCCTCAATTGCATAAAAGAATCCTCAATAGTGATTCTCAATTTCGCTCTTGTTCTCGAATTTCACTATGCTAAGATGGAGAAGCCTCCTCTCATCATCTTCGGCGGCTACGAAAACCATTCTCGCTCCATTTCATTCGACCAGTGTTTTGTCTGAGAAATCGAGGAAACACTTTGGTTCCGTAAGATCTTTGAATTTGGGTCGTTCTCAGAAACTGTAATTAGATGTTTGATTCTTTCTTTCTTTCTTTTTCGCAGGATAGAGCTTCCAAGGGTGGTTCAACTTCTGACTCTTCAAAGGTATGTCTGAAAAGTTGTCAACTTTAACTATGGTTGATGCATTGATCTGATGATTTTTGATGCATTGCAACCAAATGGATTTTGCTAATTTGTATACTTTCATTTGAGGAGATGGGTGCTTGTTAGATGAGTTTTGGTAGAAATGTTAGCTGCATTGATAAGTTTATGTTCAAAACGTGGACTTGCTCTCTCCTGAATTTGATTTGATTTTGTGTTGTCTTATATCTATCCACACTCGTAATTAAGAAAGTTGTCCTCTGAAGCTGCATCTGTTAATCCCAGAACTCGTCCGTAAGGTTCACATGTACTGTAAAGGACAAGGGGCGTCGCACTGGTGCTAAAAAGACTCTTGACAATCTTCTCCACCACAGAGGACTTAACGATCCACTTCAGGTTGAACTTTTCTTCTTTCTTGGATAGCTTCAATACCTATCTTATATCATTGTATACATTGTTTGTCTCCCATAAAGGTCTGGTTTAGGCATTTAGGCACTAAAGCTAGCTCTAAGATGAGCTTAGGCATAGAGCTAGCTTCATTCTCATGCTAATATATTTCCATCTTATGATATTGTAACATTGTTTGTCTCACATTAGTGTGTATTCCTAAGCTTGTCTTTTCTTATAACGTAGAATGAGTGGAACTTTGGTCCAAATCCGCTTATCCGAGATAGGCATATGAAGAAAAAATCTCCTCCTGGCCGAGGAAAGAAGCCTCGTGATAAGAAAACAAAACGTGAGTTGCTTCCGTACTTTTTTTCTTAGTATCTCACAACTCTTGACTCTCTGTATATTTTGGATATATTAGGATGGCACAGAGAAGGAAACACCGACGATGACTTTGACACTGATGCTCCTAATAAATTTGACAAGAAATGGAGAGAAGCCTGGACGAATCATTCTCACAAGTCCTCCTCGTATTCTAGAGACTCGACATCTGGATTTCAATGGACAGAAGGGTGGAGCTGGACAACTCAGTCTCAAAGAAGCAAAACCTGGAGCCATGAGTCTTGTGAAGAGCCTCTCATCGTTGGGTCTCAGTCTGATAGGAATGCTCTGGGTCTACCTCTAGCCGGTCCCCTCAAACTAGAAGATGTTAAGAACGCGTAAGTCTTCCAACTGATCCCTCAAAATATGACAAAAAGAGTATTATTTCTCTAAAGTCTTTCTTGTTTTTGCAGCTACCATTCATCAGCTAAGATATGGCATCCGGATATGCATCAGGGGGCTTCTAAGGTAATGCTTTTAACCAAAGATTGGGATTGTTTTAGGTTTTTCTGAAGTGATGTGTGACAGATTGTTGTGATGGCAATTGTAGGCAGCAGCTCAAGAGAAGTTTAAACGCTGTGTTGATGCATACAATTCTCTCTGTTCTGCACTCTCTTGACGTTTACACGGAGAGGCATTGATACATCATTCTTTAGTAGGAGTTAAGAGTTTTGAAGTTTCTAAAGTTCTCATGATGATTTGATTATGAGAATACATACCTCTCTCAACCTTTCTCAGCATTTGATAAACAAAAAAAAAACAATAATATATGCAAGTGATTTATGTTCCTGAGCTGATAAATAATAATAATTTAAGAAAATGGATAACATAAAAATATCAGTTTCAAATCTCTAACTTTTTCTATCTTCTCTTTGTTATTTTAGTGCCTAGTCTAATACAAGGCTTGAACATACATCCAAACTCTGAAACTTTCTTCACACATATATATATATCATATCGTTAGGATTTCAAAAACTTTATCAACATTCTTGAATTAGCAAATGTTTGAAGTCACCTAACCACAGAGGCTACTTCACACTGGTGGAATAGCAAAGGTACCTCCTAGTGACCTGTGAATAGTCTCTGTGTCCTGCGTTGTTAGTATCTCTGGAATCGACATGCCACCAGAGATGACTATTTCTGTTGCAAGAAAAAAGTTGAAACTTTGAGATCAATTTGGTAAGATTTTGATGAAAAGTTTGCAAAAGTTACCTATGCCTTCACGGACTGAGAGGTTAGGTCTTATGATGTCCTTTGAGCTAATGAGGAAAATGTCTCCAAGATAAAGATGATTAGTGGGGACATAGACACAGCAAAGCTCCTCTCCTCCAGCACGGCTTCGAAGAATCACAGTGGATGTAATGAAACCAAAAGCGTATTCTCCCATATGAGGGTGTCTGATAATCGCCACCTCCTTGAATGCACCTGAGCTTTGTTCTGTACGAGAAAATTAGGGTAAGGATTAGGTAAGTAAAAGAATTACATAAAATTTACTGAGTTTAGAATTGACCAGGTGAGATAGCTCCGCTGATTTGTTTAGAAGCGGAGTAGATGTAGCTGATGAGAGGCATTTTCTTGATAAACCATTCACCAATGCTGAGAAGTGAAGCTCCAAGCCATGAAGACATGAATACACCAACCAGGAAGATGAATGTAATGGATGTCACAAACCCTAGACCGAACATGTTGATTCCGAGATGGGTATAGATTGGGGAGAAGAAACCATCAACGAAATGAATGAACCACCATGTGAAGTAAAATGTGACAGCTATTGGAAGAAGAATGACACTGTAATCCAAGAAAGTAATCAATCAAGTTGGAGTGATCCTTGAAGATGAAAGTGATTCAGAAACAAAGTAAGGGAGATAACGTTACCATCCAGTCATAAACTTTTTGGAGGCCCAGCTTCGGATGACTTTATAAACCGCCTGTTTGTTTTGTTACATTAACGGCATTGAATAACTTAACACACAAGTAACTAACTCGGAGCTCTAGGTCAAAAGCAATGATCATCTAAACTTGAGGAACAATAACACCATTTTATCCTAACAAGCGAAACTATATATATATGTAGTCGCTCTTATGTATTAGTGATTCGTAAGGAAATGAAGAAAAAAAAAAAGTAAAGATGGAGAGACCTCTCTTCCGGCAACGTGAATCGGAGAAGCAAGAGGAGATGGTGGAACAGAGAGAACGACCTCGCGAGGAGAAGCTCCTGATTTATTATGCATCGGAATCAGACGCTCCATATCTCTCTCCATCTCTCTCTCGCTACCCCCACAAATCTCAGTTTCTTGGTACTCAAATCTCTCTGAATCGCTTCGTCGATCTCTGATGTTTTTTCTCCGGCTTGTGTGTGAGAGCAACGAACTGCTAAGCATGCATTTTTGCTGTTATGGTGACTCTGCTACATTCTGGGCCTTTATTGGGCCGCATAATGAAGCCTAATATTTATGATACGTGGCAGAGACGATTCGACAGTTGATAGAGAGATGATTTGGTTTTACACCTCCTCCTACGTTACTTCCTTCCTTCCACAAACTAGCAAACCCATATAAATGAAATTTGATTTACACTAAAATAGAGTAGCTTTGTAACCTCTGTTATAATATAAACTAGATCTTGACCCGTGCACTGGCGCGGGTTTAACTTAATTTGGGAAAACATAATATACTCATAAGTTTCAGAAACTGTAATCATACTGAATGTAATAGGGCTGAAGTTTGGCTTTGGGTCCAGCTTTTATTGAATTCTTAATGTTCTTAGTTTTTTTTAGTTCTAGAGATATGTTTGATTATCTATATGAATTGATTTGCGTCCGGTTCGATTCTTTTGGTTTGATATGGATTTGGTAACAATTATAATAAATGACTAATATCAGATAAATTTTTGGTTTCAATATGATAACGGTTTGGTTACGATTTCTAGGGTTAATTTTAGATTAATGGGGGTAAAACTAATTTTGGGGGAGAAGAGGTGTTTCGGATAAATATCAAGTTACGAAAATAAAATTTTAATATTTGAGTTAAAACTATTCAAGTATTTTATGTTTTTATGATAATTTTAATAATGTAAAATACTTTAAATAAAAGATATTTGAGTATTAAATTATTTGAAATGTAAATTGTTATTATCTTAAAAACTAATGTTATTTTTAATTTAGTCAACAATAAATAAAATTGAATATAGTTTTTATATAAAATATAAACTAAAAACACAAATTATTATAATGGGTCAAATGATTAAAGCCAACCATAACATAAAATAAATTAAACAAAAGCCCAAGATAGATATTATAACAATGTTTAAAAGCCCAATTCTATTAAACTTATAGCCAAACAATATTAAACTTTTTATTACTACTATTTAAGTTTCCAAATAAACATAAAGAGTACTACAACTTTAATAAGATAGATTTTGTTTCAATGGTACTTTATTTTAGTGTAAATTTTGTTTCAATAATTTACTTTATAATAAAATTACTCTATTATAAAATAATATATAGAATAATATCATTATTTCACTTCAAATATACAGTGAAAAATGACATTTCTCTATATTTTACTCTATAATAAAATAACTCGATTATATAGTAAACCATTAGAGCAAAATTTACACTATAATAAAATTACTCTATTTTAAGATAAATTGTAGAAAAAAATTAGTGTACCATTAAAGATGCCTTAATACTAAAGAGAACCAGATGGAATGGAAAAGAAATACTATTTCTTATTGATGGTAAGAAAAATTTGGGTTATTAACGAATGCATAGATCTTTTCATTTTTTTGGTTACCAATTATAATCTAAGTGATGATGATTATCCGTAGAGAGAGTTTTCGTACCCGATTTAAATGAAAATTAAAATTTTCGTAATCACTTCCAATTTCTTTTTGTTTTGTGAAAACGGTGTCTCACGAACCCACCTAAGTCTACGAAGCCCACAAGGATCTCAAATAAAAAGACTGTCACCATGACAAGCATATTAGTCCTCAACTGGGAAATCAACCGAAGGTCCCTTGACGAAAACATATATCAACTAGTACAAAATTTAATTTCTATACATGAATTTTCAAAATTTAGTTTTAATATAACATTGGTTTAATTTTCGTTAGTCAAACGTTACGGATGATAAATTATCGTTAACCAATAAAAAGAAATCAATCAATTCTTATAACAACAGGGTCAACGGTCCTAATGAATATATAAATGCTTCACATGTATGAAAATATATATCAACTAATACAAAATTAAATATAAATACATGAAGTTTTTTTTTTATTTTAATATACGTTGATCTAATTTTCATTCATCAAACATTACCAAAAATAAATTGTCATGTGTTGATTAAATGAGATTTTTATTGTATTATGTGATAATTTAACTGTGTGGTAATTGGCTAAGAATAATAAATTATTTAGACCAAACAATTTCATTCTCGTGTAATTTATTAGTTAGTTTTTTTCTTTAATTTTTTTGTTCGTTGATTTTTTGGTTAAAACAAAATCAAACAGAAAGAAACGAGAATGTATAGCTTATCAGACATTCTACACACAAAAAATTATGCAAGTGAAATATAATTTTGAGATTATTACACTTTGTCAATTAAAATAATCTAAATATGCACACGAATTATGTTATTTTTCTAACAAACTAGAAATAATAAAATTGTATTGGCCTACACTTGTAAAAGTTGGGCCCACTAATGCTACGGTTAGTACGAGCCTCTTATTATACTGGGTTAGTAGGGGCTACGTCCATTACTGATTACTCCATGTCTTGGCAGATATTAGGGGTTGGATACCTCAAAAGGTTACTTAAGTGATAAGAATATGCACATGAGAGTATAAGTGGACAGTACGTTATCTTTTATCTGTCGACAGTGGACAGTACGTTATCTAGAAAGACAATTGGTCAAATTACATGATAAAAACGTAATTAATAATAACAAACAAAGAAGAAAAATAAAGATAAAGATAACCACCCAACCAGATCTTGATCCTTTTGAGAGATGTTTTTTTCTTTTTTCTTTTGTTCTTTGTGGTTGGTTATTTTGCTGTCATTCTCCTCTTGTTTGAGTGTTGGACAAGGACCCTATAATACAGTACGGGTCGAAAGATACCAACGTTGGCGTTGTAAACCAGTGATTACTTATACAATAAAGTTGAGCATCAAAAATCTAATTCCAGTTTTTGAGAACGAAAATGAAATCGGTTGAGTAGACTAGTCCGAAAGAGCATATCAAACTGTCTGACATGAATTTAGAATATCCGATTAATATTAAAGAGTTGACCAATAATCTATTATAAATCACATAAACCAAAGCCTAACTCAATATTAGCCAAATAACCCGGACTCGATAGTCCAGTGGTACCTGTCCCTCAACCTTGGGAGGTCAGCTGTTCGATTCGCAGGCGGGGAGGTGTGTCCAGGGCCTTAACCGGTACAGACGCATGCTGGCGCCGTGCACTAGGTGTTGGATTGGCCGAAGGCTGGTCAACACCTAGTTAATCAAAAAAAAAAAAAAATTAGCCAAATAGTAATAATTTAGTTCCAAATGAAATTGAATTCAGAACTGATGTAGGTATACATACATTATAAGTTTCAAACCATTGAAGCCTAGATCACGAGTATGTATGAAACTGCATCAAACACACTGATTTATTCACATAATAAGAGAGAGCGTTGAGCGCAGTTAATTAGTCTTCCTTTGACGGCTACGCAGTTTAAAACTTGATAAGTTCTATGTTTGTTGTGCACGGTACATTTATTTAGTTATATATATATATTAGCAAGGATATGTACATTTTATCCAAAAAGGGTATGTATGAATAGTCTTTTTACACAGTTATATTTCATATAATTTTTTGTATACAATTTATAGTATTTTTTAAAGCCACTAGCCAGGTATAATATTAGTTTTGTCTTGTGAAGAAACATGTAATATAGTTATATAACTATTAAACATATAATATAGTTATATAACTATTAAATTATAACACATTTTTTCTCCTTGACAATTTTCTAAATTATATATTTTTAAGATAACAAACCTTATTAGAATTAATAATAAATATACTTAAAAATATTATTTAGGGAGAAAATTTAAAAAATTATTGGAATAAAACACAATTTTATTTTATTTTACTTTATTATGGGAGAAAAAAATGATGTTAACCATTCGAAATACTATAAGAGAAATACATGTGTTGTCTTGCAACAGCGCAGTCTTCTTATAACTAAACAGACTAGCTCACCTATAGCAACTCTGAATTTGTTCTCTCTGCTTGCTTAAAGCCTGCCTCTTTGGCTCAGTTGAATCTTACATATTTGAATCTTTCTTTGATCATATTATTTCAGAATTAAGTATATAGTATGTCAATCCATATTCTTGGGTACACCACAAGAAAAGAAGAAATGGACGAACATACTCTGGATCAAAGGATACTCAAACGTATAATGGATCAAAATTTTGTTCTTATTTCTTTGAAAACATATTCTTAATTTTTATTTTATTTTAAAATCATTAATAGTTAGTCTCGATTATTCAATCGACAAAATTTGGGGTTAATTTTTTTACAAAAAGATAAATACTTTCTCATTGTTGAAGTGCCAAACAAGCATACCAATATCAGATTCACTTTTTATTACATTTGAAAATATAGTACTAAAAATAATGTCTACAAAGTTCTCCAAGAGTAATAACAATCGGATGCATGTAAGAAGTTTTTAGATGAAATACATATATAGAAGACAAGAGACCTTAAGATATGGGAAATATATTATATATTCAGACCAATATGACTTCTAGTAAAGATAGATACGATCGTAGACAATAATGTATGTTAACAACGACATTTTTTTTTGCTATAAGATAGATTACAGAGTTATCATTTATACGCACATATACATATTTCAGTAGAACAATTCATTTTGCTTTCTGTTAAAGATTTTTCTAGGCTTCCTGTTGATATTTACTACTATTATTCTTGTCTTGGCAAAACCATCATCTACTTTAGGAGAGGAACGAACTAAGTATATAACCCAAAATAGGGAACAAAAGAAAAAAAGAAAAAGAAGTAGCAGTTGAGTGTTTGATGTATCCAGTTGAGTTTATTCGTTTATGTACTTTTTCTGATTATTGCTTTAAAAAAATACTTTGAGTTGGAGTTTGCTTCTTTGACTGATCAATTGAATCTCTCGTTCCCCAAGCCAAAGAAAGAAACACAAGATGTTGCTTTTGATCATTGCCAAGAATCTCACTTCGGAATTCTCTTTACCTTTACTCTTTTTGTTTTTCATTCCTAGCTTAAACAGTACTAGTTCTCCTTAATTCTTACCAAAGAGCCAAATACTGAGCCTTCTTTAATATAAACATCATTTTCTTTTCTTTTGAAATCTTTATTTAGTTATATATATATATATATATTGTGAGCCTTGGATATTAAAAATAATAATACACCAAATAAACAAATATTTGATACACCAAATAATTTGACATTTCCCTGTTTTCTAAAAGTTTGATAGTTAATAGTATAATTATAGTTGAACAAAAGAATGTATAATTTTGTCTAATTGCATTGTACGCCCGAAATGTAATTTGATTAAAAATAATAGGGTATTTAATCATTATTTTGTAGCTTGAAATTAGTAATATCTTCTAAAAAGTTTTGGTTATTACTTCAAAATTGTTTTTCACTTTTTTCTTCGTTTTCTCATCAATTGTAAGATACGACGAGTACTAATTAGTTACATTTCATTAATTTGGACGTCCGGGGACAGCTCGGATTGGGTTGGAGAACTTAAAAGCGCAATGAGTGAAAGGGGGCTTCGTAATCGGAGAGAGACCAAATCCTTAGAAGACCGTGATAGTGTCATTCACGTGGGCCTCTTTTGACCAACCCTTCCGACACTAAAACTCCAGATATTGCACTTCTCATGATTACACATACTGCCTATTAAATAATTTTTGTATATCTTTAACTTGACAATGCAAAACAAAGTCTGCTGTATTATTGCTTTAAGAGTGTTAAACTTGTATAGTAAAAATTCGTCGCTTTTATTATTTGAAACAAACATGTAAAAGAACTCATTCATGTACTCTATATACTTAACACTTGTTCCTTGAATACCCGATAAACTGAAACGAGTGTAAAAACCATTTGAATTGCATTGATATTGATTCAAGAATGTAATATAAAAAAGGCACCTCCCAACACGAGATTGACATGTTTCTACCACAGAAATGTGAATGTTAAACATGCATCTAGTATTTGAATATAGGAAATGAAATAAGTGGTGCCCCACTTCTTAAAACATCTATATTATTATTGATGATTGAGACCAAGTGTTTAAGAATAGTTACGATATGTATTCCGTACCCGAAAAGGAAAATCTCGATTAAGAAAATATTGAGTTAACTAAAGGCCTTGAGAATATTCATTGTAGAATTGTTGCTTTCTTTAGATAAAGTAGAAAAAGTAATGTAATCTTCACTACAATTGATTCGATCATACCAATTCCTTTTGTCGTGAAGTTAAACAAAGGGTCTGTATAAATATGTAGCCATGTCTTAATTTGTACCATATAACCTACTCACAAAGCAACCAAAACATATACATCTCTAATCTCTCTCTCACTGAAGCTTCAATTCATGATGGGATACCAAACAAACCATAATTTCTCCATGTTTTACGACCAAGACCACCCTCATTATGATTATGATGACCTCTCTTCATCAACTTCTGTTGATTGCACTCTCTCCCTTGCAACACCATCTACTCGTCTCGACGAACACAGTAGATTTTATTCTGCCAATTCTAACAACATCTCCGGTGACTTCTACTTTCACGGTGGAAGCGCAAAAACGACATCGTACAAGAAGGGCGGTAGTGATCATAACATACCTCGCCGTTGTGCTAGCTGCGACACAACTTCTACTCCTCTATGGAGAAACGGACCAAAAGGACCTAAGGTAATTTAATATCAAAAGCAAAAGTATCATTTTGTCCATCAATATTTGTCGTATATCTTATTTGGATGTATTCTAAACTCTTTTTATAAATCGGTTATTAAAAATAAAAATTTAAAACACCTAGACTGATCAGTTCAGTTTTTAGCTTAGATAATTTGTTTAAAAATCATAAAATATGAAGTTGGCATTTATTATTTTAATCTCGACTTAGTACACATATTTATATCTAGTTGTATATACTATATAAACAAAATCAACATATATGAATTTTTAATAATATTTTGGATGTAACAAATGATTTAACTTGGCGCAGTCGTTATGCAATGCGTGTGGGATCAGATTCAAGAAAGAAGAGAGGCGTGCAGCTGCCAGAAACTCAATAACGTCCGGTGTTGGTTCATCGATGACAGAAGTTCCGGCAGAGCCGTACAACGGAGGTGGAAACTATTACACTCATCATCATCACTATGCTTCGTCGTCACCTTCGTGGGCTCATCAGAACACACAAAGAGTTCAGTACTTCTCGCCGCCGCAGGAGATGGAATATCCGTTCGTTGGCGACGTCTCAACTGCGTCTTTTCTGTCTTGGAACTGACGCCACGGAGACCAATGGCGTTCTCCACCATTTTGATGAGATGAAGAAGAAACGTTAACTATGGATGATGATGAAAGGTCTTGTCATAGATTCTCATCGAAAGTAAATCAGTCTTGGTCAAATTCATTATACAGTAGTTTCTTTTTATTTATTTATTTCATACCTCGACTCTATCAACTTGTGTTTTCTTTTCATGACTTTTTGAAAGTTAGATATATATACGTTCTGTTTTATGACCCTTTTCATGATGTTCCACTGAGAGCCAGGATTTGCATCCTGGAATATATTATATGTACTGAGCCTTGTCTTTCCATAAGAAATATCAATCGAAATCACAAATCTAAATTCTTCTTCTCTTTATAGTTCTTGACTTCTTGTACATAATAAAGCTCTTATGGGGTATTGATTTTCTATCATATTTCTAGATAGAGCTCTTTTGTGGATAACTCTTCTTTGTTTATTTTTTAAAATTCTTATGAATCGGCATACATAACTGGATACTAAGGAGCAACTCCAACCATAACATGGTTCTGAAATAATACCAAATTGGATATTTTGGTGTTAAGTTTTTTCATCTCCAATAATCACACTAAATCTTACACCAAAATAGTATTAAGTATTATTAAATTGTTAGTTTTAATAAGTTAATACTTCAGTTATTTGTAATTGACTAATTGTATTTATATTTATATTTATTTGTTAAAATTTGATCATTTTATAGTTTTACTATTTGTTTTAAAATATTATTTTATGTAAAATATTAGTTGAATTTAAAATTAATACATTTAAAATGGAATTACTTTATTTTGTTACAATCTAATATAATTGATAATGCTTACTTAGTTATATCATCAATTTAAATTATAAAGAAAATAATATTTAGTAATAGGAAATTAAAATGGAAAACACAAACATTATGATATATTTATTTTAACAATATCTTGAAACTAATTAATAATTTTAATTTATGTCTAATGAAATGAAAAATAGAGAAATATATTATTTTATTTTTAGTGTAATACATAGTAATTTACAAAATACCAAATTTGGTAAGATGTTGACAATTTTGATCTATAATTATTATTATTTTTACTTTTTGGTCTATAATTAAAGTACATCAAATTTGTAATTTTGATGTCTCACTGAGTTTGCCTATCTACTCGTATTCCTTAAAATCGTTGGTCGATGAGATACAAATCTATTGTACACCACATATACATACATGGCGAGATTCATGTATTCATTGAGAGGTAGACGAGCTCTCGTAAATTTTATATTCAATTAGCTGGACGCACGTCGAATACTTGGTAATTTTGCCATATCTAGTATTTATCTTAGCCAGCACTTATTTTATCCTAAACAAATATTATAAATATTAACTTGTATTTGTATTTGATTAATCGAGTACTTGTTAATCAAGTAATTACTTAATATTGAGATAATTAGAAATTATTTGGTTAAATTTGTTACTCGTTTATGTTCAAATTTTAAAAGTCAAATAAATCAACATTTTCAAATTTAGAAAAATACAAATATATTTATAGGAAACTCTATAAATTCTCTAATACTATAATCAACACAACAATTTTTGGAGTATAAAATTGTTTTCTAGTTTTATATAAATAATTGTTTGCTCAGATAATCATTAGCAAACCATTAATAAATTTTTAGTTTAATACTATAAAAAGAGTAATAAGTAATAGTAAGTCAAGTAATTAAAAAATAAGATTTGATATTTAGTTTATACTTGCAAATTTTTAATCTAATATTCTTGTACTTGCCTTGATCATTGCAAGTACCTAGTTTATGGATAAAATATCGAACAAATACCAAATAAAAATTGAGTATCAAATATTTGTACCCAACCGTATATTCAACCGAAAGAAAAATGGAATTTTCATGACTCATCAGTTCGCACCAACATCCATACCACCGGCAAAAAATAAGTGCACTAGTTAAGAATTTCATATAGATACTAGATCTCGACCCGCACAACCGTGCGGATATTTTAATACGAAAATATATAAAATTATATAATATTCTATCCGTTTCAAATTAGATGATGTTTTAAAAGATTTATTTTGTTTCGAAATATAAGATGTTTTGAAATTTTTAGGGATATCTTGAGGTTTTAATATTACTTTTAACTATATTGTAAATTGTTCAACCAATAAAATTTTACTTTTTTTAGTAATTGGTTGAATGATTTTAAAATTATCTTTAAAAATACTTTTGTAAAATAATATAAATTTTTTTTTTAATGATCCAAAACATCATATATTAAGAAACATATGGAGGAAAATTTATCAATAAATAATTATAATTTGTAGTCCATATACTATCCAGTTTTATAATAATATTTACGTGGCTTATAATATTATTAATATAAATTTTATAATAATATTTGTAACAATTTTAAAAGACATTATTATGTAACATTACTAATTTATATATTTTCTTTTATTTCTAAATTTAAAATATATGTAAAAAGTAAATTAAGTTGGACCTACATAATACATAAACAAAATTTTGGGATATTGTTAAAAGTAGTTCACATAATTTTAATTTTTTGTATATAAATAAAAAACAAATGAAAATTTTTAATTATATTTTATAATAATTAAAAATTTTAATCAAATAATTTTTGAAACTATATCTTGAAAATATATCTTGAAAAGATTCTAAAAGATTTTTAAAAGATTTGTTAGAATTTTTTTGAAACTATTTATTTGTATTTCAAATAAAAATTAAAGATATGAAAAGATATTATATTGATGTATGTAAAATTTTATAAAATTTCTAAGATAAACTAAAAATCACACATGAAGTGAGTCATGACTTCTCTTTTAATATAATAGACTAGATTTGGACCCGCGCAACCGCGCGGGTTTAGTTTTCATATATATATATATATATTTGTTTTATATCATTAATAACGTTAGTCATATGTTTAAATGTTTATATAACTATTACAAACACAATAGTTTTATAGTTTGTATGTCAATATCAATTGTTTTTATTATATATTTATCTAATTGGCTTTATATTTAATTATTAATATTAATATATGCATGAAAATTATATTTGAAAATTATTTTATATAAAATTTATACTAAATTATTATTTGAGTTTCAAAGTTAGATTATCGTTTATTAAACTTTTTATGTTTATAAAGATAATATAATATTATAAAAGTTTAAGATATTTTAATTTTATACATGTATTTATAGTTACTAATGTTAATCCTTTCTGCCAATATATTATATATTTTTAACATTAATATTTTCTATTTATGAAAATAAAACTGATTAATTTATGAATTTAATATAATTTTATAACATTCACTTTATTATAATAATTTCATTTAATTTGATAGTTTATGATTATTAAATAGATAAAAAGAATAAAATCTGTTTTCATATATATATATATATTAATGTATAATTATTTTCATTACTAATTAGAAATTTTATTCAAGTTATTAATTAGTGAAATATTTATATAATGTTTTTAAAGTTAAGATCTTGCTAAAATCTTTTCTAACAGATTTTTTAAAAAGAATTAGTACATATTTATATTAAAATAAAAAGATATCAAAGATATTATGATTGAAGTGGTTACAAAGAAATGAAATTTTTTTCTTGATTTTTTTTTTGCTGATGGTCCAAATAAAAAAAAAATCACACATGAAATGAGTCATGACTTCTCTTTTAATATAATAGATTAAAAAGATATGTTTTTCAACTAATTATACTTTTTCTAGTTATATTATTAAAACTGATAGTAACTGGTTGAGATTATTATGGTTTACATTGAAATTACTTTTTAAATTATTCAATATTAAATGTGTAGATTCAGTTTAAATATATTAAAAATAAGAAAATATACTTTTAGGTCTTATGTATAGTAAATGTTTTTCAAACATAATAATATTTACGATATGTAGTAAATGTTTTTCAAACATAATAATATTATATAATAAGTGTTTTAATCAAATAGTTTGTTTCAAATTTTCTATATTATACATGTTTTTCAAACATGTGTTTGTTTCTTCTTCTATATTTTATTATTTGTTAGATTATTATTTCATTTTTAGATAAAGTAATATAAATAGAGCTTGATTAAATATTTGTATACTTTAATTTGTAAAGATAATATAAAATTTGAAGAATTTTTTGCTAAAAACTAAACTTTTAGCTTCATAAAGTAATATTATAAAGAATTTTATTAAAAAGAAATTTTTAAACAATTTATTTTTTTTAAACAATATAATTTTAAAAATTTACATCAAAATAAATTTATCTAATATATATATCGTGTAAATTTTGTTAGGGTATATAAATATTCCATATTACTAATCTGTGATTTTTTTTAATATATTGTGGATGCATTTAACTATTATTGACATATTTGCTTATAAATAATAGAAGATTTCTAAACTTATATCTATTCACATATTTTGCGTGACTAAGTTGGAAGGTGTGGGGTAGTTTACCAAAACCAAATTGTTAAACGTATCTTTGTTATTATAGATATGATTTTTCATAAGATATAATAATGATAAGATTATTAGAGAGTTAATGTAACATAACTTTCTATTAATAGTCTATTTTTTAAAAAATCACACATGAAGTTAAGTTATGACTTCTGTTTTAATATATAAGATAGTTTAATTATACATGCGTATGCATACATAACGAAATTAAATGAACCTTACAATGGGCCTAGAGTGCTACACAAACAATATAATACGCGGCCTTTATTGATGTAAATTTCAAACTTAAGAATGATAGACGGAACAATGCTCGATTTGATAATATCTCAACCAACCCTGCAAGTAAACAATTCCAATAGTCAAGTTAAGTACGTTATATTCCAGCCTATAAATTATAGAATTTAATTTAAACAGAATAATTCGACACTATCACATAACTACTAAAAATATTTAGTATACTACTATAACTTTTTTTATTAAATAACTATACTTATACAGCAATTTCACATAATTACCAAAAAATAATCATCGTTTCCTATTATTGTTTAAAAAAATAATAATAGGTGAATCAAGAAATCAGCGATAACAATAAATTAATAAACTTGAGATATTTGGTAATTACTTTCTGAAAATAGTATTATCTTAACACTTTTAAGCATGTTAACGTTTTATTTTTGTCACAAACATGGTACGTTTATAAAGTTAAAATGAAATAGTACTAAACAATAAATTCAGTCAAGAGCATATCAAACGTACGTATTGCAGTCGACAGTAGAAGATGGGTCAACAGGCAAGCTCGCGTTACAATTGGTGGCGAGGGATTTAGCCAATTCAGGCTTCACGGTGACAGTGTTAGCCACTGACTTGATGCATTGACAAGCCGCCTTTTTGTCGGC
Source organism: Eruca vesicaria subsp. sativa (assembly GCA_932364175.1). Lineage (NCBI taxonomy): Eukaryota > Viridiplantae > Streptophyta > Magnoliopsida > Brassicales > Brassicaceae > Eruca > Eruca vesicaria. The sequence continues at coordinate 299,396 of CAKOAT010237376.1, read as the reverse complement.
CGATGCAGTGGTCTCCCTATCTAATCTCTTAACTCCGTCGCAACATGTCTTTGGAGGTTGTCCACTTCCGTTGATCAAGTAGCTAACACATGGCTGCAAATCATTTAAAACAACACTGCAAGATATCGCAGATTCGGAACAACGAGGTGTTAAGCATATTCCGAGAACAGAGATGATCACTAGACTTTTCAGTACACTCATTGTAGAAAGAAATAATAAAATCGTATGGTTTTAGTGAGGTTCTTCCCTTTTTTTTTGCGATGTAAAGTGAAGACGTAGTAGGGCTATATATAAGCTGAACTGAGAAATTGTTTTTCCAAAATTTTATTTAAAATAGAGAACTATTAGATGTTGGTATAGATTACGATGGAGTGAAAGAAACTTCTAATGTACATGTAAATTTCAATATTTTGGTATGACTTTTCATTTAAATATATATTACTTAGGTTCAGGTAGTTGGGTTTGAATAAGTCTTGTCATTTTGGGTTTGCGATTATTGATTTATAATCATTTTGGTACCATTTGTAACTACAACACTCAAAGATGACGTGTTTACTAAACTACTGGATATTTGGAGCCTTGGAGGTTATATAGGTCACGTAGTCTAAAGAAGGGTTCATTAATCACAGAGTAATTAAACTATACAAGTAATATTCATTTTGCTAATCGTGTCTAGTTACGTAGCTCAATGAGTCAATCGACAATATATTAACCGTGGGAGGTATGGTCTGTTGGAATGAAAAAATTTATAGGGATGGAGAAAGTATTATATGTGTTTGAAGAGAGAAATTTTATGAAGAAGAAAATCTTGTATAATTTAGAAGAGTAATTCTTATTACTTAGATGATTCTTACATATTTGGATAATTTCTTGCTGATACAAAATAAGAAGGGAGTGGAGGTATTTATAGCCTCCATAACATAAAATATCTTACATATTTTAATACTAAATCTAGAGAATTCTAGCATAATATCTAGATTATTTTATTTTAATTTATCCTAATTATCTAGATAATTCTATAAGAATATCTAGATTTTTATTCTAAGGAGGTGGAAGACTTCTCTAGAATTTGGGCTAAGTTTGGACCAAAAAATGATTAGTGAATTGTTAGCCCAATAATACTTAACCCAAATCAAGTTTACTTTTCAACACCCCCTCTTAAACTTGATTTGATTACTCCGAGTAAGTTCCTCATCTTGATAAAGTCTTCTCGCTTGAGTGGCTTGGTGAAGATATCAACTACTTGATTATTTGTCTTCACATACTCCAATTGCACATCCATCTTGGTAACACATTCTCTAATGTAGTGATAACGAGTATCAATGTGCTTACTCCGATCATGGAAGACTGGATTCTTTGCCAATGTTATTGCCGAGTTGTTATCCACAAAGATCTTCGTTGGCTCCTCTTGCGGTAGGCTCAACTCCTTCAGCAAGTTGCGTAACCAAATAGCATGGCAAACACATGAAATAGCTGCTACATACTCCGCTTCACAAGTTGAAAGAGTAACAATAGGTTGCTTTTTTGATATCCATGTGAAAGCGGTTTCTCCAATGAAAAACACAAAGCCACTTGTGCTTTTTCGGTTATCTACGTCTCCACCCCAATCGCTATCGCCATATCCAACAAGCTTGTAATCATCAGAAATAGAGTAGTACAAGCCAAAGTTAATTGTACCTTTGATATAGCGTAGGATCCTTTTTGATGCCTTGAAATGAGTTGTTGTTGGATGCTCCATGTATCGACTCACAACTTTAACTGCATGAAGGATGTCGGGCCTTGTGCAAGTTAGATAACGTAGACTTCCAACTAGGCTCTTAAATAGTGTTGGATCAACACTCTCTCCTTATTCTTCCTTTGACAACTTGACTCCACATTCCATTGGCGTGCAAACTGGATTTGAGTCATCCATCTTGAACTTCTTAAGCACTTCTTTAGCATAACCTTCTTGAGTAATGAAGATTCCATTTTCTTCTTGCCTCACTTCGATGCCAAGTTAATATGACATCAATCCAATGTCAGTCATCTCGAACTCCTTTGTCATCTCCGTCTTGAAATCTTCAAACATAATCGGATTGTTGCCGGTAAATATCAAGTAATCCACATACAAGCATGTAATCAATATATCATTATTTTGAGTTTTGATATAAAGTACATGCTTATATGGACACTTGACGAAACTCTTCTCCTTGAAATACTTATCAATCCGAGTGTTCCATGCTCTAGGTGCTTGCTTCAAACCATAAAGTGCCTTCTTCAGCCTCAAGACTTTGTCTTCTTCTCCTTTGATTATGTAACCTTGTGGTTTCTCAATGTAGACTTCTTCCTCAAGGTCTCCATTTAAGAAGGCTGATTTTACATCCATTTGATGTATCTTCCAACTCTTTTAGGCTGCCAATGAAATGATTAGTCTAACCGTTTCTAAGCGAGCAACATGAGCAAATACCTCATCATAGTCGATCCCAGCTCTTTGACTATAGCCTTTCGCCACCAATCTTGCCTTGTACCTTTCAACTTCACCTTTAGAATTCTTCTTGGCTTTGTACACCCACTTTACACCGATTGCTGTTTGCCCACTTGGAAGTGAAGCTAACTCCCATGTATTATTCTTTTGAATCGACTTGATTTCTTCATCCATTGCATTTCTCTATGACTTCTTTTCTTGAGTTTCTTCAAAGTTCATAGGCTCGCAATCCGCAAAGAGACAAAATAGAGTAAGATTGTCTTGATTATCAGTTACCTCGTAGATGTCTTGTAGACTTCTAAAACATGGAGTCCTTTCACTTGAGCTTTCATCTCCTTAAGAACTTGGTGTTGGTGAAGTTGGTGGTGTAGCTGGCTCTTCTCTTGGTATCTCCACACTCTCTTCTTCAAAAGACGGAAAGAAGTTGTAGTCTTCATTATTTGATTTTGAATCTCATTGTCCTTCTTCATCAAAGATGACATTCCGACTAATGATTGTCTTCTTTGTTTTAGGATTGTAGAGCTTGTAGCCTTTGGAGTTAGTGTCATACCCAATGAAGATGTACTTCTCACTTTTATCATCTAGTTTGCTCCGCTTCTCGTCTGGAACATGAGCGTGAGCAATGCTTCCAATGTCTCTTAGGTGTGAGACTCCGGGCTTCCTTCGGCTCCAAGCTTCTTGTGGTGTCTTTTCTAAAACACTCTTTATTGGAGATCGGTTTGATATATAAACCGCACACGCCACTGCTTCTGCCCAAAACTCTTTTGGTAACTTCTTACTCTTGAGCATGCTTCTTGCCATCTCAAGAATAGTCTTATTCTTCCTTTCCGCTACTCCATTTTGTTGAGGGGTTCTTGGCACCGTCAATTGTCTTCGGATGCCATTATCTTCACAATACTTCAGAAACTCCTTGGACATGAACTTTCCTCCTCGATCAGATCTCATGGACTTGATCTTTAGACCACTTTCCTTCTCAACATGGGCTTTAAACTTTTGAAATTTTGAAACACTTCCGATTTTTCTTTCAAAAAGTAAACCCATGTTTTTCTTGAAAAGTCATCAATAAAGAGAAGGAAATAGTTACTCTTACCAAGTGAACTTGGTTTGATCGGGCCACATACATCTGTATGTATGAGTTCTAGTGGCTTTCTTGCTCTCGTCTCTGACTCCTTTGGAAAACTCATCTTGAATTGCTTTCCAAGTAAACACCATTTACAGACTTGATTTGGATGGTTGATGCAAGGTAGTCCTTTCACCATCTCTTTCTTGGAAAGTAGCTCTAAGCCTCCAAAGTTGAGATGCCCAAATCAAAGATGCCAAAACCAAGACTCGTCCTTATAGCACATCTTGAGACACCTTGCGATGTCATTTTGAATGTTTAGGACAAACATTCTATTGCTTGACATTGGCACCTTTGTGATGAGATTATTTGCATTATCTCTTAAAGAAAGGCTATTATCCTTTAGTCGAATGTCATAACCTTTCTCTAAGAGTTGTCCTAGGTTCAAAATGTTGGTCTTCATGCTTGGAATGTAATAAACATTAGAAATGAATTGATGATCTCCATTCTTCAAGCGGATGAGAATATTTCCTTTACCTTTCACCTCCATCTTTGCTTCATCTCCCAAAGCCACATTGGTTTTCACCGATTCATCAAGCTCCACAAACATGCTTTTATTCCCACACATGTGGTTACTTGCACCACTATCAAGGTACCACTTTTGAACCTCATTTTGTTCATCCTTCTTGCCATCAATAGCATATCTTCTTCTCTACTCCTTTCTTCAACATAGTTTGATTTTTCTTCAACTCTATTATATTGTTTGGAGCTTTGCATTCAGAGGCATAATGTCCAAACTTTTCACAACTATAGCATTTAATTCTTGATTTATCGTACCTTGATTTTGAATTTCCTCTTCCACGACCTCTTGTTGAGCTTTCCCCTCTTTGGTTGAAGTTGTCTTCATATGGTCTCCAACCTCGTGCACTTACACCACGACCTCGTGCACTTACACCACGACCTCGTCCTTGGAAATGACCACCACCACGTCTTGGATTACTCCGGCCACTTTCTTCCTTGTGATCAATTCTCATTTTGAGAACTTGCTAAAAAATATATTCTTTTTTCTTCCTCTTTTCTTCATAAGCTTGTAATGATCCAAGAAGTTGCTCCATCGTCATAGTCTCCAAATCTTTGATCTCTTCAATCACTGTAACAATATGCTCGAATTTTGAATCCAATGATCGAAGAACTTTCTCCATGATTCTCACCTCATCTAACTTCTCACCATTTCTCTTTAGGTTATTAATAACCGTCAAGACTCTTGAGAAGTAATCTGAGATGAGTTCTCCTTCCTTCATTTGTAGTGCTTCAAATTCTTCTCTTAGAGTTTGAAGACGTACCTTCTTAACTTGTTCTGCTCCCTTGTAAGAGGTCTGAAGCTTCTCCTATGCTTCTTTGGATGTCTTTGCTCCAGAAACCTTCTCAAATGTATCTCCCTCTAATCCTTGATAGATTAGACAGAGAGATTTCTTGTCTCTCTTCCTTGAATCTCTCAAACCATCCCTTTGAGTTTGAGATAAACCCTCATCATTCTCCGGTTCAATGAAGCCGTTCTCTACTATCTCCCACACATCATGTGCTCCTAAGATAGCCATCATCCTAAGGCTCCAATTGTCATAGTTGCTCTTTGTGAGCAATGGAATTTGCAAGGGAACACCACTAGTTGCCATCCTTAGCTCTGATACCACTTTGTTGGAATGAAAAACTTTATAGATATGGAGAAAGTGTTTTATGTGTTTGAAGAGAAATAAACTTTATGAAGAAGAAAGTCTTTTATAACTTAGAAGAGGAATTCTTATTACTTAGATGATTCTTACAAACTTGGCTAATTTCTTGATGATACAAAATGAGAAGGGAGTGGAGGTATTTATAGCCTCCATAACACAAAATATCTTACATATTTTAATACTAAATCTAGAGAATTCTAGCATAATATCTAAATTATTTTATTCTAATTTATCCTAATTTCTAGATAATTCTATAAGAATATCTAGATTTTTATTTTAAGGAGGTGGAAGACTTCTTTAGAATTTGGGCTAAGTTTGGACCAAAAAATGATTAGTGAATTATTAGCGCAATAATACTTAACCTAAATCAAGTTAACTTTTCAACATGGTCGTGGCCCACGTGAGATTTCTTTGTAACAGTGTAGAGAAGATATTTATCAAAGAAACAGAAGTAGGAATTGCAGATCTCCAATTCTAGGGCTTCACATTTTATCCGTAAATTTTGATTTGTTTCATTGTATATTTTCATTTGATCCAAAATTTTTGAATATCCATAAATTTTTGAAAAAATACAAATATTAAAAATCAATATCCTTTAAAAAGAATTAACTCACAAATACTCAATTTAGAGTCAGATATCTAATACTTTCCGAGTTTTATACAAATAGATGTATATATACAATTAAATAAATAATTTATTAATTAATTTATAAATTACTTATAAAACTATTAAATATAGAAATGAAGATAAAATCTTTATAAAAACTATCATTTTCTAAAATTTTATGTTTCTTAAAAAACACTAATTTAAAAATTTATGAAACAAATCTTTTTTCTTATTATGTTAAATATACTTTTTGAAAACAACTTATACTCCCTCTGTTTTTAAGTATAAGATTTTTAGGTAAAAACATATTAAGAAAATTACTTTTTATCTAGAAAGTATCAATAAAACTATAAATTAATAATATTCAACCAATTACAAAATAGATTGTTAAATATGATCGGTTACACAATATTTAATATAGTAAAAATTACCTTAAAAAAATATCTTATATATTGGAACATCAATTTTTTTTAAAGCATCCTATATTTAGGAACGGAGGAAATATGGTTTTTCTAAATTTTATTGTATTGAACAAAGTAATGAGATATCTGTAGATATTCGTAATTATCTGAAAATTTTCCAAATATCTAAAAAATCAGATATCTATAATTTTCTGAAACAACACAAATAAAAAATTAGACATTCTTAAAATATAAAGCAAATCTCAAATATACTAAAATTATGGTAGTATTTGATCCTTGCTACCCCTATCCAACTCTGATTATACGTTTATAGAGATTTCAAGCAAGGCAAGAAAGAACTATTTCCAGAAGAACCCATTTAATCGTTTGAAGAAAAACATTATTATCAATTATAATAGTTTTAATCAATACATCACGAAATGCGTAGCAAAATGACAATACTTCTAAACAAGAAAAAAACTTATAACCCAAAAAGAACCAAATAAAACCGGGCTTTGTTTTTTCAGTGAAATTTAAGAATAACTAAATCTGCATATGTATTATGCTATTTTGCAAGTTATCAATCAAAACAAGTCTGCCAAGATAAATTTAAAATCTAAAACTAGAAATGGTTGGATTATATAAATAAGACCAAACCACACCAAATACATTATAATTAATTGAAAAATATTCACCTTTACATTTACTTATTGCATATTCATACATCTCTCTCCCTCCAGAAGAACACACAAACAAAAAAAGAAACACAATGGTGAACTTGATAGAGTCACAAAAACCATTGTTGCACGGTCTCATGAAATTAGCCGGTGTTGTTCCGTACACCTTAGATATAGAACCAGGAACGAAGATGAACTTCTGGATCCCCAAAGAAACCCTCAAGAAAACAAAAAAAAATCCGACAAAAACTCTAATGTGGAACTCAAGAAACCTACCAAACCAGCCATTTTGTTCATCCACGGCTTTGCAGCCGAAGGGATCATGACGTGGCAGTTCCAGGTCGGATCACTAGCCAAGAAGTACTCAGTCTATATACCAGATCTCCTCTTCTTCGGTGGGTAATACTCAGATAAACCGGACAGGTCACCGGCGTTTCAAGCCCACTGTTTGGTTAAGTCTCTTCGTCTCCGGCGTCGATGATTTTTTCCTTGTAGGGTTTAGTTACGGTGGCATGGTGGCTTTCAAGATCGTGGAAGAGTATCCTGAGATGGTTAGAGCCATGGTGGTGTCAGGTATCATTTGCGTAATTTATTTGAAAATCTATTGTATATATACACAGTATCTCATTCTTAATTTAAACCATATATATATACACACAATAGTAATTATTTCTATGCCAGGTTCGATACTTGCGATGACTGATACGCTCAGTGAGTCAAATTTGAACCGGATAGGGTTTAAGTCGTCAGCGGATCTCTTGTTACCAACTTCGGTTAAGGGACTCAAGACTCTCTTTGCTCTTGCTGTTCATAAACCCATGTGGTTCCCAAACCGGCTCTTTACGGATTACCTAAAGGTACGCACCCAAAGTAGCAAGATCATTAGTTTCAGCGACAAAGATATTATGTTTTATTAGTTTTATAGAATTATCTATCATAATCACATTAGACTTCGGTCTGTGCAACAGCCTGAGAGTAAGATATTTAATAAAACACAAGATACGATACTATACTAGTAGCTAGTTTGAGTAGTTCATTTTGCTCTAGTAACTTACCTATAATTTGAAAAAGAATGATACAAGAAAGACAAATTAGTTTATCAAAACGTATATAAATGAAATGTTGATTATAAAAGAAAAAAATAAATAGGATATGTTAGGATTTTTTGTTCAAACTAAATAAAGACAAATTTGTATTATAATTTTTTCACCGGCATCTCTAATCATTAGTCTTCTGGGTGTAAATGTTAAATCTCTAATCATTAGTTCATAATCAATTTGATCTGAATCTGTTTGATCATTTTATATAGAAAAACAAATATACATTCAAATTTAGTTAATAATTTTATTGTAAAATGTGAAGGTGATGATTACCAACAGGAATGAGAGAGCAGAATTGTTAGAAGGTTTAGTCATCAGCAACAAAGATGTAACCATCCCTCGTTTTCAAAAGGTCGTGTAGACATGATTATCCGTTCAATACACTTGTTTTTTAACTTATAGAAATCTATACATGAATAATTTTTAGTGTCTGATAAGTAATATGGATTATTGAGCGTGATTGGTTGGGTTGTAGATAATGACTTTAGCTTTAATTTCAATCTACAACCATTTAAATCACCAATCATACTTTAAGCAGTTTTTAAAGCTAAAGTCAAAAAAAATGGAAAATTGATTGTAGGAACCTTATTTTCTAAAGCAAAAAATTATTGTTGTAGGATTGTTGTAGGAATATCTTTCCTTTTATATTTTTTTCATTTAATTTCTACAGCTACATTAGATACAACTACATCAAAAACATCTACAGTCTAAATTCTAGAGTAAAATTTTTAAATCTATAGTTCAACCAATCACCCCCATTATGTACGTAGAAATAGTAAATATTCAAACTACCACAAAATTTAGATAAGAAAGATTACTAAAAACATTTGACAGAAAAAGAGATACTAAAACATTTGACCAGAAAAATAGATATAACTATTTTTCTTGGAAAAGGGTTTCTACATGATTTAGAGCATCTCCAATATATAATTCAATTTTTTTTTCAAAATGAAGTAAAAGAGAATATGGAATAAAAATGCTTAAATCCACTATATTTCTTACTTCATAATGGAGTGATGAACAAAAAAAAAATAGATTACTTCATTTATGGAGTAAACTTTACTATGTAGTGAAAAATGAAGTAGGGTTGATGAGTTGGAGATGTCTAGAGTCTTCCTAGATTTGTAGTAATGCTCCCAATAAATCATAAGGTTGTGGTCTGTGTTTTCACACCCGACCCGGATATGCGGTCGACCCAGATCTGCGGCCACACCGCTAAACTTGGTGACCCGATAAGTAATCCGGTTTGGGTTTTAAGAAATATCCACTAATTAAAAACTCAATAAAATCCGCTAAAAACCCTTAAACCCGGTGATATGGCTATCGGTTAAACCATTGGGTGAACCAATGAGTTATTTTTATTTAGTTTTTCTTAGGTTTTAAACTATTTTATTAAATATTTTTTGTGTACCCAAAATAAGAAGTTAGATTTGTACTTTTTAATTTTTAGTTTTCTCATAAAATTATTGTTTTCCGTGCTATCGCATATATTCTGTGTCTCTTTTAATTTTCTCTTAAAACTTTTGTTGATTTTGTATGTCGTAAATAACATTCAACTTTTTGATTTTAATTTCTATGTTCTAAATTTTATCATATAAACTTCATTTTTATTCTAAACACATGTTTTTACTTTATTTTATTAATTTTACATGTTATTAAATAAATAGTGTTTTGTTAATCAAATTTATTGATCTTATTTAACTTTTACAAATCATATATAACATTGACTAAACCATTTATTGATTTTGATGAACATTGCATTATGCCTCTTAAAGAAAATATATTGAATAATGATAAATATCTAAAACTTGTGAGATTTAATTTTTGTTATGATTTACTATATGTCTAAACTCCTAATTTACTATAAAAAAATTATTAAACAGTCTAATCTAAATTTAAATATTCTATATGTGAAATACAACAAAATTAAAGAAAGCAAATTTACATATTTTCTATGTTTTTAAGAAATGTGAAATTTCTCCATTACTTTTAATAGTTAATATATAATTATTTATTTAAATTAATTAATATATTAATTTTTGTTTCACCCGTGGTTGACCCAGTAATCCGATAATCCGACAAGGTGTTCGGTTCAGTGTTCGAGTCGGATTTAAAAATATTATTTCTAAATTTTATCATATAAAATTCTAATCACGTGTTTTTGTTTTATTTTATTAATTTTACATGTTATTAAATAAAAAGTGTTTTGTTAATCAAATTAATTGATCTTATTTAATTTTGAAAAATTATATATAATATTGACTAAACCATTTATTGATTTTGATGAACATTGCATTATGCCTCTGAAAGAAAACATATTGAATAATGATAAATATCTAAAACTTGTGAGATTTAATTGTTGTTATGATTTACTATACGAGACAACTGCTAATTTTTTTATAAAAAATATTAAACAGTCTAATATAATTTTAAATATTTTATATGTGAAATAAAACAAAAATAAAGAAAGCAAATTTATATATTTTCTATGTTTTTAAGAAATGTGAAATTTATCCTATAGTTTAAATAGTTAATATATAATTATTTATTTAAATCAGTTAATGTATTGATCCATGGTTCATTTGTGGTTGATCCAGTAACTGGGTGACCTGACAATGTGTCTGATACAGTGTCTGGGTCAGGTTTAAAAATATTGGTTGTGGTACTTTTGGAATGTAAAAATATGGCTGTAGCTGTTTTTTTAACAAAAAATATGGCATTCGTGAGGTTGTCATTTAGTTTTAATTTAGTTTGCAATAAATTGGATATAAGATCAATTGGAGATATAGATTATCTCATGTAATCATTTATATGAAGTTTTTTCTTTGTTTTTGTTGATTGATATAATTTTACATTGCAACAAAATAAATCGGATATAAGAGGTGAACGAATGAAATAAGTACCAATTACAATAAAAATAACATTATTTTCCAACATTTAATAAAATAATATTACATAGAATTAATTGCTTGTGGTTAAACTTTATCACATGTTTCCCTGAAATCTAAGGTTGGCGTAAAGCATTATATTATTTAACTTTTTTTACTAAAAGTAGTACTGTTTTGTTTCCTTTCTCAAATTTCGTAATTTAAACGACTTCAATAAAAACATTAGATATATACCACTTAACAAAGCGATATTAATTTTTGAGAGTTATGGTTATGCAGAAGATTCATGTTTTGTGGGGTGAAAGTGATCAAATTTTTAATCTTGAAATGGCCAAGAACATGAAAGAGTAAGTTTCATGCAATAAGTTTTATTAAGTAATATTATTACTATATCGTATATACTTCTATTCAATTCTGTGTTACAGGCAACTAGGCGAAAATGCAACAATGGATATTATTAAAAAGGCAGGTCACTTGGCACATTTGGAGAGACCTTGTGTCTATAACAGACGTCTCAAAAAGTTTCTTACTTCAGTTTACTCCGAAAACTAGATTTAATTTAACGCATATATGATCCTCGACGTCAACACCAAATAAACCGCTTTCAAAAACAAAGAAGACCAAATAAACCCATTTGTCCTTTTTTCTGTGTGTAATCTTATATATTTGTTGAAACAGTACATTTAATCATATATGTTTTCTATGATTTTGCAATTTCTGTTACTATGCAGACGTTTTTGATTTTTCTATGAGTGAAGAGAGTGAGAGGCCTTTTATCAATTGGGTCTATTTCAGTGATGGCCTAGTTACACATATGGGCCAGAGTAGTTTTTTCAGTTTTTTTTTTCCTATGGTCCCTATCGAATTCTTTCACTTGCATCAAGCAGCAAATTATATAAAAACAATTTTGAATAAACCTAATTAACTTCATTGATCAACCTGCATGTAGCAATAGTTATTATCTAGGTTTAGTCACATCAATGATTCATACGACATACTTCCTCAAAATAATACTTGTTTTAAACTTTTCACACTTATTAAAAGAATATTAAAACTTGGTTATTAATATATAAGAGATTTTTTTTAATTTTATATTTTCCATATTTTAAACTAATAAGATTTCAAGAAATACAATTAATGTTTGTGAAATTTACATTTTTTCATTATTAGTTGATAAAAAATGCAATAAAAATCTAAAAAATATATCTTTTTGAAACACAATTTTTTTAGAATATGCATATTTTTGAAACAGAGAAAATATATACATAAATGAATATGCAGAGCCAATAATGAAAGGTAGTTTACCTATACATAAAACACTGATTGTAGTATTAAATAAACATAATTATAAACAAATCGTATATAGTAATAAACTAATGTATGAATATTTAAATATTTCCCCTTATCTAATTACTCGGAAATTGATCCATAACAAGTTGTCATTGCCGACAAGTTTAATAAGAAAAAGGTTAGAAAGAGATTCTAAGCCATTAACATTAACAATTCATCTTAATACAGAAAATATTCTGCTGCCAGATTTCTTCCAACTGTTAATCTTGATGCATTACCCCTGGTCGTCTGTTTATTATGTTTATGTTTTTAACGTCGATTAACTTATGTTCTTAACTATATTAAACTATGTTTTATATATTATATGTTATTTATTATTATTATTCAAACGGAGTTTTGTTCACTCCAGTATGAAAACCAGAGGAGTTTTCTGAATTTGAGCCCAACAAAAAGAAGAGGAGATGATTTGGTTGAGCTTGCCAGCTTAGTGTATTATTCTGTACATTTCCTATGTTCTTATCAATGAAAACTTTTAGTGAGTAAAAAAGCAATAACAATAAAAATTAGGAAAAATGTTAGCCAGCTACACGAAGTATCACCCATCACATGGCTAACCATGCCAAGTTTAATAATATATGGCCAGCTACACTAAGTATATGTTATGCATGCCAACATTTCCGAACTATATGATGTTATGTAATCAACATCATTAGATTAATTAAAGTCGAGCATGAGTGACATGTGGACACCCCGACCATAAACGTTGTTAACTCTCTGTTAAGTCTCTGGTTTAACTCTTAGGTTTAAGCAAATTTAATCCAGAATGGAAACCAGACAATAGGACCAGACCAAATAAAATAGGGGAATTATTTCTAATTCGGCCCAAATGCAATCCTATCTCTTCCCCCTTCTTTTTCATCGTGAAACGCAGACAGAAAATTTAGGGTTTTAAATTTTCACAAATCAGTGGGAGAAAGAAAGTTGGTGTTTGCTTCATATGTTAACAAATCGAGAAAGAAGAATAGAGCAACTCTGAATTCTCACAACCATCTTTTTCAATATATATGTGCACCTCCTTATACCATCGACCTGCTGTTTCCAATCTCTTCTTATTTATCTCTATATTTTCCCACAGAGCCTTAATATCTTCAATGTTTTCATATGGGAGCTTGAATCACAGTTTCCCAAAGACGATCTTTCTCTCAGACATTTTTGACACCAAAGAAGCCTGAGAAATCAGAGTTGCTCTACTCTTCTTTCTCGATTTGTTAAAATATGAAGCAACACTAACTTCCTTTCTCCCACTAATTTGTGAAAATTTAAAACCCTAAATTTTCTGTATGTGTTAGAAGGGGAGGGATATGATTGCATTTGGGACGAATTAAAAATAATGGCCAATTTTATTTGGTCTGGTCCTATTCTCTGGTTTCCATTCTGGTTTAAATTTTCCTAAGCCGAAGAGTTAAACCAAAGAGTTAAACTAGAGAGTTAACAACATTTATGGTCGGGCGTCCACGTGTCACTCACGCTCGACTTTAACTAAGCTAATGATGTTGATACATAACATCATATAGTTCAGGGATGTTGCCATGCATAACATATACTTGGTGTAGCTGGCCATACATTATTAAACTTGGCATGGTTAGCCATGTGATGGGTGATACTTCGTGTAGCTAGCTAACATTTTTTCTAAAAATTACTAAGAAAACCTTTTTCAGTTTTTTTTTCCTATGGTCCCTATCGGATTCTTTCACTTGCATCAAGCAGCAAATTATTAACTTCCTCGAGAAATAACGAAACCCTTCAATATGAACATTTCTACACAATATGTAAATGCATTATGTTGGTACTTAAGCATATGACATTTGCTTTCACTGCGAATGTTGTGAAGTTAAATTAAAATTCTTGATTCTCCAGTTTTGTATTCAACATAGATTATTCGGAATGTCCTTTCATCTTTTTGTAAACCCTCAATTGTGTTAATCAATTTATGATTTTAGTTATTACTTTATGAACAAATATATAGATTATTAATCCAATTTAAATATATGAGTCTGTTTTGTGTTTAAAAAAAAATGAGTCTGTTTATTTTCGATGTCAAAAAAAAAAAAAAATTCACTGCACCAGATTGATACTACCCAATAATACAATTTTGTTCTTCCCTCTCAAGCTTTAGAATATTAGTATTTTTATATATTTTCAAACAAATTTGATTTAGATTTTCCCGAACGTGTGGCCGCGAAGAAGAGCATATGGACATGTCCCACATGAGCATTCATATACTTGTATCTAGAATGACAATTCAACAGATTATAATCATTCGACTCATTTAATACTACAGTAATCATCTAATCATTATTTACCTATACAATCTTTTGCTTCTCCCTCAAGATCCAGTAATCCTTTGCCTCCATTTCAGAGAAATCAGCATTGATTAATTTTTTTTTTTAACTCAATATTCGATATCTTAGAATAAAACCAAAAATAAGATGATATCTAAATCTCGAATTGCTCAATTTCAGAGAAATCATCATTGACTAATTTTTAACTCAATATTCAATATCTTAGAATAAAACCAAAAATAAGATGATATCAAAATTTCGAATGAATAAAACGGATCAAGTATTTCAGATCTATTAAATTTAGCGGATAAAAAAATAATAGAAAATCAGGTTCTAGCGATATAATTTAACAGTCCAAAACATATGTTTGAGTAACAAAAATATATAAAATGGTATACGATATTGTACAATTTATGTTTTACAGATATAGTATATAATGCTATATTCCCACATAATATATAAAATATACTTAAATACAAAATTTAAGATAAAATAGAAAATATTTTTATTGGTATATCTTTTAATATCTTTTAAATGTTTGTCTTCAAACTAATCTGATGTTATGATGCCAATGCATATAATTATACATCAAGAATATTGTAAATTAAATATTATAGATAAAATATAATATAATAAATGAATACATAAATAGTTTATATATTAAAAATAGATTATCTGTTATATGTAAGTAGGAAACAATACAAACTCATAAAAAACAAGTTGGTCAACTATATTATCAAAACACATTAAATTATAAGCCTATGTGTTATTTTCTAAAAGATAAATTAAATAATATAAAGCACATATAAAAACATTCCAAAATTGCTATATGATATTCCTTGTGTTTTATTTTAACTGTCATTTTAAATCTATGCATACATATAAAGAAAATATTTAATTTTTCATTTTAATATATAAAAATATCATTACCATACCCATAACCATATTTCAATTAATAGAAAAAAATAAACTGAAGAAAAAAATTTAATAAATTTTATATTGAAGTGCTAAAACAATACTTATTTTGTAACGGAAATTTTTTGTCTACAAGGACACTTAATATGAAAATAGTATTATTGGTAATGATTCTTAATTTTGTTTTTCTACATAATAGAACTAGTAATGGTTTAAAAATAGTTTATTATATTTAAAAAGCAGCCTGTTCATTACTCTCTCTCTCTATTTCAAAATAAGGCATATTGTAGAATGTCACTCTTATTAAGAAAATACGTAATTTGTTTTATAACTAATGTATTATTTTCTGTATTTAGTTATTTCCTATAATTTTTAACTAATTAAAATTCAATAAAAATAATTAATATTTTTGAGGCTTGTAATTTGCCATTATTATTTACATTAAAAATGTAAAACATAGATTTTTTAAGAACAATTTTTTTCTAAAAAACATGGACCATTCTGAAACGGAGGGAGTACATACATAAAATGTTGAATGTGAGTATAAACCTCTCATTCATAGCCTAAGCTGTATATATAGAATATTTGTTCATTTTCACACATACATGATCTATTGTAATAATTTATGGTGGCATGGTTTATTGATAGTTTTGTAGACGATATAGACTAATTAAAGATAAATTAAAAATAATTGATATTTTATTCTATCTTTCTCATATTTAATTGTTTTTGTTTATGATTCACCAGCACTAAGTTGTTGAAAATATGTTGTAGACGATATAGACTAATTAAAGATAAATTAAAAATAATTGATATTTTATTCTATCTTTCTCATATTTAATTGTTTTTGTTTATGATTCACCAGCACTAAGTTGTCTACAAGGACACTTAATATGAAAATAGTATTATTGGTAATGATTCTTAATTTTGTTTTTCTACATAATAGAACTATTAATGGTTTAAAAATAGTTTATTATATTTAAAAAGCAGCCTGTTCATTACTCTCTCTCTCTATTTCAAAATAAGGCATATTGTAGAATGTCACTCTTATTAAGAAAATACGTAATTTGTTTTATAACTAATGTATTATTTTCTGTATTTAGTTATTTCCTATAATTTTTAACTAATTAAAATTTAATAAAAATAATTAATATTTTTGAGGCTTGTAATTTGCTATTATTATTTACATTAAAAATGTAAAACATAGATTTTTTAAGAACAATTTTTTTTCTAAAAAACATGGACCATTCTGAAACGGAGGGAGTACATACATAAAATGTTGAATGTGAGTATAAACCTCTCATTCATAGCCTAAGCTGTATATATAGAATATTTGTTCATATTTTTCACACATACATGATCTATTGTAATAATTTATGGTGGCATGGTTTATTGATAGTTTTGTAGACGATATAGACTAATTAAAGATAAATTAAAAATAATTGATATTTTATTCTATCTTTCTCATATTTAATTGTTTTTGTTTATGATTCATCAGCACTAAGTTGTTGAAAATATGACCTTTGTCACAAAATATTTTTTGAAAATATGACAAATACATACACGTAAGGAGGTGTATTCAACTTAGAGTTTGAGGTGTTATTCAAACATGAATTTTAAAATTTTATTTAAATTTTATTGATATTTCATAAAATAATTTAAAATCCGTTGTTATTTAATTATTTTCAAATTTTAGAATTTTAAAGTTTTCATGTGATTTTAAAGTGTTTGGATGAAATTTCTTTGTTAAAAAAAATTCAAATCCCATGAATTTATATGATATCCTAGGTAGATTAATAAAATTCATTTTAAACTCTCTAATTTATAAAAATCATCAAAATCATTAAAAATCCATATCATCTCAAATTTTAAGTTGAAAATATCTCTAGAAATGAAGCTGTAATATAGGAAGTATATATAGTTCTCGCAAGGAAAAATAAAATGAAAAGAGTAAACAATTTTTTTTATAACATAAACTAAAAGCCACAACTTATAATATACTTTTCCATTAAAAACTGAAATTGAATAGCATTAAGAAAGAACTGAAAGTTAATTCAAATTCTCACAATAACTGAAGAAATAGCAGAATGTGATACTACAATGTTTATATATCGCAGCCAAATGGAATTACAATCGAAAATAGAGAAACTAAAGAGAAGTTAACATACACATATCAAACACAATGACTAACACAAATTTAAGGAATAGTGAGTGATGAGAATCTAACTCATGTTCAATAAAGGAGTTTTATCTAGCACTTGTTATGATGTTATTAAGTTCTTTAATCATTGTTATTTTCATCTTTCTTTTGAAGTTAATTAATATACAATGCATATATGCTCATGTCATGTGGAACATCATTCCTCCTCTATCTTTCTTTTCATTTTGATTTTAAATATTTTGCTTCTCACTTTTCTAGAGATTCGTCACTTCCAAGTCTTTTATGCGTCTCTCGTGTAGCAACGTTTTCTGAACCCTAGGAGCTGCATTCTGAAATACGAAACCGGTAAAACAATGTATCTATTGGCTCTGAGTGCATGCCACAAATGGCGATCTTTGTATAGCGAGAAATATTTACTCTCCTTTCAAGAAATTTCACCTATTTACTCTATAATAGTTACTCCCACTTCCTCTACTACTATTAATTACTAATCGCACTCTATATACTCCATCTGTTTCACTTTATTTGTCATTCTAGTTTTTTACCCACAAATTTAGGAAATATTTAATTTTACATATTTCTAAGATAAAAACACAGTTACCTATACACCTAACCACTTTTCAACCAATAGAAAATTAGAATATTATATAAAACTAATAAATTTTACCTCGAAACTTTAAAATGACACTTAATTTGTGACAAAAAAATAAGTCTATAATGACATATATTTTGAAACGGATGGAATAGAAATCAGTCCAAATTGTATTTTTTTCACCAAACAAGTGAAAAGAGGAATTTTGCACGTGTTGAATTTTTATTGTGAAAAATAGAAAGCAGAATACACACACACACATATATATATATATATATATTTTTTTTTTGCCAAAATGAGGAGGGAAATATAGTACGTATATCTATGTAAAAAATGCATTTTCCTCTTTTCATGTTTTCTTCATCTTATTTCCTCTAAATAACATAGCCAATTTTTTTTTCTTCATTGCTTCAAATTAAGTTCTTACCGTCTTGGAAATTTCTCAACCATATTATGTTTTATTGGTATAATGTATACCACCTTCTCTTTAACGAAGCAGTGCACTGGTAGAAAGGATAATTTTATTGTTATCTTTATAACTTCTTAAATCTCAGAACCGACATGGTCTTGTTACAAAACATAAAATACCATTATGGATGCAGTATTTGGGCAACACTGATCATATATATATATATATATATATATATATATATATTTTTTTTTTTGTAACTTAACACTGATAACTTATGTCGCTTATTTTTACCATAAGTCATTGAAGGCATCAAGTATACTAACCGTTTAACTTGTAAATATTCGAATTAAATAAAACAAGATTTTATCATTTCTCAAAAAAAAGTAGATTTTATCACTATTGCGACCAATGTGCGGAAACTGTATGATAGAGAAACAACGTGGCATTGTCTGCTACATGTCCACATCTCTTGTTTGGTAGTGGACTGTGTTATTATTGGCACAGACCAAACCCACTTCCTTTCCCATTTCTTCATTAGATTTTTTCTCTCTTGAAAATTGATGGGCAATAGGAAACACAATTTCAAATTCTCTCTCCTCTCAAAAGAACCAATAGTCCCTACTCCGTTGTGTATCTCTTTCTCTCTCTCCATTTAGTAAAGACCTAAACTTTATCGTCTTTTCTTGCTGGATTTAATCGCTTCTTAAATTGGTGTTAGATCAATTTCCCACTTTACTTTTGTTGCTTGTAGACTTAAAAGACTAGTCTAGTAGGTTTTGGTGGGCTATTACAAAAGAAAAATAAAAATAAAGATGAAAAAGTCAAAGTCAAAAATTTTAAAACTTTGAACGAGCTATTTTTATTTATCATCGTCATCTTCCTGCTCTATAGCTTATGATTAACTTATGAGAAGTTAAAGCTATGATTATTTCTTTAATCAAATAGCTAGGGCTTTGGAGAGAGAGAGAGGGGTTAGAAAAAAGTTTTAATCTTTGTTTAAGAAAAAGTTAAAACAAGATTAGGGTTTCATTTCAGAAGCTCAAAGATCAAACAGATGGAAGAGGTTAGAGAGAAGAAAGATGATAAAATGGAGATGGAAAAAAGACAATCATCAGCTAACCAAAACATTCAAGATCATCTTCTTCCTCCTCCGTACACTTACTCCCAAACCGCCGACAAACAGAAACCCACCACCAAAAGAAACGGGTCGGATCCGGATCTTGATACCAACCCAATTTCTATAGCTCCAGCTTCAAGGTCACACGCTCACCCGCAAACTACTTCTCCGACAGGAACTGTGAGGTACAAAGAATGCCAAAAGAACCACGCGGCGAGCTCCGGCGGACATGTGGTCGACGGTTGCGGCGAGTTTATGTCATCAGGTGAAGAAGGCACGGCGGAGTCACTTCTTTGCGCCGCATGTGATTGTCACCGGAGCTTCCACAGAAGGGAAGTCGACGGCATGTTCGTCGTCAGATTCAATAGCTTTGGTCGTCATTCACAGAGACCGGTCGTTAACCACCAGGTGTCCCCGATCATGATGAGCTTTGGTGGTGGCGGAGGAGGAAGAGATCCGGCGGAGTCATCCACGGAGGATCTCAACAGGTTTCATCAGCCTTTAAGTGGGAATGGAGTGGAGCAGTTTCAATATCATCCCAAGAAGAGGTTTAGGACAAAGTTCAATCAAGAACAGAAGGAGAGAATGTACGAGTTTGCTGAGAAGATTGGTTGGAGAATGAACAAGACAGAAGATGAAGAAATTAACCGGTTTTGTCGTGAGATTAATGTGAAAAGACAAGTGTTTAAAGTTTGGATGCACAACAATAAGCAAGCTGCCAAGAAGAAAGAAACGTAAGAGACTTTTAACTTTATATATGTACTCTTTGTTATAAAATGTTTTCTGATTTTTACCGCAACAAGAGAAGCCTTTTTCCTAGACGGATTCATATAATGTATTTTGACGATCGCTTGACCTTATGTCCTTGGTTTCTTTGAATTTTTTGGACGCTAAATTTTTGGTTTTGTGTTAGATTTCATATACTCAATTGATCCGCGTCCATTGCTTATGTTTGTCTCTACCATACTTCATTGTACGTTTGCCTCCGAGTGTCTTTGGCACTCCTCCACCTCTTTTTGGCTCCTTCATAGGCTTCACTGTTCTTCTTCGTCACCATGCTGATCACAGCCGATCTTGTCATACTCATACCGTAACTCAACCTATGCAAAGTCTTTGGCGTTTCTTACTTTCTTGTAACTTGTAAGCAAAAGTCTTTGGTCTCACCAGCTTTCTCATAGCCAAAATCCTTAGCTTTCTGGCACGCATTACACGCCTCATCAAGTTATCATAGGCCATGTCTTTGCATACCCGCTTTATCAGGCTACGTGTTTTGCATCACAAGCCTATCATATGCAAAATCCTTCGCGTGACCAGCCTTAAAATAAAGTTATGAACGGAAAAATAAATGTTCTATTCTATTATTATTGAAAAATAGAATTTGAAACTCTATTTTATAGTGAAAATAGAGCGGAGGTCGAAGATACTCTTAACATCAAAATCCTTTGCGTGACCAGCCTTAAAATAAAGTAAAAAACAAAAAAAAAACAAATGTTTTACTCTATTATTAACTGCAAAATAGAATTTCAAACTCTGAAAATAGAGCGAGGTCGAAGATACTCAGCCTTAGCCTTAACATAGGTAAAATCCTTGGTGTAAATGTCATAAGCCGAGTCCTCTTGTTGTAAGCATAGTTTTTGAGCGATGGGCGGCATTTATAGGCTCCTTTTTCTTACTACCTCTAAATTCATATACTCCTACTACTAAGTAGGGCCAAATACGTGCTTATTCTCCAATGAGGTGACCAAATTTAAACATGATACATTGACATATTTCACATGAAAAAATGAGATGACTATGGAGGAGAATATCAACGTAACAGGATTTGGTGGGGTAAGCGACTGGATGGGCCAAAAAGTGGGTTTCAGAAATTACTTACGTGGTGATTTTGTCGGAGACCCAACCAGCCCATGAAGCCTGGCTTGTCTTTAGCGTCTTGAGCAGCCTTCGTCGCCATTTCGGCAGCTCGCGTCCTTCACCTGTCATCCCCTTCTGCTGCGTTCAGTACCACCAGCAGTGCCAAAGCCTTTCTTCTCTCCATCATCTCTTTAACCAGTGATTAGGATCAAACTTTCTTTGACCAAAACCTTTGTTTTGTCTTTTTAATGGTTTGATTCTAGTTTCAATGTCCTCGAAAGTTATCAAGTTATTGAGAAAAGTTTGTAAAGCAGAGACCAGAGGTCTTTTTGAGAAGCAGTAACTGTTCATCACGTGGTATTACTTGTTTACGTGGCAGCCAAGGATACGATTTTGTTGAGGAAGTGTCTCAGCATATTCGCCACGTATCTTATAATGTCACAGTGCTGTCTCACGCGGTTATAACCGGTTTATTTTAGATTAAAACTTAAAAATCTGACCAATTCCAACTTAACCGAATATGAAAATTTCGGTGTTTCAATTTTTAAAAATAAAATAAAATCAAAACTATGGTTAAGAAACAAACCATACATACAGAAGCGCAGTGACTACGCGTACATAAACGATTGGCCACCTTCAGTCGCAAGTCTGGCTCTCTGGTGGTGTTCTTGAATTTTGTAATCCACAATCTCTTCAAAAAGCTGTGAATCCAAGACGCAATCTGGTCTTCCGTACACCGCAGCTTGAACACCAGCGACAAGCTTAGCTATCTCACGACCAGAGAATCCTTCTATCTTTTTCGCAGCCTCTCTAATCACTTGGTCGGTTAAGTCTCCTTCAACGGTTATCTTCTGTGCCTGCTTCTTGAAAAAGTGGCTCCACTTCGTGTTTGTGTCTTTGTCACTCTCTTCACCCGTTAGGTACTTGTTGAGATAGAGTTTAATGAGCTTGAAGCGTTCATCTTCACCAGGGAGAGGAAACTCGATAACTTCGTCGATCCTGTCAGTGACTGCACTGTCAAGATCCCCGGGTCTGTTTGTGGCCAGGACCAGAACAATGTCCCGTGACTGATCACCCGTTCTAAAGAGCAATGCGTTCAGAGCGCTACGCTGAGCCTCACTCATATACGTGCTGTTACGTCTGCAATAAAACAATCAAGACTTTGATTAACTATTACAATAAAATATTGAAAGGCTTTCAGAAAGAGGTGAGAGTGTCTTACTCGCAGAGGAAAGCATCAGCTTCATCGATGAAAAGCAATAAGCCTTTGTTTGATTTCTTAGCCCAATCAAATATCTCATGGATTTTTGTAACAGCCTGTGCACCCAGTGGAGCGACATCTCCTCCTGTCATCATAGCATAATCAAGACCCTGCAGCACAATAAAAGCAAACATCTGTTACAAGGTGAAGGCTCAAGAATATAGTAGATCAAGGATGAGGAAACAAATAGGCTCACCGACTTCCGAGCAATCTCTCTGGCCACCATTGTTTTACCAGTACCAGGAGGACCATAAAACATCATGTTGCGGAATGGAGCTTGATGAGACTTAGTATTTGCTGTCGCTCTAGCAAGATGCTCAATTCTCTTCTTTAGAGAAGGATGGAGAATAACATTATCAAGTGGATTCTCTCCTTTTGCAGATGCAGCTTTACCAAACTTTGAGATTTTGTTCTTATACTGAGACACTGAGCCTGCCCATGGAAATCTACCCATGGAGGATTCTCGGATAAGTGACGGCTGTCCAAGTATCCGGTTAATATAACCCCATGTAACCCTAGCACCCTCTCTGTATTCATAAAAGAACCATGTAAAAAATCAACACTAATATGCTTCTTAAATCACAACAGCTAATAATATAGGTTTCTCAAAATGACCAACAAAATATCTAGTTAGGAGATGCATACCGGGTTGTGTAAACCCCAGCGGCTAAAGCTGTAGCTCCTGCAACAGTCATAATCAGCTTATTTCGGTCAGTTAATAAGGCCTTGACTCCCCCTGCCAAGTTCAATATAGACAACGCTGTTATCATCTAAAATATTAATCAAAATGTTACTTGTTTCAGAACAATTTAAGTATAACTAAGAAGTGGATATACAATGCTTATGAGTTACATCATACCTTCAATGTGACTGAAGGTGGTGTTGATAGCTGCAAGCCATTTCTCCCTTTCACCATTGATCTTATCAAGGAGCATTCTCCGATTCTGGTCCTCAGTAAGTTTGGCTTCGTGAGCTCGGCCTTCAGCCTCAGCCATGGCTTTGACGCGAATGGTTTCACGCTCAAGCTCAGCTCTCTCTTTCTCAGTCTGACGCTGCTGCGCTTGAATCTGTTCTTCCGTGGCGATTCTTGCTTTCTCTTTCCGTATAGAAGATTCCTCTTGCATCTTTACCAACTCAACATTATGCTGTCTCTGGACTTCATGATCCGTCTGCAAAAGTTCCAAGTCAAACAATATTCTCAAGGACCCTTTTAAACAGGTAAAAAAAACGTTCACTGTTTTCTTTTCTTACCTGAAGTCGCTTCCTCGCCAACTCATCTTCATAGCGAAGATTCTGCGCTTTTGCTTGTGCCTGCTGCTGCAATAGATTCCTCTGATCCTCAGCCAATTTCTGCTGTCTTTCCTAACCATTCAAAATCCCCATAAAAACAATCATATCTGTCGCCTTTTCCAGCTTAAAATGTTTATATTCACTGTAAGAAATCTAGATACTGCAACCAATGTTGCTGTAAATACCCTCAAGATTTAAAAGCCATAGACTATTATTAAATATTTCAACTAATTAATTTTTTTAGGGGGTGTTTGCCCGGGTACAGGATCAAGTAGTAACTCACGATGTCCTTGTGCGCTTGAACAGCTTCATTATGCGACTTATCAGCGGCTAGTTCAGCCAAACGAGTCTTCTCCTGCTTACACATTACATCGAACACCTACAAACAAAAAGTAACCATTACATCTCTCATCAACAAGAAATACATTTATCATCAATGATCCTCACCTGCTTGAAATGAGGAGAGGATTTGATCTCTCGAAGAGCTTTAGCGCCTCTTTCAAAGGACTCAGCATCGAAACCAGATCCTTTACGTTCATCAGCCTCCGGTTTGGTCTCCGACGAACTCTGATCGGTTTGAGACTCCGACGGCGGCGTAGAGGAGGAAGAAGAGAAGAAGGGGAAGCGAAATCGAGAGTCAGCGTAAGCTCGGTTCGGAGAAAAGGAGAAAGCAGCAGCAATCGCCGCCGCGGAACATAGTCTAAAAGCAGCCATTGTATTGTATTGTATTCGATTCTGGTGAGAGGAGCATAAACCCCCACGGTGGTTAGGGTTTAAATTGTCTTTTTCTTAGTCGGTGGTTAGGGTTTAAATCGTCTCACTTCTTTCTCCCGAAGTAAATCGAATATCCGATGGGCTCAGCTGTATATTTGGGCCCGTGTTTAAGCCCAATTCTTTCCTTCTCTGAGAGAAGGTAACCGGATTTAGCTACAATTTCACTCATTGGCCTGGGCGTTTTTATCCGAACCCGAAATACCTACCTAAACCGAACCGGAAAAACCGAAACCGAATCTAAACCCTTATATAAAAATATCCGAACGGGACTTATGAGCTTAGTACTTTAGAGTTTGGTTATAATCCGAACCGAACCGAAATCCAAACTAGGATCCGAAGATATCTGAAATTAGCTAAATATGTATGTTAGTATTTTTATATATGGTAAGGTGATTTAGATATTTTAGAGTATTCAAAATATTTTTTAGTTTATTTCATATGTTATTTTGATATTTTTAGTTAATTTAGATAGTTTAACTAATTTTTAATTAGATTTATAAATAACTAATATCTTTTGAAAAATAAATTTGTCAATTTTTAAGGTTTAAAAACTAAAAATTTGGATGATTTTAAACGTTGGTTACATCCGATTTAAACCGAACACAGAAGGAACCGAACCGAATCGAACCCGATCTGATAATTAGTAAAACCCGAATGGGACTTCTAAGCTTAACACCGAAAATTCAAAAATCCGAATCACCCGTACTGATACTGAACGGGACACCAAACGCCCATGCCTATTCACTCAGTTGAACCCTATAACTATATAAGTACTACATTGTTGGAGGAACGTCACGAAAACGCTATGGTAGCGCAGCAAAATAAAGTTCACTGCACTTGTACTTGTGTTAACTTGCGAGAACTATTTCGAATATAAATCTAAAGAAGAAAAGTAAATGAAACCAAATTTTATTTTATGTAGTTGACTCTCTTGATATGAAGAACACCAACCGCCAGTGGGGGATGTAGAGAAAAAATTATAAGAGGTGCATAACTAAAGTTATACAAACAATTAGAGATAGAATCACTAAAACTAAAGGTGCATATTTGAAATTATATAGGATTTTGTATGTAAATTTGATTATAGTCCGGGGGCAGGTGCCCCCTCTTGGACAATGTGGCTCGCCACTGCGAACCGCATGACCGTAGTACATTCATATATTATATTCGACTAGAACATATGCCACAACCAATGGCTCCAAAGATTAATCTCTAACATACAAAAAATTTACAAGAAAAACAATAATAGAACTACAAACGAACAGCCACAACAACTTCAGCTAACTAGAATTCCAGCCACCACCATAAGATAATCCCATCTTACAGATCCAAGATTTCAGGTTTACCAAAGAAGATCTTTCCGTTACGTTTCACAAACAGATAGCACCTGCTAAAGGGAACTACATCGACCAAACACAAATGTAATGACTGCTCAAATATGTATCTATATAAATGTTTATTTTCGATTTGTAGTACATAATATTTATGATAGATCGACAGTTTAACTACCTGTAATTTGTTGGTTGCTCATATTGTGGTTGAATATTAAACATATTAAAATGATATAGTATATTCGTTAATTAGTAATTTTAATAACATTTTAACCATTTTTATGTACTTAGTTATAAATTGAAATATCAATTATTATGTTTATGTATATTAATTAAATCTATCTTTGCAAAATAGAATATTTTATGTCAAATAAAATACACTTATATTTAATAAAATAATAGATATGTCTTTAAGTTTTCAAAAGATAAATAATATTTATTCTATGGTTATATTTTAGGAAATATTAAATTAATTGTTTTTATAATTATATATATATGTGTGTGTGTGTGTGTGATAATAATAATCATCAAATTAACATATATTTGAAAAATATTTTTATAATTTAAAAAAATTATAGTTTCTATTTTGTATATGAAATGAAATAATAATATACATGAACATATAATCATTAAATATGTATATCATATTTAAATAAATATGTTTAAATTTATTGTAAAACAATGATTTGTTAAAACATAAAATTATTTATATGTTTAGAAAATAAAATGATTTGATTTGTTAACATATTTTGTTGGGGTATTTTCAGAATTAACTCAAAACATAAGTCAACCACAAAACTAACCTATGTTTTTTTTAGATTAATCTCTAACATATGAAAATTTTACAAGAAAAGCAATAATAGAACTACAAACTAAGAGCCACAACAACTTCAGCTCACTAGGATTCCAGCCACCACCATAAGATAATCCCACTTTACAAATCTAAGATTTCAGGTCTACCAAAGAAGATTTTGCTGTTAGGTTTCACAAATAGATAGCACCTGCTTAAGAGAACTACATCGACAAAACACGATGATTGCACAAATATGTATCTAGTCCTGGTGGCCTGGTGGTGATTAATTTGTGGGTAAAAAGCCCAATATGGTGAAGCCACAAGGATTCGAGTCCCGGTCACCGGGAAATTAACATTTCGGCATGACCAGGGACATGAGACTGACATATGAAACATGTGACTAGTCCGAATCACTTTTGTAAGGCCAGAATACCCATGTATAATTTAAAAAATAAACAAATATGTATTTATATAAATGTTTGTTTTCGATTTGTAGTATATAATATTTATGATAGCTTGACAGTTTAACTATCTATAATTTGTTGGTTGCTCATATTGTGGTTGAATATTAAACATATTAAAATGATATAGCATATTACGTAATTAGTAATTTTAATTACATTAACCATTTTTATGTACTTAGTTATAAACTGAAATATCAATTATTATGTTTATGTATATTTATTACATCTATATTTCCAAAATAAAATATTTATGTCAAATAAAATTCACTTATGTTTTAATAAAACAAATAGATATGTCTTTAAGTTTTCATAAGACAAATAAAATTTCTTCTATGTCTATTGTTTAGGAAATATTAAATTAAATTATTTTTTATAATTTTATATATTAATGTGAATAATAATAATCATCAAATTATTTAACATACATTTGAAAATAATTTTATATGTTTTAATAAAAAAATTATAGTTTATATTTTGTATATGGAATGAAATAATAATATACATGAATATATAATCATTAAAATTTTATATTATATTTAAATAAATATGTTTAAATTTATTCTAAAACAATTATTTGTTAAAACATATAAAATTATTTGTATGTTTAGAAAATAAAATAATTTTATTTGTTAACACATTATTTTATTTGTCAAGTCTATTGTAAACAATGATTAGAGAATATTATGGTTATAAAATAATGATAAGTTTGGATAAAGAATAATGGTGGTTAGAGAATAATCTAACAAGATAATTGATTTATTTAATTAATAATTAGTAAGTCAGTGGTATAAATTGTAATTATTATGATGAAAGAATGGTTATTTTCAAAAGGTAATTCAGTTTTCATAATATAAATATATACTAAAAAAATATATTCAAAATCATATTCTTAAAAATATTTTTAATTTTTCACATGGCGCATAAAACATAGTAAGTAATTATATAGAGTGAAAAACTTAGTGCCAATAAATGTATTACATTTTTATTATTATTTTGATTTAAGTTATTAATTTGTTCACATAAACTATGTCTTTCATTATGTGCTTGGCAACGTAGTTTTTCACCAATTGAAACTAAGATAAAAAAAGTTCTAGTAAAACAGATTAAATCAAACTTTAAACCATATGCAAAATCTGGTTATTTTATATTTTTAGAATTGGCACGAAATTAATGTTGATTAACTAATAAATAAAACTCTGCACTATTTGGCTGTTTGGCTGCGGAGTGTGTTTATGAAGGAAAAGGATGATTTGCAGACCCCATAAGGAGGACGAGGTTCAAGTATTTGTCTCGGCCTTGGTGGGTGGTGTCGTGTTTTTGATCTGGTGGGATGCTCAGATGCTTTAGGCTCTGTGTTTCTAGATGGAGATTTCGATTTGGAGCTACTCGATTTTTTGCTTCCTTTCCTTTCTTGCATCGCACGTTTTTTAGCGATGGTTTTTTGTCTTTCGTTCTTGGTTGTATGGGACCTTCTTGTTTCCTTTTAATCTAAGCATTCTCAGAGTTAAAAAAAAAAAAAAAACTCTGCACTATTATTATGGTAATATATTAAAGGTGTGGTGTATTGTTATGGTAATATAATTAATGAAGCTGTTAAACTGAAGAAAAATGGAATGACAATTAATGCAATAATTTGTTGAAAAAATATTAAGTCAGATTTTGTGCTTCAGTTTTAATAGTATAGACTAGATTTTGACCCGCACAACAGTGTGGATTTTTCGAATACTAAAATATTTTATGTTATACAATACAAATTATCAATATATTAAAATAATTTGATGATTATATATTATCTAAATTTGTGATAATGTTTATGTGGCTTATAAAATTATTATTCTAATATTTAATTTTTTTTATATAAAAACAATATTATTATATAACAGTAATAATTATTTTATTTCTAAATTGGAAATATATGTGAAGTTAAGTTGGACCAACATTATAATAAAGAAATTTTTTAGAAATAATATTATAATTATTTTATATAATTTTGATTTGTGTTCTAAATCAAAAATGAATAATTGTTTTAATTATATTTTCTGATAATTAAAATTTTAGTGAACTAATTCGAAAATATATTTGAAAAAATCTTAAAGATCTTAAAAAAATATTGTTAGAATTTTTTTTTTGTATTTCAAATAAAAATTAAAGATATGAAAGATATTATAATGATGTTATAGAAAATCTAATAAATTTTCTAAGGAAGGTCTAATTTAAACAATTACACATGAATTAATTTATGACTTCTGTTTTAATATAATAGATGTACTATTTTCAAAAAATGCCTACATGATAGTCATTACTGGGACATCACCGTGGCGAGAAGTAGCTGCTTGGTATGGCCAGATACTGAACGAAATTTCCCCATATTAACTGTGGAATCGAGAAAATTAACACCTAATAAAAATCAATACCTAATAACACAAAATCGTGTTGCAAATCTCTTCGATTCACAATAACTCAATTTTTTTTGGTATTACTAAAAAGGGAAGCAAAAAAAATTTAAAAATGTGTAGACGACAAAAGTAAAAAAATCTCTACATATACCTATGTATAAATATGTTTTTATTACTATTTGAACCACACAGTAATTATTTCGCAGTTGTCCCGCATGTTACCATTTAGAGACTCTGTAACTTGGAAAAGGAGACATGAAAAATGGAAGGGAGAGCAATTTGAACCCAATTACACCAAACTGTAGCTTGTAACCACTAGAGAATGTTGTTAGATTGAAGTAAATTAGTAAACCTGATAATTAAAAGTAAGACTAAAAATATTCTCTGTGTAATCTTTGATTTTTTGGTAAATCGTTAGGTCCAAACCGATCGTCCAACTCACACATAACCTATTCCCATCACATATATTTTTTTTCTCACAAAATCTAAAAATTATTACTACTTTTATTGTATGTTGCACAAACAACATACACATATATGTATGTTGCATAATATATGTGTAACATTTTCTTGATAGCTTATTATAATTATGTATTTGAATTCTTATGTTTAACAAAAACATTTCCATTCCACTAAAACTTAAATTGTATATGCGACTGCAGTTTTTTATTCCACTGGTATTGATTCCAATAATAAAAGATATGCAGCTGCACCTAAAATAAAGAAATGTAAATTACATTGTATATGAGTAACAATTGATTTTATGGAAACATATTAAGTCCATTTATACTCTAACTTAGACACTTCTTGACCATGCGTGAAATAAATCCCATCTTCTCTTGCATCCCAGTAGTTCTTCTTACCATGATCAAATGCACCACTACTACCTTCAAATGCCCTAATCATTACAGAAGGTCCACGGATCTGGCGAAATGTACAATTAATTTTGTTCTTAGGAATAAATTTATCATGAAAGGCAAAATCATCAGTTTCTCCTGGTTTTAAGAAAAATGTGCCAATCTGTTCACCATTCCATTGACCAAAAAATTTGGAGCTCGTTTCCTGGAACAAGAGAGTTTTTTAAGTATATGTGATTTTGCGCAAAAAGTTTGGTGGTACATAACCCAATAGACAATACCATGATAAACAAAAAGCACAAGAAACAATTTATCATTTTAGTCAATAGATGTTTTTTGTTAGAGATATATGTATTTTAAAAATAAGATATGCTAATTTATACAAGGGTATCTATACATACACACATACACACATATGTATTATAAATTTATTTTTTGAAAATTAATTAACCCTTTATATTATTCTGAATCTGGATAATACGAGTGAATTGATGGTGATCAAAGTGACTTTTGGTTGGTTTGGTATTATATTTTGACCTTTTAATTATATTTTGACTATGATCGTAAGAGATTAATTCAAAATCTCGCTATTATGAATTTCAATAATTTTTTTGTGTGTTTTATCTAAAAAAGTGTTTTACAGCATTCCCAACGTTTATTTTTTTTTTCATAGGATTTTATGGTTTTTAGAAATTAAAATAATAACAAAAACAGAGAGAATACCAAATAAAGTTCTATAGAGGACTTTCAAGAACAGTTTTAGAATTTGTGTTGCCATATGTCTTCATATATATGGCTCATCATTTTCAAACAAAAGAAATTATAATCAGAAAAGTATAGGGAATTCGGCCAAAAACATGAAATTTGCACGAATTGGCAAAAAATATGTACTCAAGCCTGACCAAAAATACTTTACTTTTGTTGAATTTTTTAGTTTATTTTTTTTTGTTCAAATAAATTAAAGATATGAAAGATATTATAATGATGTTAAATTAAAAAAAAATTATACATGAACTGAATTATGACTTCTGTTTTAATATAATAGATGTATCTACTCTATTAAAATAGAGTCATTCTTTTTATCTACTGATACATGTTGTCATTTAAATTTGGACCCTCTCTAGAATGTTACAAATAATATAAGCCACATAATTGATTGAACCGTATTACTTAAATTAAACCAACACAATTAATGTAAAGAGACGACCTTAATGTAACCTATCTTCAAAATATGGCATGTATCTATGTATATACCGAAAACACATATTTTCTCCTACAAATATGGAATGTTCTAAAAGAATATTTACATCAAAATATGGAATATGGAAATCTACTAATTATACTTAAATTAAACCAATGGTTATTTATGGAATATAGTCTTGGGCTTACTTTTATTTTTTGAACAAATTATATAGTTTGGTTTTTGGGCTTAGTATTAAGAAAAAAACTCCAAAACATTGAATATTTCACCTTAAAATATCAAAAATCAATTATTATTTTCAGACCCAAAAGGTATTTAATATTTTTAACAAAACAAAATTATCTATTATTAATCATTTATTTAAATCATGTACTTAAAACATGTTAATATATTTTTTTATTTTAATTTTTTTTTTTTATTTTTCTTAAATAATTTACTGATTAAAAAAATGTAAAGCAAAACCAAAAACCAAATCTAAAAACTAAAATCCAAAACCAAAAGCTGAAAACACATGTTATATTTTTTGCTTTGTTTATTTACAAAATAAACTATTTCAAAAAATTTTAAAAAAATTTGTTATCATTTTTTCAGTTTTAAATTAGATGTTCAATTATTTGAGATTTGTTTGTTGGTAATATTAGTTCAAACTAACTCAGCGGGTTTAAAAATTAAATACCCAAACCAAAAACTGAAAATGAAAAGTAGAAACTTAAAAACTAAAAACCAAAATCTAAAAATAAAAACTGAAACTAAAAATTAACGAAAAACAATCATCACCACAAATTTTGGTGAACTGATTTTATATCAAATTATTCTTTAAATTAAGACAAAACCCAATTATATAAATTTTTAATCATAAAAAATTTCCGCGCTTGATAAACCCAAATCAAAAACTGAAAATGAAAATAAGAAACTTAAAAACTAAAAACCAAAAACCAAAATCTAAAAATAAAACCTGAAACTAAAAACTAATGAAAACAATCATCACCACAAATTTTGGTGAAATGATTTTATATCAAAATATTCTTTAAATTAAGAGAAAAGCCAATTATATAAATTTTTAATCATAAAAAATTCCGTGTTTAAAAATATAGTTACTTTTTAAAAACGCCTACATGATAGTCATTACTGGGACAGTCACCGTGGCGAGAAGGAGCTGCTTGGTATGGCCAGATACTGAACGAAATTTCCCCATATTAACTGTGGAATCGAGAAAATTAACACCTAATAAAAATCAATAACTAATAACACAAAATCGTGTTGCAAATCTCTTCGATCCACAATAACTCAATTATTTTTGGTATTACTAAAAAAGGAAGCAAAAAAAATTTAAAAATGTGTAGACGACAAAAGTAAAAGAAAGGCTCCGAATAGTAACAGACCGCCCCGTCCCGCACCGCACCACCATGAATAGTAAAAAAATCTCTACATATACCTATGTATCTATATGTTTTTAGTACTATTTGAACCGCACAATAATTATTTCTCAGTTGTCCCGCATGTTACCATTTAAAGACTCTGTAACTTGGAAAAAGAGACATGAAAAATGGAAGGGAGGGCATTTTGAAACCCGATTACACCAAAATGTAGCATGTAACCACTAGAGAATGTTGTTAGACTGAAGCAAATTAGTAAACCTGATAATTAAAAGTAAGACTAAAACTATTGTCCGTGTAAGCTTTGATTTTCTGGTAAATCGTTAGGTCCAAACCGATCATCCAACCCACACCTAACCTATTCCCAGCACATATATTTTATGTCACATATATTTTTTTCTCAAAAAATTTAAAAATTAGTATTACTTTTATTGTATGTTGCAGAAACATATGTATGTGTAACATTTTCTTTATAGCTCATTATAATTATGTATTTGAATTCTTATGTTTAACAAAAACATTTCCATTCCACTAAAACTTACATTGTATATGCGACTGCAATTTTTTATTCCATTGGTACTGATTCCAATAATAAAAGATATGCAGCTGCACCTAAAATAAAGAAACGTAAATTACATTGTATATGAGTAACAATTCATTTTATGGAAACATATTAAGTCCATTTATACTCTAACTTAGGCACTTCTTGACCATGCGTGAAATAAATCCCATCTTCTCTTGCATCCCAGTAGTTCTTCTTACCATGATCAAATGCACCACTACTACCTTCAAATGCCCTAATCATTACAGAAGGTCCACGGATCTGGCGAAATGTACAATCAATTTTGTTCTTAGGAATAAACTTATCATGAAAGGCAAAATCATCAGTTTCTCCTGGTTTTAAGAAAAATGTGCCAATCTGTTCACCATTCCATTTACAAAAAATTTGGAGCTCGTTTCCTGGAACAAGAGAGTTTTTTAAGTATATGTGATTTTGCGCAAAAAGTTTGGCGTTTCCAAACCCAATAGACAATACGATGATAAACAAAAAGCACAAGAAACAATTCATCATTTCAGTCAATAGATGTTTTTTGTTAGGGATTTATGTATTTTAAGAATAAGATATGCTAATTTATACAATGGTTTCTATACATACACACACATGTATTATAAATGTATTTTTTGAAAATTAATTAACCCTTTATATTATTCTGAATCTGGATAATACGAATGAATTGATGGTGATCAAAGTGACTTTTGGTTGGTTTGGTATTATATTTTGACCTTTTAATTATATTTTGACTATGATCATAAGCGATTAATGCAAAATCTTGCTACTATGAATTTCAATAATTTTGTTGGGTTGTTATCTGAAAAACTGTTTCACAGCATTCATAAAGTTTATTTTTTTCATAGGATTTTGAAGGGTTTTAAATATTAAAATAATAACAAAAAGAGAGAAAATACCAAATAAAGTTCTATAAAGGACTTTCAAGAGCAGGATTAGAGTTTGTGTTGCCATATGTCATCATATATATTGCTCATCATTTTCAAACAAAATAAATTTTAATCAGAAAAACATAGGAATTCGGCCAAAAAAACATGTACTCGAGCCTGGCCAAAAAATACTTTACTTATATTGATTTTTTTTAGTTTATTAAGTAACTTAAAATTGACTGACTTTCAAATGAGATGAAACGACATCGTTTTACATGTTTTGAAAATAAAAACAAGTAGACCCCTGAATTCGAACTCATACGCTGGTTGGGTCAAATGACAAGGTATTTTACCACTGGGCTAGTGGCACTTTCAATGGAGCTACTAACATATTTAATTTTATTTGGTACTGATTGAATATAAAAAATTCTATAAAAACTTTAAAGATCTTTAAAATTCCAAAAAATTGCAAAATAGAGAAAATTTTTATAAACTTAATTTTGAAATTAAAATTAACACTAGAATTTTAGATTTTCCTTAAAAAATCAACAATCTTCCAAAATTTTCAATATTTAAAAAAAAATTGCTAAAAATTGAGTGCGATTTTAATTTTAGCTGATAATTGTAACTTTTTTTTTTTGCATTTTCTTTGAGTTTTTAAATTTTTTTGGAATTTTTTTTAAAAAATAAAAAATTTTGGAATTTTTTTTATTTTTAAAGAAATAATAAAATTTATTTTAATTTTAATTTCAAAAATTAAATTTATAAACTTTTCTTTATTTCTTAATTTTTTTGAATTTTAAAGATCTTTTTAAGTTTTTAGAATTTTTTGTATATTCAATCAGTACCAGATAAAATTAAATGTGTTAGTAACTCTATTGAAAGTGCCAGTAACTCTACTAACATATTTAATTTTATTTGGTACTGATTGAATATAAAAAATTCTCTAAAAACTTTAAAGATCTTTAAAATTTCAAAAAAATGAAAAATATAGAAATTTTTTATAAACTTAATTTTGAAATTAAAATTAACAATAGAATTTTAGATTTTCTTTAAAAAATCAACAATCTTCCAAAATTTTCAATATTAAAAAAAACAATTGCTAAAAATTGAATGCGATTTTAATTTTAGCTGATAATTGTAACTTTTTTTTTTTTGCATTTTATTTGAGTTTTTAATTTTTTTGGTATTTGTTTTTAAAAAATCAAAATTTTGGATTTTTTTTCTATTTTAAAGAAATAATAAAATTTATTTTAATTTTGGTTTCAAAAATTAAATTTATAAAAAATTTTCTTTATTTCTTTATTTTTTTTTTGAATTTTAAAGATCTTTTTAAGTTTTTAGAAATTTTTTTATATTCAATCAGTACCAGATAAAATTAAATGTGTTAGTAACTCTATTGAAAGTGCCAGTAGCTCAGTGATAAAATACATTGCCATTTGACCCAACCAACCTGAGTTTGAAACTAGGAATATACTTGTTCTTATTTTCAAATCATGTAAAACGACGCCGTTTCATCTTATTTGAAAACGACGTCGTTTCACTTAGCGCCAACAATAAACAACGTCAAATTTTTTCTGTTAAATTTGCTGACGGTGTGCTAAATTGGCAAGTCAACAAAAACATTGTTAATTAATTCTAAAGTCAATGAAAGTTTTGTGTTTTATTGGTCAGCCAAAAAGTTCATATCTCTTTTGGCAATTCGTGCAAAGTTGAAGTTTTTTTTGGTCAAATTCTCGAAAAATATATTATGTTACAATATCATTATTTAATGGGTCAGATACTGATTTTTCTCAGGACAAGGGTGGTACAGTACACTAGAAGGTTTTGATGGACTTATGGGAGCGAGGAACACAAGAGCGAGTCAGTCGCCACTCCATTCGAAGATAGAAGCTCTCATTTGGGCTTATGGAATGCATGAGAAATTTAAGAAAGTTTTCAATTATATTTGCAACGGATTGTTCACAGTTGGTGAAGATTGTTTCGACACCCAAAGAATGGCCAGCATTCGCAAGCTATTGAAGAAAAGTTTCAACAACTCAGAGCTCATTCATATACCAAGGACACATTATTTGAAGGCGGATAGTCTAGCACGCAGTGCACGCAAGCAACCGTCGTTTGTCGTCAATCTGAATTCAGAGCTACCGGTTTGGTTTATAGAGTCTGTTTTCTGTTGCCGGCAAAAAAAAAAGATACTGATTTTTAGAATTTCACCATTGGTGGTGCTCTTAAACTACAGTAAAAACTCTATCAATTAAACTTGGGACTATAGTATTCAATTAATCTATAGAGTTATTAGTTTATACAAAGTTTCTTTATTATGTCTCTATTTTTGAAATTTTATTTTATAAAATAAGAAACAGCTGATTTTTTTTTTATAACCCATGGTTTAATCCCTGGGAGCTGGGGGGGGGGGGCATGTGAATACCCCATAGGCCATGTCCTGTGATAATCTGAGTGTAGATGAATTCGAACCCAAGTTCTGTAGGATCCATGGAACGCCATGCCACTACCCAACCACTAACGTGTGGTTAAATAAATAGTTTATTTTACTGTACATACATTAATTAAATTATTAATTTGACTTACAATTGTTTTTATTATATCAATTGATGTATATGAAATGTATTTCATAAAATTTAAATGTGATTTAAACATAATTCTACTACATATTCTCAAATTATATTCAAGTGAAAAGAAAGAAAATAGAAATGAACTCCATGTGAATATAAAAACATACATTACAGGATTCTGGTTGCAATTATATAAACTATATATATATATATATAAATATATATGAATTTTTAATTTATAATTTTAATGGGTCCATATATTTACATAGGGTTTTTTAAAGAAATACTATCTCATTATTTTATTGTCTTATGTCATATTTTGAACCAGCTCAATTTGGAATAAAAAAGAATTATTAATTTATAGTGTTTATTAATTTATCAAGTTTTAATTTATAGAATTTTACTGTATATGCAAGAGATATGTTGATTTTTTTTTAATTTAACAGTTAAATGATCACACTGAAATTATTGAAATATTGTATGTGGATTCACTTCAGTTGAACACTTTTAACTAATTGAAAGTTTAAATATAGGGTTACAAGGGACACATGTCATTAGTTGAGGAAATATATATATATATATATATATATATATATATATATATATATATATATATATATATATATATATATATATATATATATATATATATATATATATATAT
>CAKOAT010237376.1:243972-261269 GCA_932364175.1 Eruca vesicaria subsp. sativa | reverse complement strand
TTCCTTGTTCGAGCTCCTCATTGGCCAAAAACCATGCATTGCATTCTCGTGACGCCAACTCAATCGTGTCTATAGGTGAGAAATCACGACCATTAAATAGCCTTTCCTTCCGATCTTTCCATATATACCAAATAATCTAGGGGAAGACCCTGGTTAGCTCCTCCATATTATTACCATTTCTGGTTCTTGAGAGGAGGTAACCTATATTGGTATAGATATTTTCAGAAGGAAAAATTCCTGGGGCTGCAGGAATCGTTGAAAGGGCCCAACATTGCATAGCGGGGGGACATGTGAAAATCATATGATTAATTGTTTCCTCAGCATGGCCACATCTGTGACAGCTAGGATCGTTCCCAATGTGTCTTGTGAAAAGTTTTTCATTGACTGAAATTGCCCCCGATAAGATCTGCTACATAAAGTGAGAATTTTTTTTTGCAGTTTTGACTTTCCAATCTTTTTCCTTCAGTGGATTAAGGGAGGGTAGCTGATTCCTAAAGACATTCTCATCTGGTTTTGACCTTGCAAGCATATAGCCCGACTTGACCGAATATTTCCCAGAAGTTGTTAGGTTCCAGCAATATGCATCCTGCATGGGATACCTACTGTGATTTAAACTTCGAATCAATGGTATGTCACTGGGGTGGAGCAGGTTCCTGAGTTTGGTGGTGTCCCACTCCTTTTTCACAGGGTAAATTAGCTCAGACACTTTGAGGTTTGGATCATAAGCCTGGGTTATCGTAGGAGGCCTGGCGGTCTCATCCGGTAACCACGGGTCTTGCCAAACTAGTATATCTTCTCCTGTTCCAATTGTACGTCTAAATCCTTTTGTGACTAGCTCTTTTCAGCCATCATGCTTCTCCAACCATATGATGGTCTCGAGGTTTTTGGTGCTTTAAAGGGATGTGTATATCGAAAGTATCTTCCTTTAAGGACTCTTGTAAGTAAAGAGTTTGGGGTTTGTTCCAGTCGCCAAAGTTGTTTAGCTAGTAAGGCTATATTAAACTCTTCGAGTGATCGGAACCAAATCCCTCTTTCCTTCTTAGGGATGCAAAGTTTGTCCCATGCTATCCAATGCATACTTGTTGAGTTAGGACCAGCGCCCCACCAAAAGTTAGATGTAGCACTAGATAGCTTTTTGCATAGTCCTTTAGGGAGCAGATAACACGACATTGGGAATGTCAGAATGGCTGATGCTACAGATTTGATCATAACTTCTTTGCCGGCTCTGGAGAGATATTTTCCGTCCATCCATTCACTTTCTGGTGAAAATTGTCTTGTACATAGGTGAAAACCTGGGTCTTGGATCCTTGGAGGTTCTCCGGAATGGCTAAATACTTTCCATTGCCGCTTTCATTGGGGATACCTAAAATATTCTTTAAGTTTTCCATATTTTCTAGAGGCACTTTTTTCCGAAATTGATAGCTGGCTTCTCGAAATTAATTCTTTGTCCTGAAGCATTCCTATAAGCATTAAGAGCATTGAGCAGGCTGTTTCATTGTTCTGGAACTGCTTTACAGAAAAAAGACTATCATCTGCAAAGAGGAGATGAGATATCGGGGGACTTGCCTGAGCCACCTTGAGTCTAGTGATAAGTCCTGAATTTTCAGCTATTCTTATGTTAGCTATAAGGACCTCTGTGCAAAGGATGAAAAGGTATGGCGAGATTGGATCACCCTGGCGTAATCCTCTAGATGGAGTTATGTGGCCAGTCGGGTTCCCATTTATCAGTACACTATAGGATACTGATCGGACACATCTCATTATCCTTTGCACCCATTTTCCATGAATCCCATTTTCCTCATCATAGCTTCTAAGAAGTCTCATTCTACTCTGTCGCCGGCTTTGCTCATATCTGTTTTGATTGCCATGAATTCATTCTTGCATTTATTATTAGTTCTCAAGGCATGGTATGCTTCTTGGGGTAGGAGGATGTTGTTGTGATGACACGTCCTGCCACAAAGGCAAATTGAGTTTCTGAAATAATATTCGGCAGGTATCTTTGCAACCTCTGACATAACACTTTAGAGATAATTTTGTAGCACACATTACAGAGGCTGATTGGCCGAAAGTTAGTCATATCTCGTGGTCGCTCGGTTTTTGGATGTGAAGATTTATAATATTATTGGATGTAAAGACTTATAAAATTTTCAACTTAATTTAACTGAGCTACATGTTTTCCAAGATATTATTATTTCTATTTTCAGGTATAATTATATTTTTATTCTAATTTTAAATCAATTAGCTGGAGTAGCTCAGTTGGTTAGAGCGTGTGGCTGTTAACCACAAGGTCAGAGGTTCGACCCCTCTCTCTAGCGGTTCTTCTTATTTTTCTTTATGGTTACAATACCACTTACGAGTTAACTGATTCCATTGTTATTTGTTAGAGTAGAAAAGAAAAAAGGGAAAATTATTTTTTAGTCAAAAAGAGGTGTATTGTACTAATTTGAATTTTGTACTATTTTTTTAATCTATAATGTACTTTTCTATTTATAAAAATAAATTATATAAATAGTGTTACAAATATTTTTTTTTCGTGGAAAAATAGTAACTACTAGTAAAATACATATATCAAGTTCAAAGTATTTTCTTTGCTATAAAAATGTTTAGCTCAAAATTTCAAATTTCGTTCTAGGGATAGTAAAAGCTCAAAATTTCAGATTTCGTTCTAGGGATAGTAAAATTGATATTCTACGAAGTTGAAAATGAAATTCATATTTTTTTATTAAATCTACTAAAATTAGAATACATCATCTACGTAAATAAAGGTAACTTAAAAATATCTGGACTACATATTTTATGCTTAACCTATCACACTAAAACATGTAAGACATAAACTACATATTACACGAAATTTAAAATTTGTAGAAATTGAGTTCAAACAAGTTTATTGTATTCTAATATAATAGAAAGTAGATTCTATGGATAATTTTTAACAATTGCAAAGATTGTATTCTAATATAATCAAACATTGAACACAAAAACTTGACACAAACAAATGATACGGATAGAATCAAATTATTTTGGACGGCGGTGAGTTCAGATGGAAGAGAATTTAAGACGATTTTGTCAAGAGATAGAAGAAATTGTAATTAGATTTACGATATTTGGGGATTTTCCATTTTCATTAAATTTCTTTTTAAAGTTTTTAACATATATAATAGTTTAATTACTTTTAAATTGTAAATTAGTTTAATCTAGGGGTTTAAGAGGGAATTCTGGATGATTTAACCTAATGGGGCAATTATGTGATGGGATTAATTTAATGGGACAATGGACAATGTAGGTGTGCTTTTGGCCCCCAAAAAAAAAACAATTTTCCCAAGAAGAAATCAAGGGCTACGACATGTATGGGAAATAATTGATCCACGAGTACTGACGGCACGTGGTCCCGACATTTCGTTTAGGTTCTATTCATTTGAGTGGCAGGAATTGATATACAATAAAAACTCTTTGATTTATAATAGTTTATTAATTTATTAATTCTTTCACAAAAAAATGTTTTTATATAAAAAGAATACATATATTTGTATATATATATATATATGTGTGTGTATTAATCTGATGGCATTTCAGGTATATGGAGAGAACAAACTAATTTATAAAGATATGTGTCCTACGGATAAACTTGTTTTCCGAATACGTAAATGGAGTGTATGCAGGAATATATATATACTAGGATATTTTTATTATGTTTTGAAAAATGAAACAATAGTTTGGTTTCATTCGGATTAGAGGTGTTCAATCCGGATATCATGTTTCAGTTCGGCTCAATTTTTTGGTATTTCGATTATTAAAATATAACTACTATTCTAAATCTATATGTACTTCAGTTTGATTTTGTTTATATACCATCAGTTTTCAGTTTATTCAATTTTATACCAAAAAACATGATTATTTAGTTTGAGATCATATTATATATTATAAAAATATATAATATGATCATATTTAGAGTCATATTGTCATAGAGTCATTTATTAAAAAAATATTATATATTTAAATAAAAGAATAAAAACAAAAAGGCTTCT
Organism: Eruca vesicaria subsp. sativa; assembly: GCA_932364175.1. Taxonomy (NCBI): domain Eukaryota; kingdom Viridiplantae; phylum Streptophyta; class Magnoliopsida; order Brassicales; family Brassicaceae; genus Eruca; species Eruca vesicaria. The sequence goes on along the minus strand of CAKOAT010237376.1, from coordinate 257,244 downwards.
ATCATCTAATAAAATGATCAAATTTAGAATTAATATCAAAACACTAAATATTGAAAATATAAGTTCAAAAAAACACTAAATATTGAAAATAAAAATAAAAAACAAAACAGAAGCATGAAATAAAGGTTTTTATATTCTTCCATATTTTGTGTTCATCAAACCAATATGTCTTCGATTGAACACAACTTTGTTTTTTTTTTTTTTTTTGGGTCAAAACAACTCTGTTTGTTTAAAGATAAAAAAAAGTTGTAAAGAATTTCAACTAATTGTTGTCCATCAAATTTATAATTTTTTACTTCAATTTAGTTACTGTTAAAAAAGCAAAAGATCAAAATAAGAAGTCTAAGTTGTAATAAATTGTTAGCTATTTACAAATTATAATTATAGTTCAACTCATGTAACAAATAGATATTCATGCGTCGTTATAAATATATAGATATTTACATGTTTCAGTTTAATAGGTTATAAATCAAACCATATCCAAATCCTATGGTTTTTATAAAATCACATCCATTCGGTTTGTATGGTATATACCAAAAATAACCATATTATCGATTGTTAATATTTTTTAAAAATATAAAATTAAAAAAAGAACTAAGATATTTAAATCATTGATAACAAAAATTTTCAATGTGAAAAATTTAATAATTTTATAATTTATAAATGTTCTTGAAAATTTATTGAGGATTTTGAAATTAAAATATTTATGTAATCTTATATGATATATAGTTTAATTTGTATATATATTTGTTTTATTATTGAATGATACTTTTTACTTATATGGTTTTAAAATCATGTATATCTTTTTATAATAAAAATGTTAAACTATTGATCATTAATTTTTAAAATAATAATTTTAATGGTTTAGTTATTTATTCTCGTTTTTTTAAATTCAAAATATAACCTATACGAAAAAATCTAAAGTTTAATTTTATAGCTAATTTGATTGTTCAATTTATTTTAATAATATAAAATTAAAGAAAAATGATGGAGGATATATAAACTGTTATCAAATATTTATTATATATTTTAAATAACATAAAATATATTTTCAAATATATATGTTCATGAACATCCAAAAATTTATCAGTTACACTTTATTTTTTTAATATTTTTAGAAATAAACATATAATTTGTTAAATATTATGAAAATAGATGTATATTTAAGCGATAAATAAAACTAATTTGATTTCACTTAACTAATTAAAGAGTAAATAAATATTATAAAAATACATATATACTTAAGCGTTAAATATAACTAATTTGATTTGACTTAACTAAAATAAAAAGTAATTATACTTCAATTTTAATTTAAAAGTATATTTAACTCAATATAGTCACAACATGAATGACTTGACTAATCTAATTTATATCCAAAATTAAACATCTAACTACAATAAGAACATATAATTTTATAATAATAATAATAAAAATAATAATAATCTATTTAATTTTGTACATATAAATTAGAGGTTGACTCAAAAAATATTAAAAAGAAAAATAAAATATTAACCAATTACAATTTAGTTCTTTTGTAGAATTTATATATATTCATGAGACTTCAAGATATTATCATTATATTCATTTACGTAAATTTAAATCGAACACTTCAGCTTATTATTTATTTTGTTTTAAGCACAATATATATTAAATTATACATAATTTAAGTATAATATATTTACACATCTAAGATAATAACCAACCGAAATGAAAATAAGTAAATTAATCAAAGTTTTATTATATTTAAAATAAAAAATATTATAGATGAATTTGAAAATAGATATTATCTAATATACCAAATTCATAAACAAACTGACTATTGATCCAAAAAAATAATTAAACCGACAATAATATACCCAAAGTCATATTCATAATTAGAATAATATAGTATTTATTAATATAAATTATTTCTATAAATTGATTCAAAATTGAAACTAAATATCAATCAAGTATTATAAAATTTTAATTTTATGAATATTCATACCGTGCATGAGCACGGAAAAATCACCTAGTAGTAATTATATCTAAGGGAACAATCATAAATGCTTCTATCAAAGATGTCATATCATATCATCATATTATATAATTTGACCAACGAATGTATCTATCGACATATAAAAATCGAATGTGGACCTACTTATTTTTCAATTGAATGTAATTGACTATCTAATTGAGTGACACCTAAGCATGAGGTCTTTTTTAATTATTACAAAATTGAGGTTACAATTTTTTAAATGTTTCTACTTTAATATATAAGGGATATATATATATGTGTGTGTGTGTGGATATTCATAAATAATGTGACATATATTTTCATATAACATGTCAACTGAACCTGAAATGTGTTGGCATCTCAAACTCATGTTCTTACCACTCAATCACAAGGTCCCAGATGATTTTATAGTATATATTGATTATTTTTATAGAGACAAAATTTATGTTCTTTTTATTCGATTATTTAGTGTATAGAAGATATATATTGAATACATATTACATGTAAAATGATAAAATAACATAAAAATATTTTTAGAGAAAGAGAACTTTTTTTTCCCTTTCCTCTTCACACAATCAAATCCTTCAGAAGAAGCAAGAGATATGTTTTGTTTTGATGTAATACATTAACTTCGATCTTATGTCTTCAGTTCGCGGATTTTCTTCTTCGCTAGGCTAGTTTTTTATGTTGTGTTTCAACACGAATCGGAGTTGTTCTTCATGGTTTTATCTCTTCTCCAATTCATGTTGAATAATAAAGTCTGGTTTTTCTGAACCAGTTCGGGCTTCTCTTCTCTTTGCTTATTTTTATTCTGTTCAATCCTAAAATTTATGTTTTAATTTGTTAGTCAACTTCTTTTTCTTCATCGGATGGGAATCAACCATTGGGCTTTCATTTCAATGATATGAATGGGTTGACAAAAAAACATCTAAATGTTAAAAGTATACTTCATTGTGAAAAAAACAACTATACAATATATATATATATATATATATATATATATAAACTTCACATTCTTTTAATTATCAATATATGTTTCGGACTATATATGTATATATGACTTTTAAAAATTTATTATCTTATCGATTTCCTTTTCCATATTTTATACTATTCCAGTCTAAGACTAACATAATTTGTGAATTTATCATATTATTTTCTTTAAGTAATTTACCGAGTATTATTTTATTGATTTTTTACTGTAATTTTAATTGGTTTAAGAAAGTTGAATGAAACAACAATGAGTATTTGGTTGTTTACCTGGATAAGTTAAAACTTGAAAGCTTACAAATTTACCAATTAAGAGAATATAAATTTATTGAAGGGAGAATTAGAAAAAAGAAACACTCTCAATTTTTGTTTGTCGAAATAAGACTTTTGATACTTTTGGACAATTTGGATAGGTTTTACTCTTCTATAATGGGAAAAATAGTAAACTAAGTTTTTAAAATTTAAAAAAATCTGAAAATCATTGAAAACATTAGTATGAATATTTAACATGTTTAATTTTTTTTTTTAAAATGTGGAATAATGTTTTATTTTATGTTCTAGCATGGATATAATACTTATTCTAGCTACCTATATAGTCTAGAAATTGGATAGTAAGCTCTACATATAGATCTATCTTAGGTATAGATTACAAACAAAATTTTATTATATATTCTATCTTAGCTAGATTTTGTCCTATGATATTCTAACAAAATGTATTTAGTCTACTTTTAGCATTATTACGAGTTATAACATGGACTCGGTGGATTACCTTTTTTTATATGTCATAAAATTTTCTACTTTTTACGTTATCATATGCGTATGGCAGAATAAACATCTTATCCTCTCTTCAATGTTCTTCTCTAAGTAGAATATATGAAAACTTCCATATTTTTTTGTGATTAGTTTCTAAATCTACACTAAATCTACCATAAATCTCTAATAAAATCTTCTATCCTACGATTTTCTCCTCTCCTCCCATGATCTTTCTCTCCTCTGTCTCTTCTTTTTCTATCTCCCATTATTCTCAGCAATGATCGAGAGTATCTAATTTTGTAAGTTACGCGAAGAAGGGTACGTCTACAACCGTGTGTCACGTTGTCTCGTACTGGTGTAAAAGAAAAGGAACAAGTCAATATAAATTCGAATAAGAAGCCGTGTGACTCAAGTAATTTTTAGGATTGAAAATCACACAAAGACAATACCGGTTCTTTTTTTTAGTTGAACCCAATACGGTTAATTTTTTTGTAACCGGTTCTTGGTACAATAGTGGTTTGTAGTTTGAGTAGGTAGATTTTTGAAATTGAAATTTTTGGACTAGAAATCCAATATGGACGTTGTACTATTTATTCTTCATACTAAATATAGACCACAATGGTTGAGGATTAGGGACATAAGATTAGACTGGCTCCAACTTGTTACGCTGTAATACCCGCAAAATGTGACAAAAATGATGAATAAAAAGCTACAATATTTCTGCTTTTATCAACATCACATGTACCAAAAAATGTTAAACATGCCAGTGTCTTGAGACCCTGGACTGAAACTACTCAACTTCCATTACAGTTTTTGTATCCAGCGTGAGTCATGTGATCAAGCCTCACTTTCGGATCGATAACACCAACTTCGCTCATGTGGTCAATTGCAATACTTAGGTTGTTTTAACAGCTTTCACCACAGCTTGTGAATCCCGAATTCTAAATCTGATGAGATGGAGACAAGCAGCTGTTTAGAAGAGTGCCACTCAGCTTTGAACACTCTTTTCTTATGAGCTTTGATCGACAGCTACTCCCATCACGGCTGAAGTGTGCAAGTCCTTGTGCAGAAGCCTTGACTTCCATGCGTTATTATCAGATTATTCACGCCATAACACAACTGCATGGTCACACCCACCTGTGATGAAACAAGGATCATCCCAAGGCGTAAACATGATTTCTGTTGCTGAGACCCTTGCTATAAGGCTTGTCCTTTAGAAATTTTGACTCGCAAGTCTGCATATGAAACAAAGATCCAACTGATATGAACATATAACTATGAACATATAACTATGAACATATAACTAACCTCAGTAACAGTATAAACCCATTAGTTGTCTTAAACAGAGTAGCTGAGGACCTGCTCAATGGTGGAAACGAAATTTCAATAAAATATAAATTAACAATCTCATGAAAACAAGTCTTGAAAAGAGTTGGGTTCATAGTGTAGTTAACATTGTACAAACACTATCTTTGAAGGCGTGTTGACAAATATAAGCCAAAGTAAAGTTTGCCGACTTATCACGGTGATAGATGAAGTCATGAACATGCTGTCAAATGAAGATCCAAGAACTTGATACGTTCTTAAAATCAAGGAACTTGTAGCAAAAAGATCACGGGTTGAAGGAGAAAGAGCAAGACTTCTCATTCTTTTGGTGTGGCCACTTGGTAGCATAGATAGGATACGAGTTTCAATTGTGACACGCAGAGAGTACATACCTATAAGCGCTATCAACTCTTCATGTTCATGAAACTCTGAAAACAAAAACAAACAAACAAAAACATATTCAGACGCTATAAAAAGCAGATATGTGGCAAGTCGACCAAAATAATGCAACTTTTTTTACCAGACTTCTCCTGTTGCTCTGCTTGTCCAGAAATGTTATTAGAGAACAAAGAGAATAAACGAGAAAACGACATTAGTGCGGGCCTTTGTGTACAAACCCAATCCAACTCTATGGATCTGATCATATGGGCCTCGGGAAGTAATTGGGCCGGTGACTTGAGTTGAGCCCACTCGGATGGATTTTTAAACAGAACGTCGTCGTCCTGTCAGTTACGGTTATAACAACTGTGTCTTCTCCTTTGCTTTCTGCTTTCTCTATTCGTCGAAGTAGAGAAATAGATCATCTTCTCTGGCGAGTGCTAAGTTGCAGAGGTGCTTTCCCGTGACTCGGTTTCGAGTGTTCTTCATCGTGAGATCCGATCGCATCCTGAAACAACAAGATTCAAAGTTAATGTGTGATAGAATCTTGTATGAGCTTATATTTTAAATCACAATCTAAATCTTAGTGGATTAAGGAGCAAGAGCCCCCCCCCTCCCCAGACGTAGCAACAGCGAACTAGGTAAACAAACTCTCTTTGCATTTATGTTTAATTGCTAAACAACAATCATCAAACCAAAATCGATTGAGAAGTATACGAGTTCAAATTGTAACAAATGGTATCAGAGCTCAAGGTTCAAGCTGATACTCGTGATACTTTCATATCTAAGTTTCTCTCAACAAGTCAAGAAGCCGGATCTACAAAGAAGGAAGATCAGTGTAAGGTTCAAAACTTATATGATTCTCTGTGGTGTAGAAGTTGTTACTTGAATCTTGAAGTGCTTGTTAATTCATATATTGTTCTGGATCTGGTCAATCTGCATTAATAATATGGAACCTACAAAAGGTCGTTTCGAAGTTGAGAAGTTCGATGGATCTGGAGATTTCGGCATTTGGAAGCACAAGATGTATTGTGCTCTTGAGATTCAAGGTCTGGATTCTGTTCTTGAGGAAGCAACAGAAACATATAGCGATGGCGAGAAGACTGAGTCAAGTAATGAGGCTAAAGTTGATCCTAAGCGAGCTATGAAAGATAACCGAGTTCGTAGTTTGATCCAACTGAGTCTGATTGACCAGATCATAAGGAAGGTGATGAAGGAGACCTCAACGCTTGGCATATGGAAGGCGTTGGAAAGGGATTATCAAACTAAATCTCTTCCTAACCGGATCTATCTTAAGCAAAGATTTGCTAGCTACAAGATGGATGAACGGAAGTCTATTGAGCAAAACCTTGATGTTTTCTTTGAAGCTGGTGAATTACCTAGAGAGCTTAGAAATCAAAATTTCTGATGAAGACCAGGCTAGACAGATCCTTACCGGTGTACCTCCTAAGTATGAACCATTGGTCTGCACTCTAAAGTATGGCAGTGGGAAGGATATACTTACGGTTAATGATGTGATATCTGCAGCATATCCAAAGGAGACTGAACTAAGAGAGAAAGGCTCCCTCAAAAAGTCCAAGTCTGATGCTGAAGGGTTGTATGTAGGAGAACGGGGAAGATCTGATAGAAGAAGTAATTTCTCAAGGGGAAGGTCTAAGTCTAGATGTAAAGATTATTCTAAGTCTAAGTCCAGCAAGAACAACAAAGGTTGCTTCATCTTCGGAATAAAAGGGCATTGTAAGAGAGAGAGAGAGAGTCCCGATAAGGGAAAGTTTAAAGGTTCCAGCTCTAGCTCAGTGAACGTTGCATCAGCTAAAAGCGCGAAAAAGGAACCTCTAATACTCACTGCAAGTATCCAAGACACTCGGGATGAGTGGGTCTTGGACTCAGGAGCGAGCTTTCATATTACTCCAAACAAGGAGGCTTTGTTTGATCTTAAGGAAGCGAGTGGAGGGAAAGTGTTGACGGGGAATAATACCTTCAGTGAGATAAAAGGGGTTGGGAAGGTTCGTATAAAATGGAAAGACGGCTCTATCGTGATCCTTACTGATGTAACGTTCATGCCTACAATGGGCAGAAACTTACTATCATATGGACGTTTGGAGAAAGTAGGCTGCACTTACGAAAGAGGAGGATACATAATGAAGTTGTTCAAAGATGGAAATGAAGTTCTAACGGGAAAGTATGCAGATGGCTTGTGTTACTTGGAAGGGACTATTCTAAAAGGTGAGGGTCACTGAGCAGTTCCTAAAGTCAGTGCAACCAAAAAAATGGCATTCTAGATTGGGACATATAAGTCAGAAAAGGCTCGATTTACTAGTCAAAGAAGGATATCTAGAAGCCAAGGACATCGATACGCTAGGGTTTTGTGAAGATTGCGTGTTGGGAAGGCACATAAACAGAGTTTTAAAAAAGGAAAACACACTTCCAAAGAAACTCTGGATTATGTTCATTCAGACATATGGGGAGCTCCTACTGTAGTTCCGAGTTGGCTGAGAAGCAATACTTCATCACGTTTATCGATGACTATTCAAGGAAGGTGTGGATCTACTTTCTCAAGACTAAGGATGAAGCCTTTGATAAATTCAAGGAGTGGAAAGTAAAGGTTGAAACTCAGACGGGAAAAAAGCTAAAGTGTTTGAGGGCAGATAACGGATTGGAGTATTGTAACCGAAGGTTTGATGAGTTTTGTAAAGCTGCAAGGATTAAGAGGCACCGCACATGTGCCTATACGCCGCAACAGAACGGGGTTTTAGAGAGGATGAATCGTACCATCATGGAAAGGGTAAGGTGTATGTTGGCTGAGAGTGGTGTGGAGGAAAAGTTCTGGGCTGAAGCTGCTTCTACTGCGGTCTACTTAATCAACAAGTCACCTAGTTCTGCTATCGAGTACAAGCTGCCTGAGGAGTTGAGGTCAGGGTCTAAACCATGGCTTAAGCATCTGAGTAGGTTTGGTTCAGCTGCTTATGTTTACAAGGTTGGGGCAAAGACGAGTCCTAGAGCGGTTAAGGGTTTCTTCGTCGGATATCCTCAAGGAACTAAGGGTTTTAGGGTTTGGCTACCAAAAGAAGGGAAATGTACTATTAGGAGAAATGTTATTTTTCATGAGGAAAAAGTATACAAAGATTCTCAGAAGGAAACATATTCAGGGGATGTGCAGAGTGGTCTAGTGCTGATAAAGGGAAGAATGTAGAGCAAGAGAAGAAGAAGCGAGTCACGTTCAGTTCTAATCTGATTAAGGGACCATCTAAAGGGTTACATGATTCAGAGGCTTCTACTTCAAGGTTTTCAACTCAAACAAAGGGTTCAGTTTCAGGTGGAGTAGAGTCTGATTCAGGGGAAGAGTCATCTAGCCAAGAAGTTGATTGAACATGATCTAAATCACTACATACTGGCAAGACACAGGGCTCGCAGAGAGACAAAGCTACCATCTAAATATGATGACTTTGATGTAGTAGCTTATGCTCTATCTGCGGAAAGTGATATTGAAATCGATGAACCTAAGTCCTGTCAGGAAGCTATGAGGTCTAAGGAAAGAAAGCAGTGGAGATCAGCTAGTGAGGAAGAAATTGATTCGTTTGACATAAATGAGACTTGGGATTTGGTGAAAAGGCCTACTAAGAAAAGGGTTATCAGTTGTAAGTGGGTCTACAAGAAGACGCCAAACATTCCAGGAGTTGAGGATCCATGCTTTAAAGGCAGATTGGTTGCTAAGTGTTACTCACGGGTCGAAGGAATAGATTGTAACAAGGTGTTTGCTCTGGTTGTAAAACATGTCTCTATCAGGTTCAGGTTTATCCTGTCACTGGTGGTTAATGAAGACTTATATCTAGAGCAACTAGATGTTAAAACAGCTTTCTTAAACGAAACTCTAGAGGAGGAAATCTATATGGAACAACCTGAAGGTTTTATCGCTAAGGGAAAAGAAGATTTGGTTTGTTTGCTAAAGATATATGGTCTTAAGCAGTCGCCAAGGCAGTGGAATAAACGGTTTGATGGGTTCATGAAGGAACATGGATTTAGAAGATGTCATTATGATCAGTGTGTCTACATCAGTGGGGGCAGAAATGTCTTCAAGGGTCTATGTACTGTTATATGTTGATGATATGCTGGTGGTATCTAAGGATATGGGAGTGATCAAGGAACTGAAAGCTAGACTGAGTAGTGAATTTGAGATGAAAGATCTTGGAGCTGCTACAAGGATTCTAGGAATGGATATAATCAGGGACATGAAAGCTGGTACTCTGAAACTATCTTAGGGAAAATACCTTGAACGGGTACTCTTAACCTTCAACATGACATATTGCAAAGCTGTAACTACTCCTATGGGATCTCAATTCAGATTGAAGAGCTTAGATGAAAAGGAAACACCGATAGAAGCAAACTTCATGGTTGATGTTCCATACGCAAGCGCCGTTGGGAGTTTAATGTACGCTATGGTAGGAACACGTCCAGACATCGCTCATGCTATTGGAGTTGTTAGCAGATTTATGGGAAATCCAGGAAGAGAACACTGGGAAGCAGTGAAATGAGTGTTGAGGTATGTGAGAGGGACTACAGATTATGGGTTGTGGTTTACTAAAGGGTACAAAGTTCAAGGTGGAGGGTTACTGCGATGCAGATTTTGCATCTGATCGTGACATAAGCAAATCAGTTACAGGGTATTTGTTTCAAGTAGGCAGCAACACTATCAGTTGGAGATCAAGGATCCAACCTATCGTGGCCTTATCAACTACTGAATCAAAATATATGTCATTAACTGAAGGAGCTAAGGAAGCACTGTGGCTTAAAGGGGTGTGTGAAGATCTAAATCATGATCAAGGAGCAGTAAAAGTAAATTGCGATTCTCAGTCTGCAATATTTCTAGCAAAGAATGGTGGATATCATCAGATAACTAAACATATTCACAGGAAATTCAACTTCATCAGAGATGTTATTGCAGATGGAAGTGTTTCAGTTGTGAAGGTTCATACTAGCCTAAATCTAGCTGATATCCTAACAAAGAGCGTATCTGAGAAGACATTAGAGAAGGCGCTGGTGTCTATCAAGGTCCGTGGATAAAGTTGATTGTATGTGGTTGCTGTTGAGGATTTCTCCGATTTATTACCTTGTAGCAAAGACCAGGGACAGTGGGTTAGTCAAAGAGGTTTTGCGTTTATCTACTGGAATTAATCGGAAAATAGAAAAAAGGTGGAAGCTTTACCTTAGTTGCTAGTTCTTATGTTCGTCTGAGAGGATGAATTCTTCTTAGTCTCGCAAAGAAGAAAAAACAACAGACGAGTTGTTAATAAAGACATGCAGAGTTAAGAAGATTTTTGAAAGGAAGGGTTTGAAGAAATGTTTACCTTTTGAGATGCGGTTTGAAGGGTAAACTTCTCTGTCAACAGGTTGACATCTTTTGGTCCTGAAAGTCTCAGGAAAAGGAAGCGACTTTGTTAGTATTCTGTAAAGTTTCAGATCTGTTAAAGAAGTCGAAAAGGACTGACATGCATGTGTAGATCTGAGTCGGTTTGAAAAAAGGTTCAGGTTGAGAGGGTTACTTGAGCTGTGGTTGCAGATTTGATCAGATCGGAAGTTCTTCGGCATCTGAGAGGTCAGAGAGGTTGGAAATGGGGTCGGTGGTAATCTTAGTCGAGAACAGAGAGTTGGTCGGTTCAGTTTCTTCGGTAATCGTTGGTCAGGATTGAGAGAGGATGGTGTTATCTTCAAGGTGGAGTGATCTCAGGGACTTTCGACGGTCGAGGTGACGGGAAAGTTAGACAGAAGGCAGAGAGATTTTAGAGAGAGAGAGAGGTGAAGACATTTCGGCAGAGCTTCACTAGGGCTTCAAGATGCTGTCTGAAAGTGAGTTGTGTCAGTTTTATACAAGGTGGAGTTTTGTGGGTCTTTCTGTACAAACCCGATCCAACTCTATGGATCAGATCGTATGGGCCTCGGGAAGCAATTGGGCCGGTGACTTGAGTTGAGCCCACTCGGATGGATTCTTAAACAAAACGTCATCGTCTTGTCAGTTACGGTTATAACAACCGTGTCTTCTCCTTTGCTTTCTCTAGTCATTGAAGCAGAGAAACAGATCATCTTCTCCAGTGAAGTCTCTGGCGAGTGCTGAGTTGCAAAGGTGCTTTCCAGTGACTCGGTTTCGAGTGTTCTTCTTTGTGAGATCCGATCGCATCCTGAAACAACAAGATTCAAAGTTAATGTGTGATAGAATCTTGTACGAACTTATATTGTAAATCGCAATCTGAAGCTTAGTGGATTAGGGAGCAAGAGCCTCCCCCCAGACGTAGCGAAAGCGAACTGGGCAAACAAACTCTCTTTGCATTTACTTTTAATTGCTAAACAACAATCATCAAACCGAAACTGATCGAGAAGTATACGAGTTCAAATCGTAACAATTAGAAAGGAAAAAATCGATGATAAAGGAGAAAAAACAATACTCTCACCCTAAATCATCATTATAGCCATTGATGGGGCTTGAAGGTTTCGGCAGAGAAGAGAGATTCGTGAAATTGGGGTATGTTAAAAGGTATAATGGTAATAAAAAGAATATAAATCATAGTTACCTAAATAATCTTCTACAAATTCTACTTTCCCAACTCTTTTAATTTTCCCTTTATTGAATCTATCTAGTTTAGATTGTATTGCTTAGCGTTGTAAAACTTTGTGAGCTTTAAGTTTTATAGAAGCAATATGTAGTATATAAATTAATAATAGCAGAACCATATTATTTATTAGTTTATAAAATTATTACTTTACATTTTTAGTGGAAATAAGATTATATTTTTTTAATTATTTTATATTTCTACTAAATGGAATAAATTTTACATTCTATTAAATTATCCAGTCTTTAATGTATTAGAGATTTATGCTCTAAATGTTAAAAACATTTAATATGTAATGTTAAAAATAAGACAAAAGTACTTTGAAATAAAAAAATCATTTTATTTTAAAGAGAACAAGGTAATATTTATAAATGTACTAGGGTCAGACCCACCCTACGGACGGCTAAACCAATGAACGAATAATATAAATGTATATTAAATTCTAATGAAAATTTAAAATTTTAGTTTACTGTTAGTTATAACTTTCACTATTTTTACTACAAATTTTACTATTTTATTACATAGATTATATATTTTTTACTATATTAAAACATCTCAGGAAAATTAAACTCTTTTACTTGGTTCACAATATTTAACTTTCGTTTTACTTTGATTTTTTAGTTAGTAAATTTTTAAAACTGAATGGATGTTCAACATAAAAATGGATTATTTTTTCTTCTATGTTTTTTTTTGTTTTTAAGAAAATTTTGATACATTTCTTTTAAATTTGATACTTTAAACATTTTGTAAAAGGAAAAGCCTATATATTATATTCTAAACAAAAATTAAGCAAGTAGCATGAAAGTCTGAAATTAGTTTGTTTCAGAATTGTTTGTTTTTCATTTACTCATTGTTTCCTGGTTTGACAGTTTGTATGGGGTATCTAACTTTAGTGTGTTGTCCGTCTTGTACTGTTTGAACTATGAATAAACCGATGAGAGTTTTAGGGGAAAAAGAACGATGAGAAGGTGTTCGAATATGTATGTTTCTTTGCTTATATCATGTTATTGCGTTAACATTATTAACAGACACTTACACTACAAGAAAACACTGGAAATCCTGACGAACATTCCGACGGATTACCGACAAAACAGGTTCGTCGGAAAATTCCGACGAAATTCCGACGATATCCCGATAAATTATTTGACCGTTGGGGTCGTCGGAAATTCGTCGGTAAATTCCGACGGAATTCCGACAAATATTTTGCCCGTTGCAGAAAGAATATGACCGTTT
>CAKOAT010237376.1:200881-240545 GCA_932364175.1 Eruca vesicaria subsp. sativa | reverse complement strand
GGTGTCCGTCGAAGTGTCGTCGGTAGTTCGTCAGAATTACAGTCTCTCGGAATTCGTCGGAAATTGTCACGGATTTCCGACGAAATTTTTTTTTCCGACAAAATGATACCGACGAACAACTTCGTCACAGTTTCGTCGGAATACGCGTATTCCGACGGATTTCCGACGGTTTTGGCCGTCGGTATCCTGCTGTTTTCTTATAGTGTTACCGTCCATGAAGGGGACGCAAACCTTTAAAAATAAACTTTGAAACGTGGGAAAAGTGAGCCTATACTTTTGCTACTAAGATATGATAATGAAGCAGGTGGTAGGAGGTGACAATATATTTGTATCTCCTTAACCTGTGATTTTGATTAAAACTATCTTAAAATGGGAGCAAACATAAATTCTCAAAGAAAAGGAATGCACTTGGAACCCCGAGCAAAATGGGTTATTCTTAGGTTCACCATCCAATAGAATTGCATTATTTCATATTTGATATCTTTTAAAAAGGAAACAAAATCTTATTAAATTATATTATGTTTTTAAGAATAAAAATACAAAAAAAAAATAATAATAATTTTTTTTAAGAAAATATTTTAACACTAAACCCTAAACTCTAATCCTAAACCCCTAGGTAAATCATAAACCTTTGTATAATTTGTATAAAAAATTCTTTCAAAAACATATTTTAACATTAAACCCTAAACTCTAATCCTAAACCCTAAACCTTTGGGTAAATTATAAACACTAAACCCTAAACTTAAATCCTAAACCCTAAACCCTTGGGTAAATCATAAACACTAAACCCTAAACTCTAATACTAAACCCTAAACCCTTGGGTAAATCATAAACATAAAACTTTTAGGGTTTAGTGTTAAAATATTTTCTGTAAAAAGAATTATTTTCGTTTTTATTAATTATTATTTTTATTTATTTTTGTATTTTTATTTTTAAAAACATAATATAACTTAATAAGATTTTGTTTACTTTTTAAAAAATATCAAATCTGAAATAATACAATCTTATTGGATGGTGAATCTAGAGGTTCACCCTAGGGGTGAACCTAAGAATTAGTCATAACTCAATGAGTTATTCTTGGGTTTACCCTACGGGGTGAACCTCTAGGTTCATCAACCAATATGATAGTGTTATTTCATATTTGATATCTTTTTAAAGAGGAAATATAATCTTGTTATGTTATATTATATTTATAAAATAAAAATAGAAAAAATAAATAAAAATAATAATATTTACATAAAATGAAAAACAATTCTGAAAAAAAATCCTAAAACCATAATCCTAAACCCTAAACCCTAGGTAAATTATAAACCCTTGGAAAATCTTAAATATTAAATCAAAAAATTAATACCAGCCAGTTATACTGTTTTTTATTTATTTTTTATTTTCATTTCATTTTTTTTTTCATTTTAAAGATATATTAAAAGTTTTTTTTTTAAATTTATTTTCTTGCAATTATTACTGTTTTTATTTTATTTTTATCTTTTTATTTTAAAAACATAAGATAATGTTAAAATATTTTTTTTAAAGATTTTTTCTTTCGTTTTTGTAAAAATTAATATTATTTAATTTTTCTATTTTTATTTTAAAAATATTATATAACTCAACAAGATTTTCTTTCATTTCTTAAAATATATCAAATATGAAATAATACCATCCTATTGGTTGGTGAACCTAGAGGTTAACTCTATAAGGTGAATCCAAGAATAAGTCGAGCAAAATAGCTCAAGGCACTTATTGAATTGAAAAAAAAGTAAAAAAATTGGACTTATTCTTGGGTTACCCCCTAAGATGAACCTCTAGATTCACCAACCAATAGGATTGTCTTATTTCATATTTGATATCTTTTTAAAAAGAAACAAAATATTGTTAAGTTATATTATATTTTTAAAATAAAAATAGAAAAATAAATAAAAATAATAATATTTCAAAAACGAAAAAAATTCTTTAAAATAAATATTTTAACATTATATAATGTTCTAAAATAAAAATATTAAAATAAAATAAAAAATAGTAATAATTGCACAAAAACAATTTAAAAAATCTTTTAATACATCTTTGAACTGAAAAAATATTGTTACATTTTATTATTTTTTTAAAATAAAAAGATAAAAAATAATATAATTGGTTAGTATAATTTTTTGATTTAATGTTTAAGATTATTCCAAAGGATTTATGATTTATCCAAGGTTTTGGGTTTAGGATTAAGGTTTAGTGTTTTAGTGTTAAAATATTTTTTATAAAGAACTCTTTTCGTTTTTGTAAATATTATTATTTTTATTTATTTTTTCTATTTTTATTTTTTTAAAAATATAACTTAATAAGATATTATTTCTTTTTTGAAAAGATATCAAATATGAAATAAGATATTCACCCTAGAGGATGAAACCAAAAAGTAACTCAAAAAATTGATAACAAAGCAGATGCGAGAGTCAACAACAGTTCCAATATGGCTCACAACAAATAAATGAATGTGCTGATATTCTGGTTAAACGGGCCTTAAATTCTACTTTATTATGGTCTGTATTTAACACTTGTCCAAGATTTTGGAACCTTGGGTATAACTTTGATCTGCGACAAAGAAAAAAAATGTATAACTGGTGTATCTTATTCCATGAATAATCATTTATGTAAAATTACAATAGTTTGGAGAGAAAGACTATTTTGGAGAACTAGTAATGTTTGGGAATAAATAAATATAGAACTTTCCATATTAGATATCACACAATATTCATAACAATTTCTCTTAATGTTCATTATATCAAAGTGCTTTCAAAACGTCGTAAATGTCACCTAGTTAAAAACCTCACCAGAAAAACCTAATGGAAAAAACTATAGTTAAGAAAAAAAGAATCCAGTGCGTAATGACTTTCCCTCATGTGTACATACGTCAAGATCTTTGAAATGATATAATCCAATAAGATGAATTACCTTCTTGAAAGTAACAGTGTGCGACGTCTTGTTGAATAAATCACTTAAGTTGTCACTTGGACGAACATCGCCATTCTTATGCAGTCCATGACTTCTTACGACTTGATCATTTTCTTTCATTCTCTCGATCTCAGAGATTTTAGATTGGTGATAGACTTATCTTTGATATTCTAATATCCCTTTTGGGCGTCTATCATTGTGTGTACTTTTTTCCCTGTTAAAACTTTGTCATGAAAAAATTCAGTAGGATAAAAACCATTATAAAGAAAAAGAGTACAACCACATAACTATCAAATTTCTTCCATGGAAGCAATATATTTAAGATATGAATTCCAGTCATATATATCTCTTTGGGAATTGAGTTTAAGTATAATAAACTCTTTTGATTTCTATTACAATATCTATGTTTTTAAACAGATTTCTGATCCATAATTTCCTTTTGACATAGACAACAATTTTTTGGTCTATTTGGACTTCAAGCCAAATATCTTTACATATACTCGCCTAATCATTAACGAGTTTCTGGGAACATGATTTTTGATATCATCAATCCTTCATGGATTTTATCTTTCAGAGATGATTCCAGTGGGTCGTATAATTCAAAATTTTCCTTTATTTTCAGACTGATAATAAACTTAAAAGTAATTACATCTATCATATGAGGCTATGTCTTTTCATAATCAATTCCATACTTATCTTTCTTTGGTGCAACATATCATTTATATCTCATTTGTTTACACCTTTTAGAGTATAGACTATTGGGCTAAATACTTCTCTATTTCACAAGAGTTTATATTTTTGTATATTAGTTCTTTCTGATTTAGCCAATCATTTCTTTGTGTACACTTTTCAATAAACTTTGTTTCATGATCCTCTTTCTTAGTTATCATATCAACTGCTATTTTGCATGCATAAATATCATTGACGTCAATTTTCTTATTGGTTCCATTTTATTCTATACATGACATAACTTATTGAGATTATGTTTATTTCAGTCATGTTTAATGTCTCTTCTAGAGATAATTCAAAACTCTATTTCCTTGTTTTAACCATTTTCAATGTATGCTCCTTTTTGTTTACGAGGATTCTTATCTTTGGAACCAAGATGGCTACAACTCTTCAGATGTGTTTAGCAGTTTGATATTGTTCTTCTAGAATATCGATAATTTTTAGAGCATTTACAGTTGGTATATGTAACTTAATCGGTTTAAGTACCTTTTCGCATCATTACTTAACCAAAATGGTATAACTGGTTCATGCCAAATATTTTGTAATTTTCTGGTTTACTATATATTTATCTCCGTTACACTATCTTTGTGTAGTACAATATTTAAGAGGATGTAAGTACTTTCTCAGATATATTTTTAGTGTCTTGAGAAATACTTCTGAGTTGAAATGGGTTTAACATTTCTTTTCTTCTTGTCTCAACATAATCTTGTCTCAAATCTCCTATCGATTTACTTTAAGGAGGATTTATCAATCTCAGTTTAGTGTAAACATAATCTTCTGGTTGTTTCACTTATTATAAACTATGAGATTCTTTAACTATTTTCCTCGAGATGATAACACTACAAAATTTGTCAATCTCGACTGAATTTCAATTTAGAGTAAACTCATATCCTACGTGGGTCATGTATTCATTTCTTAAATGCTTTTAAATTTTGATACTTATAAGAATATATTACATTAATGTAATCTTCTAATGCATTCATATATATATCCTCTTCATGAAAATAAGCTTTATACTAGCTTGTATTGTATTCACAATTATTATTTTTCATCTTGAGATGACTGATTTATAACTCTTTTTATTACTATCTTTCTTTTCTTAACTTAATGTGAGTATATGAATTCTAAAAAGAAACTTTTTAGTTATTGACTTTATTTGTATCCACATGCACGTCTATTTTCTTTCTCAATATAAAATGTCAAATTCTCTTCACGAGAGTGGATCATAATCAATTAGACATGATTTATCATCTTAAATTAATAGCTCATTGTTTATCTTAGTCTCATGAAGACAAGATACAAATATAAACTTATGTAATCTCTTTACTGAATTATATGTCTGTTGAACAACATTATTTGTGTAAAATATATAATCTTTAATATCTTTGTATCATTAATATTCTCTCAACAAAGTAATCATTAAAAGACTTCAGGTTTGACAAGTTTTAGATGCAAAAATTCATAACGATTTTTAGATAAACACATTCTGATGATTATATTTTTCTTTAGAATTTTTGTCTAAAACAAATAGATCTTTGGTTAAGCCTTAAACTTAAAACTCGTACATAATAGTAATGAAATATAATAATAATAATTTTAAAATATGTATTTTATAAAGAGCTTATCGTATCAAAAATAATAAATAGTACGTTTATGGTAATTATTATATGGAGTAGATCTTTTTTTCATGCTATTTAACAAAGCTTGACAAATTTATCAATTTAGTAAATAAATTTTACCAACTTTCATTACTTTATCTAATAAAATTTTAATAGCCTTGTATATAGAGCATAAACATAAAATACTTATCTTAACAAGGAGAACTGCAGTGAATAGGGAAGATAGTATTGTTTGCACTCCTCAATTATTGTCTTCAATGTATCTCATCTGTAATTCTAAACATTTGATATTTTGCTTACAGCGATGGGCCATAGACATTATCGTTAGTAAATAAATATATATAATCAGTCATATAGAAATTATAGCATGCGAATAAATTCCAAGTATCAATGATATAGCAACTTTATATCATAGATGACTGAACGTGTTAATGGACTAACAACTACATGTCAAATACGGCTGGGCACGGGGCAAGTACTCGAAGTTTTTGCTATACTTATAACTCGACTTATCTCATTCGAGCATTAAAAAATTTGCCTTGTACTTGTACTTGCTAATATCAAGTACTTGATTAAGACAATACTCATTCATATATGAGATACTTGCAAGTAACTTGATGTACTTGTACTTACTAATCTAAAGTAATTTTTTTTTGTATTTGAACTCTTAAAATAGAAATTTCATTTCAATGATTTTTAAATTAAGTGATTGTTTTTATTTATTGTAAGAGAATTTGCTTGATTTTTATGTTACAAAGAATGTGAGATAATATAACGTAGAATTTAATGAAAGAAAAGAGATTATTTGATTCTATATGTTTGATATATATAAGTATTAAACTAATTGAAATAACAATGTAAATGTTATAAAATATTTGAAAATCAAGTAACAGGTCAAAACGAGTCACGTAGCTACAATAAATTTAAGATTTGTTACTTGGTTTGGACTTGCAAATAATCAAATTTGCTAACTTGGTATTTGCTTTGATTATGACAAGTACTTGTGTTTACGGGACAAATACGGGACGAGTAACAAGTTTAAAGCGGATAACAGATATTTGTGCCCATGCCTAATGTCAAACACTAAAGAGTTAGGATCAACCTACATGTCAAGCAACATTAATAAAGTGCTATGTTAAAGTCGGTCATGTTAAACTTTTCATAGCATATAAAACTAAACGTGATACGGTATGGAGTATATAAATATGTAATGAATGCGTAATCTCTCTAAGCCAAGCATATATATATATACTAGGAACGATCTGCACTTTGTGCAGGGTAAATGTAAGTAATTAAAATATAAAATTTTAGTATTAAAAATTTAAAATTTACATATGATTGTTTTTATATGTATTTAAGATTTTAGAATTTTTAAAATTTTATATAATTATCTATACATAAGATCACAAAAAATTGTGATTAGAACTGTAGATCAAAGCTTAGAATTTAATGGACCTGATTTCATATAACTTTTCACTTTTCAGTGTTCGAGTGATGGAAAATAAACGGAGTGTCACTTGGCGTTATTGGTAGAGAATTAGCAAATTCCCTAATGCTTTCTTAAAAAGCAGCTGGTAAAATATATGAATTTAAAATATATAAAGTTTCAAAACTAATTTAATATAATTTCTTTATTTATCTAATAAAATAAGAAAAATTATATTTTTACAAATTATATTTTTTTAAAAAACTTAATTTTATAAATTTTAAGTTAATTTTAAAAATAAAATTATTTTTAAAAATAAAATTATTTTTTAAAAGAATATTTTAAGTTTTTCAAATAAAAATGAACAATTTAAAATTAATTATGGTCATGATTTTACATAATCTTAACGATTTAAAAAAAATGAAAAAATTAAAAATTAACTCAGTTTTATATCATGATTTAACAATTTTAATATTAATTATGGTTATGAAAAGTTTACGTTCACGTGTCAATCCTATTTATCAATTTTTTCCCTTGTTGAGTTTTTTTTTTTAATTTTGGTTATTACTCAATATAGATATTGATTTTGAAGTTTATTCTCATTTCGTTTTTTTTTTGTTTTGACATGGGATTTAGAAAATACTTAAGATTTAAAATAATTAAAGAGATACATACTTAGGTTAAGATCTGCACTTTATGCACAATAAATATTTTATATTTATTATTTATTTTATATTTTCTGCATATTATAAAATAATAAAATAATAAATATATATATATTAAATAATTAAGAAATCAGTTACTATTACGTAATAAATTGGCGTATACATATAAGTTTAACTATTACTCTTGTTTATTCGTAATTAGGGTAAATAAATCAAAAATCAATCTTTTATATCATATATGATATATAATAAAAATTTAAATGATATAAACATAGTAATATAACACACTTTTTAATATAGTTATTTATTAAATGAGGTTTTACTCATATGATTTTATGATTATTTGCATATTTGTGTAACAAAACTTCACACCAATGATTTTAGTTTGTTGATTGGTATTTTTATATTTTGTATATCGTATCAATGAATGCATATTGACTATTCTTCTTATCATTTTCTTATTTTTATCTTTCAGATTCTAAATTATTATTGATATGCTATAGCAATGTTTTTAAAAATTGTAACTAAATGACATAATCATCTTGTTGATGGAGAAGAATCATCCCTTAATGGGATATCATTATCTCTCTCTGTTTTCAAAACTATTTCGGGTCTGGATATGAACAAAGAGAAAATTGATCTCTTCTTGGCGAGACTGAACATGGAGGAAACTAAAGCTCTCAATATTTTTGGTTTCCGAAGGGGTACACTTCAAAAAATGCTGCGTTTTTCTGAGGCGATTTTTAGGCGATTTCGATGGCGACTGCGATTTCAATCGAAAGAGAGACGGTGGCGGAGGCTGGAGGGATGGATTCATTGTCTATACCGGATTTGTCGGGTCAGTCTGAGGGAGATAAGGTGATGGAGAGAGATCCGGTGATGAAGGAGGTAACAAAGGATGATCAGAGCTGGGTCTCGGTGGATCAGGATAAGAAAAGGTTGAAGAAATATGAGGTTGAGATTTCAAACAAGGATGGTAAGCAGAAGGTAGAGATTCCACATGAAGTCCTCGCAAGTCCAACACCACTGTGGGAAGAATTTGTTGTAGGGAAATTTCTGGATCGCGCACCTCACGTTGCGAAGGTTCATACGGTTCTAAACAGGATCTGGAAATATGGAGATGATGCAGCAAAGGTGGAGGTATATAAGGTTAATGATATGACGATGAGATTCAGAATTCCAAATCTGAAGAATAGGGAGAAGATAGTGATAAGAGGGATGTAGAATATTCTAGGAGTTCTGATGAATGTCACTAAATGGTCTCCGACTAGTGAGGAAGATAAGAAGGAAGATGAAGCGATTCCAATATGGGTGCACCTTGAGAAAGTACCACTTGATATGTTCTCTTGGGAAGCACTTAGTTTCATTACGAGTCCGGTGGGTATCCTTGAGAAGTTACATCCAGAGACACTATCTTGTTCAAACCTTACAGTGGCGAAAGTGCTTGTTAAGGTAGATGTTTCAAAAATGCTTCCTAAGGAAATTACGTTCACAAAGAGAGGTAAGGAATTTACGGTAACGTACTACTACCCTTGGCTGCCTTCGAGATGTAACATCTGTGAGAAGTGGGGACATGTGGGAAGAGTATGTGGAATGAAAGGGAAACAGCAAGCTTCTCCAAAAAGTGTGGAGAAACCTAGTAGAGGGATTGAAGGGATAGAGAAGTCGATTAAGAAGAGTGTGGAGAAGATAGAAAGAGTATCTGAAGATATAAAGAAGGTGTTGGTTGATAGTCAGAAAGAGGGTTTGGAAGAGAAAGAGATTGCTAAGGTGAGTTTGGATGAAGGTAAAGATGAGTGATATACCATGATTTTGACTTGTTTTTAGTTATGGTATATTAGTGTTTTTACTACTATTTACTATACTATAGAAAATTTTAAGCATATTTATGAGTTCAGGAGTATTTTGGAAGAAAGTGATTTTTTTGGAGCATTTTGGAGAGAATTTGAAGAAGCGCTCGATTCAGACTCGATCACGAGGTCGACACAGAGAGACCTGGATCGATCGACATGCATCATGCACAATCGATCGATTATCAAGACCCAGAAGCTAATTTGAGATCCAAGTTGACTTGAAGCCCAATCATCACCAAATGACGATTTTAACCCTGACGAGTTTTAACCTAAGTTTATATACTCTGCGAAAGTGTTAGAGGCAAGAGAGAGTTTTTATTGTATTCTTTTCACAACAAAGTTTTAAGGTTTTTAGTTTGGAGAGAAAATCTTCAGAGAGATTTGAGATTAGAACTCCAGTGTTTTCTACCTATCTATTTATTTATAATATGCAGTTTTATTTATCTACTTGTGTTATGAATTGCTTAGCTATGTCTGAGTAGTTTACTAGTTAGATTTAGGGTTTAAATAGGTTAGAGGGATTAACCCCAACTATAGGATTGCTAGTTGTGATACTCATTAATAGTATATTTTAATTGCTCATGGTTCTAAAGTAGCTAACTAGAAGCATTGAATCCTAGATTATTTAGGTTGGATTAGAGACATTTAAGTGATTCTGATTATCCTGAACACATCCCTATTAAGCTAAGATTTATTAGAAATATAATTGACACAATTTGATTTAGAAATCTTTAGTGAGTTTAGGTTAACTCGTGTGCATTGCTTGACCGGAGTCATCGATCGATTAATTTTCATTTAGAACAATTGATCGACACTGTCAAGTGCGACCATCCGGTCATTAGACTTATTTATTTGAACGTTAGTTTAGATAAATTGTTAAACAATATAGTTAATGCTCTATTGTGTCTCGCAAGCAACTACATAGCATCCTATATAATTATAATCCTGAAAATTTGAATAAAAACCCTAAGTCTAGCATCTTTTCCATTTTAGTTTTAAAAGTCTTAATTTCCATTTTCCATTAAGTAATTGTCGTACTTAATTGAAATATTTCTTTTTGCTCCTTTTTTTTTGACTATTTATACTTTCACCTAGAGTTATATTTAACTAGATCTATTAGGTTCCTTAGCTCTTTGTGGATTCGATCCCTAAGTACTACAACTGAACCTCTTATTTGAGAGAGTAATTCACTCCTTAGGGTAATTTGAGTGATATCAAATTTGGCGCCGTTGCCGGGGAGCTTTGATAGTCTTTAGATTTAGTTTTTCAATTCTAGCTTTGTCTCTTTTTTTTTCTCTATCATCTTCTGACACAAGTTTTTCTTGATTTATTTCCAGGTGCATGCATAGCATATCCAGAAGCAACAAGGAAAAACAGCTCTTATTCTCAGAAGATCCTGCTAGTTTGGAACGCTCGATCCATAAAGACGAACGTTCCACATCGATCGACGCTGCCTTAATTTCGTCTACCGATTCTCGTCAAACCTCAATCGATCTCGCTTCAGCATCGATCGACACAGATCACTCTTCGTCGACCGATTCTGATCCCTTAAAATCGACCGACACCGATCAACGTACATCATTCGATTCTCAGCCGCGAGACATGGTTGCACCTTTGATTCTAACCGAGCACGCGAATGGAAACCTGTATGACCAGGAGGGTTATCTGCGTAATGCAACATGTCAGAAACTGGATACTCAAGCAGTTACCACCAGGATCTCTTACATCCTGGGCTGACATCAAGAATGCGTTCCTGCGCAATTGCTTTGATGAGGGACGAGCATAAGAACTATGGAGCAGAATTGCTACATTCACACAGAAGCCTGAAGAGTCTTTTAAGGATTCTTGGCAGAGATTTAAGTTCTTCCAGCGCGATTGTCCACACCATGGGTTTAATGAAGTACAACTGCTTAGTACTTTCTTTAGAGGAATAGCTTTGAAGTATCAGAGTGCTTTGGATACGGCCAGCAATGGAAGCTTCAAAACTAGGAATCTGGAGGAAGCTGTGAGGCTTATTGAAAACTTAGCAAACACCAGCAGTATCAAGAACACTGGTTTTGAAAGGAGGAAATTTGTGGCCTTCCTTGGGAAAGAACAGCTAGATGAAGTAAAAGCTCAGCTGGAGAATGTCAATCAGCTACTTATGAGGCATGTTTGCTCAACAGAAGGTGTAGATGATGAGGATTCAGATTTAGTAGATGTGAACTACATTGGAGGAACTGAATTTCAGAGGTCTGAGAACCAATTTGAAAACATAAACTTCAACCAGAATCCACAATTTTAGAAACCCTACAGCAACTACAGCAACAACAACGGTATGTAAATTATTTCTACCAGAACCCACCACCACAGGCTCAGGAGAGCAAGATCGAAACTATGTTTGATCATGTTCTTCAAGGACAGCAAAGGCTGATAGTGGAGTTCAATGGGAAGATAGATACTATCTACAAGGAGTTGGACACTAAAATTGGAGCTTTGAGCACTCAGGTCAGGAAGCTTGAGACTCAAATTGTTCAGAATGAAGAGGCTGTCAGGAGGCAAGAAGAGGATGAACCTATCATTAAAACAGAAGTCACAATCTTGATTCATGTGTGATTTTTTTTTTTTTAAATGGACTATTCCTTAAAAAGATTATGAAGATTATCAAATGTTACATAATTTAGTGATAATATTTTTAAATATCTTTATATTTCTATTTAAAATACAAATAAATTAAATCCAACAAAATCGTTTTGGCATCTTTTTAAATTGTATTTCCATAATATTATACCATATCTTTATCTTTTATTTGAAATACAAATGTTTTTGTTTAAAAAATTAAAATTTATCTACATATCACTATATATTCCTAAATTCTAAATAAAAAACTATATACTAGAGTTTGACCCACACAAATTTTTCATTTTGTAAAAAAATTAAATATATTATTTACATTTAATGTTATATATTATATAACTCTATAATTTAGTTGTTTACGTTTCTTATTCATCATTATAAATATATAATAATATTTTTATATATTTTAATTTATATTCTTATTGATTATTATTACTTAATAATATATTTTGAGTTTGGTACATAAATTATAATCTGAAATAATCAAATATATAATCTTATTTAATATAGAGTTTTAGTTTCTGGAATTTGCATACAATACATTTTAACATTTATTTAGATACACTATAGATAAATATTTGTTAATGATAATTTCTATTTTCATGTTGTGTTTAAAAATGATACTTTAACTTCTATTATTTTAGTATATTGTGAGATTTTATAAGTAAATATATTATTATTTCATGATCAATTTTTTTATAAACTATAAATAAAAAGAAAACCGCACAGTTGTGCGGGTCGAGATCTAGTCTACATTAATATTTGTAACACCTTTTGTAACCTATTACATAATTTGAAAATTGATTTTGTAGATAACTTCTAATAAAAAAGCTTCATATATCTTTTACATAGAATACTAGATGATTTTCCCGTGCTCATGCACGGGTATAAATATTCATAAAAGTAAAATTTTATAATAATTGACTGATATTTAGTTTTAGTTTTGAATAAATTTATATGTATAATTTATATTAATAAATATTATTATTCTAATTATACATATGATTTTAGATATATTATTGTCAGTTTAATTATATTTTGGATCAATAGTCGGTTTAGTTATCAATTTGGTATATTGGATAATATATATTTATCGATTTCAGCTATAATATTTTTTATTCTAAATATAATAAAACTTTGATCAATTTTCTTATTTTTATTTTGGTTGGTTATTGTCTTAGATATGTAAATATATTCTTATATATGTAGACATATTATAGTTATATTATGTATAACTTAATATATATTGTGCTTAAAATGAAATAAATAATAAGCTGAAGTGTTTGATTCAAAATTACATAAATGAATATAATGATAATATTTTAAAGTCTCATGCATATATATAAATTCTACAAAAGAATCAAACTGTAATTGGTTAATATTTTCTTTTCTTTTTAATATGCATTGAGATAACCTCTAATTTATATGTATAAAATTAAATATATAATTCTTATTATTATTATTATTATTATAAAATTATATGTTCTTGTAGTTAGATGGTTAATTTTGGACATAAATTAGATTAGTCGAGTCATTCATTTTGTGAGTATATTGAGTTAAAGATATTTTTAAATTAAAATTGAAGTATGATTACTTTTTATTTTAGTTAAGTCAAATCAAATTAGCTTTATTTATCACTTAAATATACATGTATTTTTATAATATTTATTTACTCTTTTTAAGTTAAGTCAAATCAAATTAGGTTTATTTATCGATTAAATATATATGTATTTTCATAATATTTATGAAATTACATGTTGATTTCTAAAAAGTATTAGAAAATAAAGTGTAATTGATAAATTTTTGAATGTTCATGAACAGATATATTTTTATTATTTTAAAAATATTTTTTTATGTTATTTAAAAATATATATTAATGGGAGTATTACTATTTTGTGAACTTTCCTTTTTACTAAAGTCATATTATATACCTATATTTTCGTTTTTAAATTTGTTTTACAATTTTAGAAATATTTATTTTTTATTTTATATGTTATTTGGAAAAAGGTAAAAAGAAAACTAAATAAAAAATTTAGTAATAATCCTAAAATCTAACAATTCATTAAGGGTATCTATGTAATCAACCATCGCGAGAGTTAACGTGAGTGCGACACGTAGGAAACTGACTTCTCAAATAATATTATAGAGATTTCATGTAATCTTGTGTAATATTTCATTGTTTTTAGTTTGATGATTGGTATTTTATATTTTGTATATCGTATATATCAATGAATGCATATTGACTATTCTTCTTATCATTTTCTTATTTTTATCGTTCAGATTCTAAATTATTATTGATATGCTATAGCAATGTTTTTAAAAATTGTAACTAAATGACATAATCATCTTGTTTGACGGAGAAGAATCATCCCTTAATGGGATATCAGCATCTCTCTCTTTTCAAAACTATTCCGGGTCTGGATATGAACAAAGAGAAAATTGATCTCTTCTTGGCGGGACTGAACACGGAGGAAACTAAAGCTTTCAATATTTTTGGTTTCCGAAAGGGTACACTTCAAAAAAAATCTGCGTTTTGTTGAGGCGATTTTTTAGGCGATTTCGATGGCGACTGCGATTTCAATCGAAAGAGAGACGGTGGCAGAGGCTGGAGGGATGGATTCGGTGTCTATACCGGTTTTTTCGGGTCAGTCTGAGGGAGATAAGGTGATGGAGAGAGATCCGGTGATGAAGGAGGTAACAAAGGATGATCAGAGCTGGGTCTCGGTGGCTCAGGATAAGAAAAGGTTGAAGAAATATGAGGTTGATATTTCAAACAAGGATGGTAAGCAGAAGGTAGAGATTCCAGATGAAGTCCTCGCAAGTCTAACACCACTGTGGGAAGAATTTATTGTAGGAAAATTTCTGGATCGCGAACCTCACGTTGTGAAGGTTCATATGGTTCTAAACAGGATCTGGAAATATGGAGATTGTTGGGGTCAAAATCGGTACGACGAAATCAATGAACAAAAATTTCCGCAAAAATAGAAAAACCTTTTATAAAACTCGAGAAGCCGTTTTATAAAATTCTAAGAAATTTCCGAACAAAGGAAATCCGCAGAAAACTTGGAAATCGTCATCTTGGAAGACTGAACGAAACAAACGCCGATTACACGATTGCCCGAGTTAAGCTCAAAACCGCATCCGCCGTAAAACCGCGAGTAGGTTCGACCGAACCAAGTTCAACGTGCGACGAGCTGAACCAACCCGGTTCGGCTCGCTGTACGCCGGGCTGACTGTCCCGAGCCTCGACCTCCGACTTCCTCGACTCGAGGCATACGTTCTTCAGCTTGATTGTGTTCTGAACCACGGTCGAAACGTCTCTCGTTTCGTCTCGATCCGTCCTATCGTTCAACTTTTACGATAAAAACCGTAAAATCTTGTTCTCGAAAAAACTCAAAGAAATCATATAAAACGGCAACGGTTAAACGAAACACCAAATATTGCCTAACTATACGATTTACTCGAGATTTTTTTCATGAAAAATCGTAGAAAACGCGTTTTTAATAAAACCTCGAGTAAACCGTAGAAAACGGCAACGATTAACCGAAACATCGAACATTGCCAAACTTTACGATTAACTCGAGAAACTTATTTAAAAATGGCATCGCATCAGGAAACGATCTCGTATAAAGTCGTAAAACGGTTTTTATCGCAAAACGGCTCGAAGAGTCCTAAAACGCGATAAAAGCCTATCTCGCGACTTTAACAAAGTCTAGCCCAAGGATACGACGACGTTTTAACGATTTACCCCCAGAAAGAAGATAAATGTCAAATTTGAAGATAAATGTCAAGTTTGAGGATAAATAGAAGATTTCTGCGAGAAAAAAGGAAAGATAAAGATAAATGGACGATTCTCGATAAAATCGAATCTGGGCGAAATGGAAGGACTAAACCGCATAGGAAGAGAGTATATAAGCAAGAGGCAGAGGACATAAGTAGAGGACGATTTTTCAGAGCTTTCACCACCAAACTTAGCGTTTAGGAAAATTTCCGTTTTTGTTATCGAGCTGCGTCTAAACTAGGGTTTTAGTCTTAAATTGCTAAGGTTAGGAATCTCGCCGACGGCTCACGCAGCTAAGGCTACTCTTGTTGTACCGTTCTTACGCAAATTCGGAATAAGATCCTTCTTGCTCTCAATCTCGTTTTTCTTTTACATCTTTTTCATACTTGTCTTGTTCTTGATTGTTCTTGTGCGGTTTCGCAGATAGCCGGGTCCTCTGGGAAATTAGGGTTTACTCTAAATTCCCTTATTTACGCAATCTTGATAGTAGGTGAATTTCGGTTCCCACAGTTTGGCACTATAAGGAGGGGGGGGTCGGATCTATCTTACACTCAAGCCGCAGCACGCTCAATCAAGGAACGATGACTGGTGACCAACAAACTCGCGAAAAGGACAACGTTGACAATACACCACTGCAAGATGTGTCCGCGGCCAACGCTATAAACGCTAACGCCGACACCATCGAAAAGATGCTCTCCGACTTTAACAAGAAATTGGAAGAGTAAGAAAAGATCATTGGTTCACTCGCAAAACAGGTTGAAACCCGAACTGCGAAAACCAGAGTAATTCGCCCCCGCGGAACTACTAAGATCCGCGGAAGGAGGCTTGATTTCGCGACTCCTATGGATCGTCCCAGAACCGAGCAGGGTAACTTACCAGAGAAAGATTCCAAAAAAGATAACCCTGACGCGACGCTAAACGAAACGGACAAATCTCCTACTCGCGAACAGGAGATCGAGGAAGACGGCGTTGAAAGGGTTAACCTCAACAAGCGACCAAGCCGACTCGTCAGATGAGGACGCGGACGTTCATCCTAGGAGGAGGAAAACTCGCAGCCCTCTGCCAGAGTCTTCTCCCGAGCGTTCTCTTACTGGAGACGAGGAGGAGCTCTATTTTGCGCGATGCGCAAAGACAGCCGAGGAGCGATCTCCAATTACTCGCAACAAACGCCGACGAGGTCGAAAAACTGCTGGTGACCTAACTGAGATCCGCGATCTCCGCGACTAAATCACTAAAATGGCCGCATCGGTAAAAGCCGTGAAATCTCAGATTCATCACGCTACCAGCGCCGCACCAAAAATCGATCGGCTACTATACGAATCTCGGAAAACGCCTTTTACGGCTCGCATCACCAAGATCAAACTACCTGATCCAGGGAAACTCAAGGTGCCATCCTATGACGGGACGGCTGATCCCAAAGCGCACCTGCAGGCCTTGCAGATTACCATGAGACGAGCCAAGCCCAAGGATCACGAAAAATACGCAGGTTACTGCCGTCTTTTCGTCGAAAACCTAGAAGAAGCAACGCTCGAGTGGTTCGCCAAACTTAGGCGGAATTCAATCGGGAGTTTCCGCCAGCTCGCTTCCGAATTCCTGAAGCAGAACTCGATGTTTATAAATCAGGAAACCTCCAACGCTGATCTCTGGAGCTTGTCGCAGAAGGAAGACGAATCCCTTTGCGACTTCATGAGCATATACAAACTCGTCATGGCTAGGGTTAGCGGAATAGGCGACAAAGCCGCCATCGACGCGCTCAGAAAATTGCTCTGGTTCAAGTCGAAGTTTCAAAAGTGG
Organism: Eruca vesicaria subsp. sativa; assembly: GCA_932364175.1. Lineage (NCBI taxonomy): Eukaryota > Viridiplantae > Streptophyta > Magnoliopsida > Brassicales > Brassicaceae > Eruca > Eruca vesicaria. The sequence goes on along the minus strand of CAKOAT010237376.1, from coordinate 223,131 downwards.
ATAACTCTTTAAAAACCGTGGACGATCCAGGACGCGCTCCACAAAGCTACCGATTACATAACCATCGAAGAGGAGACTAAAATCCTGTCTGAAAAGCATAAGCTGGCGAAAGCATCCGCAAAGGACATCGTGTCCGAGTAGAATCTGAAAAAGAAAAATTCTCGTAACGACAAATTTGTCCATCACAAGGGGCATGATCTCCAAGGAGCACATAACTACGCCATCAACTCCGGAACGGAACAAGGGCGAACTACAGGGAACACATGGTCAAGGAATCCGAACTACGATGAGAATTCCTTCTGCGTTCTCCACAAAACCCGTGGGCACTCTACCGTGAACTGCAAAGTTCTCGCCGCCAGACTTACCGCAAAATTGATCGCGGGAGAACTCTCTGAGATATCCAGCGTCAAGGATCTCATCCGCGATTCAGATCGCCCTCCAAAAATTGACAGGAACTCGCGAGCGGAAACTCCACCTCAAGGGAACCAGTCGGGCGAAAAACACGGACGAAGACAACATGAATAAGGTAACGACGCTAACCGCCGAAAATCAATATGATCATCGGCGAATCGCAATATTACCTGCGACACCATCTCGTCTATCAAATCTTACCAACGAAAATCCGAAACCGGCTCAAGGTGGAAGGTACCATCGGATAACGCTCCAAAGGGGGTGATCTCTTTTGACGACGCAGAAACCGGCGGGATCGATCAACCGCACGCCGAACCCCTCGTCATTGACTTAGTGATAAGCGAAATAGAAGTCGCTCGAATCCTGGTCGATACTGGAAGCACCGTCAACGTGATCTTCCGCAACACACTGGTACGCATGGGAATCGATTTATCGGAGGTCGAGCCGATACCGAAGCCATTGACTAGTTTCTCCGGGGAAACATCCATGACCCCAGGATCAATCCGACTACCGGTCGCAGCCAAAGAAGTGATGAAAATCGTCAACTTCACAGTCATCGATTCCCCCGCCATCTACAACGTGATCATGGGCACGCCTTGGATAAATTCCATGAAGGTGGTTCTGTCGACATATCACTTAGGCATCAAGTTTCCGACCCCTACAAGAGTCGCAGCGATTTTGGGATGCCAGAGACAATCGCGATCTTGATTTTTAGCTTAACATAAGCTAAGGCAATTGGCGGTCGCAATCGTGAAACCGAAACGGGCGAGGTACACACCACCGCCCGCGGAAAACGATCCTAAACCAGCAACGGTCGAGAAGCAACAAGCTTCCGCACCCATCGCTTCTACCCAACCGGAGGAGACAAATCCGGAGAAAGACATCAATCCAACGACTAACGTGATCAAGGAGTCTGCGACAGCCGAGTAAACATACTTGCTTCAATAATCAGAAACTACGAGATGTCTTGATTTCCGAAAGGAATACGTAGGCAGCTCGCCGAAAAAGAGTTCAGCTATCCCCCATTCCAAAATGGGGGGGGGGGGTGTGGGCGCGTATACGAGTATTCGTATACTCCCAAATTTTATGACATTCACTTTGTAATCAAAATTTTCAAAACTTTTTAATAAAGGCAAAGTTAGAATATTATAAAATGTCCGCTACTATCGAAAAAGCATAAGAACAAATTCAAAACATCCGGAAATTACTTCCGCAGTAACAACTACTTAATCGTCTCTACAAAACTTATACAACCAAAATATTTTCGCAAAGAACCGGCTCGACGTCGCCTAAAGTCTTAGAAAAATATTTAACTAAAGTTCATCCGCGACTATAAAATAACAAACGCTTGGCGATTGGCCCCGTCGAGCACGCTAGCCGTTCTAAACAAACGCACCGACCTACTGGTCTGCATACATCCGATTACGATAAAATAGCGCGCTATAAAAGAAATCCAAATTTTTGGTCAGCACTTCCGGGCAACTTAGAAATTGTTCCCGGTGAGATGCTCGGTTCCAACCAGACGAATCGTATAATCCGAGAACCTATTGCGGATTCTAAATCGGTATGGAATCAGGTTAAAATCGCAATAGGTAAAACGAAAGCCGACTAGTCATCGCATAGCCTCAATCCAAAAGTAAACCTAGGTCTTGCCCTAAACCCAGCACACTGGTCTCTAACGTCTCAAGGCATGAATCGAGATCCTAAAGGCATGTCTCTTCGCCCACATCTAAACACTCGCGAAAATCGAAACATTCCGAGTACACGAACCGGACGATCTACACCTAGACTTAGATGCGAGACGACAACTCGTACGGCGACAGAAAGCTCCCTAGCACGGCGAAAGTTAACCGAACACTCGCTCTTTACGCTAGCTACCTCCCTCTCAACCCATTCTTCGGCAGGGTTGGCCTCAATCTCCACCCGAAGACGAGCAACTTCTTTTTCCGCCATGTCCGTGCGAAACTCGGCAAAACGGGCTTCGGCGCTGCGGCCATTTAGGGCTCGGATCATGGTCAGGATCGTCGCCCGAGAAATTAGGGGTTGATGATCTGCCCGCATTTGCCCAAACGCCTTCGTTCACCTGACTATCAAGGAAATCTTTGAGAATATTTTCAGGAGAGGCGGTGTGATCAATTGCATCATCATCAACAGCCAATTGCTTGTCTTTTCGGGATCTCGACTTGTTCATCCTCGTTGAAGACACATATGGGACGAATTCTCCTATACACGGATCCTTTTCTAAAGTCGGAGAATCCGCAGAGAGCCGAGATTGAAAATGGGAAGCTGCACGATGAACACGCTGCGGAGAAAAACTTCCCCAGCTACCTTCCCCGTTTTGGAGCAAAGCAGTAACAGTCGAAAGATCCTCTGGAAACAGAGGCAAAGGATTGGTCTCTGCAGAAAACATAAGCGAATAAGTAAAAAAAATATATATATATCGTATGCATTCGGATCGCATACCTTTCTGACCCCATGCGGTCACGAAAAGGGGAATGCAGTCCTCCTCTACTGATGTACCGTCAGTACGAACATAGAAGAAATTTTTCTTCCAAGAAGGATAGTTAGACATGCAACCAGTGACTATTTCCGTGTGAGACCATAAGTTAATCCTTTGTGTCGTTTTCTCGGGTCTCAGTAAACCCTCAAGATGATCAACGCTAAGGATTATTCCCCGCTCGTAACTCAACGTCAAGAGACCAACGAGTTGTTGCAAGCTGCGTGGGTTCAACTGGCTGATCGACAGCCCGAGCCTGTGAAGGTATCGAGTAATGATCTCCGGTATAGGTAACCACAAATGATATTGCAGTAGAATTACATCATAGCACGTAAAGAAACCAATCGGGCGCAACTTTATCGCTCTTTCTGGCTAGCGGAAGGCGAAACTCGACTGCCTCTGGGACTCGGCAAAACTCTCGAATGAATTCAAGACCATTGGGAAGAGCCAAACTAGAGCATTCGGGAGTATGGTTGGCATCAATCGAAGATGGAACCCAGGTTCCAGGTCTGGCAAATCTCGACTCGCCTCCTATCGTCCAATACGCCTCATGGTCTCTCGGGTCGACTAATGGAAACGAGGGCTCCTCCTTTGGAACTACGACTTGAGGCTGCAAATTCGTTTCTTCGTAGCTGCGACAATCAGCACTGGTTGAGGAACGAGTTCTTCTCTTTGAAAACATGTTTAGCAACAATGAGAGGAAAAAATTCAAAGGGAGAAGAAGAGAGAAAATTTCTTGAACCTTAGATAAGTTATGGAAGAAAATGAGTAAATATTTGAAAATTTACTCCATGTACTTATAAGGAAAAGTTTTACTATTCACCTTTGGACTTTTGGCCATTTAGTTCCGCCTAATTCTACTAAACTTTCGGAACAAGTTCGAATCGCTCGCAAGAACTCTATGATTCTTACGAGCTGGGGGGTTAACTGTTGGGGTCAAAATCGGTACGACGGAATCAATGACCAAAACTCTCCGCAAAAATAGAAATACGTTTTATAAAACTCGAGAAGCCGTTTTATAAAATTTTAAGAAATTTCCGAACAAAGGAAATCTGCGGAAAACTTGGAAATTGTCATCTCGGAAGAACGAACGAACGAAACAAACGCCGATTACACGGTTGCCCGAGTTAAGCTCAAAACCGCGAAAAACCGCATCCGCCGTAAAACCACGAGTAGGTTCGACCGAACCAAGTTCAACGTACGACGAGGCGAACCAACCGGTTCAGCTTGCCGTACGGCGAACTGGTCGGTCCCGGACCATCTCGCTGTACGGCGAGCTAGGTGGCATCACGCCAGCTCGTCGTACAGCGAGCTGGTTCGACCAAACCAGTTCGCCTTAAGGCGAGCTGATCACTTCACGAACAGCTCTCCGTACGGCGAGCTGAACCAACCCGGTTCGGCTCACCGTACATCGAGCTGACTATCCCGTGCCTCGACCTCCGACGTCCTCGACTTGAGACATACGTCCTTCAGCTTGATCGTGTTCTAAACCACGGTCGAAACGTCTCTTGTTTTGACTGGATCCGTCCTATCGTTCAAGTTTTACGATTAAAACCGTAAAGTTTTTTTTTCTCAAAAAAAACCCAAGGAAATCGTATAAAACGGCAACGATAAACGAAACACCCAATATTGCCTAACTATACGATTTACTCGAGATTTTTCGTGAAAAATCGTAAAAACGCGTTTTTAATAAAACCTCGAGTAAATCGTAGAAAATGGCAACGATAAACCGAAACATCGAACAATGCCAAACTTTACGATTAACTCGAGAAACTTATTTAAAAACGGCATCGCATCAGGAAACGATCTCGTATAAAGTCGTAAAACGGTTTTTATCGCAAAACGGCTCGAAGAGTCCTAAAACGCGATAAAAGTCTATCTCGCGAGTTTAACGAAGTCTAGCCCAAGGATACGACGACGTTTTAACAATTTACTCGCAGAAAGAAGATAAATGTCAAATTTGAAGATAAATGTCAAGTTTGAGGATAAATAGAAGATTTCCGTGAGAAAAAAAGGAAAGATAAATATAAATGGAAGATTCTTGATAAACTCGAAGCTGGGCGAAATGGAAGGACTAAACCGCCTAGGAAGGGAGTATATAAGCAAGAGGCAGACGACATAAGCAGAGGATGAGTTTTCAGAGATTTCACCACCAAACTTAGCATTTAGGAATATTTATGTTTTTGTTATCGAGCTGCGTCTCAACTAAGGTTTTAGTCTTAGATTGCTAGGGTTAGGAATCTCGCCGACAGCTCACGCAGCTAAGGCTACTCTTGTTGTACCGTTCTTACGCAAATTCAGAATAAGATCCTTCTTGCTCTCAATCTCGTTTTTCTTTTACATCTTTTTCATACTTGTCGTGTTCTTGATTGTTCTTGTGCAGTTCCACAGATAGCCGGGTCCTCTAGAAAATTAGGGATTACTCTAAAGTCTCTTATTTACGTAATCTTGACAGTAGGTGAATTTCGATTCCCACAGAGATGATGCAGCAAAGGTGGAGGCATATGAGGTTCAGAATTCCAAATCTGAAGAATAGGGAGAAGATAGTGAGAAGAGGGATGTAGAATATTCTAGGAGTTCCGATGATTGTCACTAAATGGTCTCCGACTAGTGAGGAAGATAAGAAGGAAGATGAAGCGATTCCAATGTGGGTGCACCTTGAGAAAGTACCACTTGATATGTTCTCTTGGAAAGCACTTAGTTTCATTACGAGTCCGGTGGGTATCCTTGAGAAGTTACATCCAGAGACACTATCTTGTTCAGACCTTACAGTGGTGAAAGTGTTTGTTAAGGTAGATGTTTCAAAAGTGCTTCCTAAGGAAATTACGTTCACTAAGAGAGGTAAGGAATTTACGGTAACGTACTACTACCCTTGGCTGCCTTCGAGATGTTACATCTATGAGGAGTGGGGACATGTGGGACGAGTATGTGGAATGAAGAGTGTGGAGAAACCTAGTAGAGGGATTGAAGGGAGGTTACCAAACCTAATAAACAATACCATGATAAACAAAAAACATCAGAAACGATTCGTGATTTTAGTTAGTAAATGATTTTTGTTAGGGATGATATGTATTTTAGATATAAGATATGCTGATTTATACAATGGTATCTATACATATACACATACACACCCACACATATATACATATATATTATAAATGTATTTTGTGAAAATTAATTAACTTTTTATATTATTCTGAATCTGGGTAATACAGGTGAATTGATGGTGATCAAAGTGACTTTTGGTTGGTTTGGTATTCTACTTATATTTGACTATGATCTTAAGAAATTAATGCAAAATCTCCCTATTATTAATTTAAGAAAAAAAATATTAGTGCTTTTATCTGAAAAGTGTTTTCTATATATGTGTATAAAGTTGTTAATTCTTACTTCTTATAGTATACACAACATTTATTTAGGGTTTTCAAGGTTTTTAAATATTAAAATAATAACAAAAAGAGAGATAATATCAAATAAAGTTCTATGCAGAGGATTTTTAAGAACAGTTTAGAATATGTATATCCATATGTCATCATATAAATGACTTATCATTCACAAACAAAATAAATTCTAATCAGAAAAATGTATTATGTTACAATATCATATTATTTAATGGTTTAGATACTGGTTTTTAGAATTTCTTCATTGGTGGTACTCTTAGACTACAATAAAAACTATCAATTAAACTTGGCACTATAGTATTTAAATTATAGAGTTCTTAATGTATACAAATTTTATTTACTATGTCTCTATTTTTTTATATAAAATAAGAAAATAGTTAATTTTACCATACATACATTAAATTAAATTTAGAAATTTGACTTACAAATTGTTTAGGGTCACAAGTAATAGTGTTGTGAAGATTGAAGTAACTGAGATGGTAAGTTTGTATGTAAAAAAAAACAGTCATTATTTGCTGAGATTTCTAAGTTTACATCAAGGAAAATACACTAATAATCAAACTATACGTTAAATTTTGTAATCAATAATAAAATATAGTTTTACATGTTCCATTACTACATATTTTTTTTGTAACGGTAGTAAATACTCCAAAACATGATTTAACGTTATTTACAGTTATGCAAATTTATTAAGAAAAGATTACTTACAAAAAATAAAGAAAAGTTTTAATTATTTTTAATTTGTGGGATCCACAACTTGCTGATGTTGACATTTTAAGAATAGAGAAAACTCTCTCATCATAATATAGATTGTTGTATATGAAATGTTTTTCATAGAATTTTACATGTGATTTTAAATATAATTTTACTACATATCATCAAAATATGTTGAAGTGACAAGAAAAAATATAAATGAAATCCATTGAATATAAAAAAAAAAACAACACAAGTTTACTACTATAGTATTTAATTAATTTATAGAGTTATTAATTTATATAAAGTTTCTTTACTATGTCTTTATTTTAAAAATTTTATTTTTATAAAATAAGAAAATAGTTGATTTTACCATACATACATTAATTAAAATTTAGAAATTTGACTTACAAATTGTTTAGGGTTTTCAAGGTTTTTAAATATTAAAATAATAACTAAAGGAGAGATAATGTCAAATAAAGTTCTATGTAGAGGACTTTCGAGAACAGTTTTAGAATTTTTGTTTCCATATGTCATCATGTAAATGACTTCCCATTTGCAAATAATATAAATTCTAATCAGAAAAATGTATTATGTTACAATATCATTATTTAATGGTTTAGATACTAATTTTTAGAATTTCATCATTGGTGGTACTCTTAGACTACAATAAAAACTATCAAATATAAATTGGGACTATAGTATTCAATTAATTTATAGGGTTATTAATTTATACAAAGTTTCTTTACTATGTCTCTATTTTAGAATTTTCTTTTTATAAAATAAGAAAATAGTTGATTTTACCATACATACATTAATTAAAATTTAGAAATTTGACTTACAGATTTTTTTTTTATTATATCAACTAGGAATCATACTCTGCGTGGGATTCATTTACTTTGTATTTTCCTTGTAGATATTGTCTAATAAACTTAGTTTTGGGTTATGATATTATTTTTTTCAAAAAAATATTGGTGGTATTCCATTATCTTTTCCAAAAATTTACATTAGTGTTTGTGTTTTTTACTGGTATTTTTTATAGGTCATTGATTGCTTATAATTATATCTCTCTAAAGAATGTAAAATATATTCATCTCAAAATATCTGTTTACAATAATTTTAAATTTTAGTTTGAAGTTTGTTTGCAGAAAAAAATCTAAATTTTTACTCTTAGAAAAAAACAGAGCTTCATAGCATTGAAATTTTACTTTTTAATTATTTATTTGCGCAAACCAAGAAATCATAACACTTCCTTATCATTCATTCCGTGATGATTGATTGCTTCTTAGAAATATGTAATATGGTAATAGAGATTATATATGTAGTCAAAATCTTGCATAATCTTTTGTTTTGAAGCCCAACAGTTTCCCTCACGTTTCTATTCTCTAGCCATCTCCGCCTTTTTGAGGCTATTTAGTATGAAAAAATATCAGAACATGATTCAGTCAAAGAAAAAACAAATCAGAATAAATCCCGTTCATTTTTGTGTGTATTTTTATTTTGTTTCATACTTAAATCAGAAGCTTTTTTTTTTGTTTAGTTGTCTACTAGTGTTATCCATAATCCTCTTTCATTCCTATTTTTACCATTTCTCAGTATTTATCATATTGATAGTAAAATGCATATAACTCGTGGTATTTATCAGTAATAGTGTTCTGAAGATTGAAGTTACTGAGATGGTAAGTTTGTATGTAAAAAAATACACTAATAATCAAACTATTCGTTAAATTTTGTAATCAAGAATATAATATAGTTTTACATGTTCCATTACTACATATTTTTTGTAACGGTAGTAAATACTCCAAAGCATGATTTAACGTTATTTAGGGTTATGCGAATTTATTAAGAAAATATTACTTACAAAAAATAAATAAAAGTTTTAATTATTTTTAATTTGTGGGATCCACAACTTGCTCATGTAGACACTTTAAGAAGAGAGAAAACTCTCTCATCATAATATAGATTGTTGTATATGAAATGTTTTTTTTAATAGAATTTACATGTGATTTTAAATATAATTTTACTACATATTATCAAAATATATTGAAGTGACAAGAAAAAAATATAAATGAAATCCATTGAATATAAAAAACAACATAAGATTTGGTTGTACTTATATAAACTATATATATATAAAAACTATAAATATATATATAAACTATATATATATATATGAATTATTAATTTATGATTATAATGGGATCATATATTTACATAGAATTTTCTAAGCAAATATTATCTCTTTATTTTTTATCTTTGTGTCATATTTTGAACCGGTCCAATTCGTTCAAAAAATTATTAATTTATAATATTTATTAATTTATCGAATATTAATTTACAGAATTTCTATTGTATATGCAATGGACATGTTGAAATTTTAATTTAACATTTAAATGACCACAATGAACTTATTGAAATACTGTATGGTGATTCAATTCAGTTGAAAATTTTTTAACTAACTGAAAGTTTAAATACCGGTCGTTGCCTCTCAATTATCATCCTTCAAAGAGGCTCTCATGATGTCTACTTCTTGGGTCTCACTCCCCCATATGGCTTTACTAGTAACATCATGCCCTGGATCTTCTGGTTTTTGTGGACCTCAAGGTATCAATTTATTTTTGAGAATAAACCTTCAACAGCAAAAGAGATCATCCTTAACGCCCTCATCACCATAAAAGAATGGGACCAAGCCCAACTGCATATCTGCAAACCAAGTTCCACTCAACGCCACTCGGTCTTCTCCACCACCACCAAGCTTCTAATCTCCACACAAGCTACTGAAACACTGATGCAGTTTGGCGTTCAGATTCAGGACAAGCCGGTCTAAGCTTGGATTTTCACCGATCATGAAGGATATGAGATCAATCGAGGATCTCTGTTCCAAAATCACATCTCCTCCACGCAATGGAACTTCACATCAACTTCATGTGGCTCCGATCAGTTTTCCAAGTGCTCATTAGAGCTTTATCTTCGGGTCGCCATCCAACCGAGCTCTACGGAGTATTTTCAGACATCGTCTTTTTCTTCCTATCATTTTTCTTTCATCGAAAGAGAACTTAATGGGTTTTCTGACTTAAATGTTAAAGTATGCTTACATTCTGACACAAACCTTTGTATCCCTTAACAACTCCTTTTAATATATCTACTAGATGATAACCCGCGCGCATTCGCGGGGTGAAATTTTTATACTAATATTTATTTATTAAATGGTTTTTAACATTTTGCAATACTACAGTATTTATCGATTATAAAATGATGAATACAAATGTTGGTATCTTAAATTATCATAGGTCTGGACGTTTGAGACTTCGTCGGTTTTGGTTTGATTGAGACATATTTTCAGATTTTGGTATTATTCTCATAAATCCTATTTGAATTTTACTAATTATCGGATTGGATTCGATTTGATCTTTTCAATTCAGTTTGGATTGGATTGTAACCAATATCTGAAATTATCCCAAAAAATATTTTTTAAACATGAAAAGTTGGCAAAAAATTCAAAATATTTAAACTATTAATAAATCTAATTTAAAATTAGTTAAACTATCTAAACAAACTAAAAGATATTAAAACACAAATAAAACAAACTACAAAAATCTTTTGAATACTATAAGTTGTATCTACTAACCTCAAACCTTTTCACTGAAATTTTTAAATTAACATATTTATAATATGAATATCTACTAATGGTACTTCACATTCGTACGATTTATGATAATTTGTATCTTGTTTGTAAAAAAAACAAAGTTAAACCATTGATCATAAAATTTTCAATGAGGGATTTTACTATTTTTAGTTATTTATGGTCGTTTTAAAAATTAAAAATATAACCTATAAGAAAAAAATATTAATTTTTTATTATATATTTAATGTGATTGTTTAATTTATTTTAATAATTTAAAATTAAACAAAAAAGAGAGAGGACACAAAAATATGTATTATTCATAATCATTAATTACATATATATGATAATCATATTAGGTAATTTCGTAGATTTATTTAAGGAAATAAAATATATTGTTTTATACGTAGCAGAGTTAGTCCCTTACAAAATGTCTATATATTATAGTCCTAAATGCAAGAAATTAAATGTTACATTATTTCATTCCTAGCAAAGTTGGTCCATTAAAAAATTAAGGCTGAGAAGCTTTGTGAGGTTGACACGTAAGCATGCTCTCCAAGGTTGTGCATTTATGAATGCTTCATGATTAATATATAAGGGATTTGTAGTTGCCAAAAAAAATAATATAGGTTTATAAGTGACACATGTCATCAGTTGAGGAAATATATATAGACGATGATATGTGTTATAATATTATTGGATGTTAAGAATGTTAACTTTTTTCATCTTAATTCACTGAGCTACATCTTCTCCCTGATCTTATTATTTCTACGTTCAAGTATAATGATATTTTTGTTCTGATAGTACATCAATTAGCTGGAGTAGCTCAGTTGGTTAGAGCGTGTGGCTGTTAACCACAAGGTCAGAGGTTCGACCCCTCTCTCTAGCGTTTTTAATTCTTTTTTTTTCTTTTTGAAGACCATTTTACAAGACCACTTATGAGTTAACTGGTTCCATTGTTATCTGTTAGAGTAGAAAAGAAGAAATCAAGGGCTACGACATGTATGGGGAAATAAATGATCCACGGGTAGAAAACTGGCGGCACATGGTCCTGACTCCTGACATTTAGGTTCTATTCGTTATTCGTTTGAGTGGAATGTACAGTAAAAACTCTTTGAATTATAATATTTTATTAACTAAATAATTCTTTCATAAAAAAATGTTTTTATATGAAAAAAAAAAAAATATATATATATATATATTAATCTGATGGTATTTCAGGTATATGCAGAGAATAAACTAACTTATAAAAGGAGATATATCCTATGGATAAATTATTTTTCCAAGTATGTAAATGGATTGTAAGAAAGAACATATAAATAAGTGTGGTATTCATAAACAACGTGACTTAGTTTGGTATAACATGTGAATTGAATCTGAAATGTGTTGACGTCTCAAGTTTGTTTTCTTACCACTCAATCAAGGTCCCATATGATTTTATAGTATATATATAGTGTGTAGAGCATATGTATTGGAAATGTATATACATATTACGTATAAATGAGAAAATAATATTAAATGTTTTAATGTATTTAAGAAATTAAAATTTTATTTATTGTGAACAAAAACAAACTATACAATATTTATATAAACTTCACATACCTTAAATTATTGATTTATGTTTATATTTATATATGTACATAAGACTGTTAAAATTTGATTATCTTATCGCTTTTTCATATTTTATATTTTATACTGTTCCAGTCTAAGACTAGCGGAATTTATAATTTATCATATTTAATAATTTATCGAGTATTATTTTATTGAAGTTCTACTGTAATTTTAATTGGTTTAAAAAATTGAATGAAACAACAATGAGCATTTCGTTGTTTACCTGGATAAGTTAAAACTTAGAAACCTACAAATTTACCCATTAAGAGAATATAAATATAATTGAATCTATCCAATTTTAGATTGTACTGGTTAGCGTTGTAAAACTTTGTGAGCTTAAAGTTTTATAGATCAATATTGTATTTAGTAAATATAAGATTATATTTTCTTTAATTATTTCTACTAAATGTTAAACTTTTACATTCTATTAAATTATTCAGTTTTCAATGTATTAGAGATATATGCTCTAAATTTTAAATTTATTTTATATGCAATTTTAAAAATAAGAAGAAAATACTTTGAAAGAAAAATCTATTTTATTTTTAAAGAAAACAAATAAATATTTGTAAATGTATATATTAGCATTGAGTTTTTATATTAAGGAGATTATATATTTGTATAAGGTTGATTCAAATTCATTATCTTATTATTTATCAGATTCTGTCATATTTTAGGTTGGTAGAATTTGAAAGCTTAAATTTTATTATATATTAAGTAAATTAGTTCCTTCGCATTTAAAATTTGTGTTTAGTTAAAATCTATTAATTTGGCTATCTTATAGTTAAGGCTGTTTGATATCATGTGCGACTGGAACAGCCGAACATAGTCCTAATATAAATATGAAAAAGTTTAGAATATTTTAAAATCAATATATAATCATATTTTAAAATTTTGAAATCCTCTATATACTACTAAGTTTATACCTTAAAATTTCAAAAGAAACATCTAACATATATATATATATATATATGTTAACTTTTAAAACTACTTTATGACAACATTAGTATACCGTTATATTTTTTAATCATGGCCTAGAAATAATCTGAGACGTCGCTGCTTATAGTCAAGAATCCAACCCTAATTCCACATAGTGTTAAGGTCTCTTTCATCGTTCATTTTCCTAATAAGCTCCTCTCATCAACTTGAAAGGACAAAAGACAAAAAAGCATAGACACAAGAAGGGATAACGAACATCTAGATGTAGTGTTCATAAAAACATGCCCACATGGTGTTGGGTATGTCACTTAGACCCACACTCCTCTCACCTTCTTTGCTCCAACCTTTTCTTTACTCAATTTATGTCTCAGTCCCCTAAGATACCGAATCTTTTGACTATTTTATGCAAATTGTTCTTGAGTCTTAGTCATAGTCAAGTGTCTAAACACTGGACCAGATTTATCCGCCAACACTAACTCTAAATCCGTTTAACTGTCACGTTCATTAAGATAATGACACGGTATAATTTCGACTGTCATCCTATATTTTTGCTCTTTCAGTTCAAACGTCAAAACATGTTTTACTGCCAACAATGAGTTGGTCTAGTGTCTTAAATTATTTGGTTATAGAAAACGTAGAGATTTTGGAGGTCACATATTCGATTTACATTAGAAAAGATTTACTCTCCAACTCCAATAGAGAATTAACTTACATGGTTTATGCCTCATTCTAGAACTTACGGGTCCATGGTCTATAAATTTCTTATCATCAATATATATAGGACTTTATTGTGCAGACAATTATACATTAAGATTTATTCGTTATTGCTCAATGTTTCTAACTTTATGTAGTGTATGCATTAAAAATTGTGGTACCATATTCAACCCAAAAAGAAAAAATTTGTGGTACCATCCTGAGTTTTGTAAGAGAGTTTTTTTTAACGCAATTTATTATATTATTGCTTATGAAAAATAGGGAGTATTTATGTCTAGAGACTAGAGCTAAGAGGTAACTAACAAATAATTAAAATTAATATACAAAGGAAGGTGGCGTTTCAAAAAAAAAAAATGATAGTACAAACGAAGGTGATAATAAAAAATAAAAAATAAAGAAGGTAAGAGCTAGGTCTCGGTGTTCGGATACACGCTAGGATTCGGATCGGATATTTTGAATTTTCAGGTTTACACTCATAAGTTCCATTTTAATATTTTATTATTAAGGATTGGGTTCAGATAATAACACTTCAGGTTCGGTTTAAATTTTTATTGCATCATAAACTCCATAAAATAACCATATATTGTTCGGAATCGGGTTATATCGGTTCGGATATATCCGAAGTAAAAAAATAAAATTGTAAACCAAAACATTAAAAAAACACTAAATTGAATAGAAATTAATCCTACAAACATAAAACTGATAAAAATAAAATAAAGTTTTAATCAATCATGAAAACAAACATCATTTGTAAATAATATGCATTTCTAAAGTATTTATTTATAACTAATTAGATATTTAAGGTACTTATTTGTATTTTAATATTTACTAGGTTAATATCCGCGTATTTGTACGGGATGAGAGTTATATATAAAAATTATTTTATGTTTTATTCTTTATTTTATGTTCTTTTATATATTATAAAATAATAAATATATATTGAATAATTGAAACATCTGTAACTATTATATATACAATTAATTTAGCGAACACTTAAGTAAAATAATCGTATTTTTTATTTACAATCATTTTATAAAAGTATATCTAATTAATAAATGATATTAACATATATATATATATATATATTATACTTTTAATCTGGATATCTAATAAATGAAGCTTTATATTTATAGGGTTTATGATCATTTGTATATTTTTATAATAAAAAAATTTAAAATATTGATAACATCATTTTTAATGTGATAAATTTAATATTTACAGTAATTTATCCTCATTTAAAAAAAATTCAGATTTTGTTATTAAAGTATTAAGTTCTTAATACAATTTTGGAATTAAATATTTATGTATTTTAAATGGTATTTAGTTTAATTTAAACATTACTAATATATATATATATATATATATGTATATATATATATATATATATATATATATATATCTAATTTAAATATCTATTAAATAACAAAAAGTAAACTATTAATCAAAAATATTATATGTGAAATTATTAAGTTTTTTATTAATTTATAGTCGTTTTTAAAAATTCAAAATATAACATAAATAAAAAATTTAATTTTATTGTTTAATTTATTTTCACAATATCAAATCTTTCATATTCAAATCATTAATTTCATATATAAATTATAACCATATTAGGTAATTCTGTAAATTTTATTTAAGAAAATAATGATTAGCATTAATATTAGTTTTATTCTTAGTTTAATAAAAAGTATATTATATATTTATGTAGACCAACATTTTTCTCTAGTAAATTTGAGAAGCATTCTCATGATGACACGTGGTTACCAAAACATGTTGTAATGCTTCTCAATTATAATATAGGGGATTGTATGTATCATATCAAAATAAACATTAAACTCAATATTTGAAATACTTATATATATATATATATATATATATATATATAAAATAATTATATTGACTAATGATTTCAGATATTTCGGGTTATCCATTCGATTTCGGTTAATAACATTTCGGATTCAAATATTTTTTTTGTACCATCCTACAATACCCATTCGGGTATTTTATATTTCGGATCAGATAACGGATCGGGTTTTTCAGTTCAGGTTCGGTTCAGATTTCGGGTTCTGAATTTTATGGCCAAGCCTGAACATAAGAAGTAGGGACCTGTGTGTGGATCAATGTTGCTTTCTATTTAAAGCTAAGAAGAATGATATCAATGGATTAATTTCTCTCACCTCTTTCATCTTCTCGACGCAACCTACCCAAACAACATTACATAAACCTACGTCTTATCTTCTTACATTTATAGCAAATCCTCTTTTGCTTTAACCAACACACAACAAGGAAAAAAAATCATAACTTCTTCCCCGTTCTATATTCTGTTTGTACTTTTTGTCTCACTTTTAAGATCATATACATTTATACAAGTTGAGAGATTTCAGAACAACATGTTGGAAGGTCTTGTCTCTCCAGAAAGCTTGTCCTTAAGCTACGCGGACATGTCTGTACCTGAAAGGCTTAAATGGCTGCAACAACTTCAACAACAAGAAGTTTTGTCTCAGAGCAGTAATGATTCACCTGAACTTCTTCAGATACTTCAGTTCCATGGAAGCAACAATGATGAGTTGTTGCAGAGTACCTTCAGCCATTTTCAAATGCTTGGATCTGGTTTTGGAACAAACTATAACATGGGTTTTGGTCCTTCACATGAAGCTATGGATGGCTGCATTTCAAGAACAGGTAGTTGCCAGATAGATCCAGCTGATACGATGGGGGTTATGTTGAAGAACAGTGAAGAAAACAGAGCTATTTCCTTGAAAACCAAGAGAAAATCAGAGGTTTGTTTGATCATATTTTGGCTTAAAAGTATGTTTTGAAAATGAGTTTTGATTTTTTCTAATATAATTATGTCTCAGGTCAAGACAAGGGAACAGGAAAAGACAGAGAAGAAGATCAAAGTAGAGGCTGAGACAGAGTCAAACATGAAAGGAAAATCGAACATGAGTAATAAGGAAGCATATTCAGACACTTTAAAGGAGACATCAAAGGGAGCTTCAGAGATCCAAAAATTGGATTATATCCACGTGAGAGCTCGTCGAGGGCAAGCTACAGACAGACACAGTTTAGCAGAAAGGGTATTAAAAAAGTGTTTCAAATGAGAGTCTTGTGTTACAAGGTAAAGAAAGTTCTAGGGTTTAAAATGATTGCTTTTGTAGGCAAGAAGAGAAAAGATCAGTAAGAAGATGAAATATCTGCAAGATCTTGTCCCTGGATGCAACCAAGTCACTGGAAAAGCTGGTACGCTTGATGAGATCATCAATTATGTTCAATCTCTCCAGAGACAAGTTGAGGTAAGTAATGAAATCAAGATCCTTTGTTTCACCATTAACCAAAGTTAGAAGTCTAAATCTGTAAAGTGACAACAATCTCTTGCAGTTCTTGTCCATGAAACTCGCTGTCCTAAACCCAGAACTCGACCTTTCTGTAGAAGATTTATCTGTAAAACAGGTGAAATTACTCTCCAAGACCCTCAAGATAAAACTGTTATTATTCAAGAACCTATCATAATAATCTTTTTTCCATTTATTATGAAATTTCAGTTTCAGGCTTACTCTTCAAATCTTCCAGTAATAGTTGCTTCAAAGCCATTAATAATGGTTGATGTACCATTGTTTCCTCTAGATCAGCAAGGATCTCTAGATTTATCAGTGATAAACCTGAACCAAACAACAACTATAGAAGCTGTAAGGTTTTATCACTCTGAAAACTTCTCTGATTATTCCAAGTTCTTGTTACTTGTCTGGGAAGTAACATGTCTCTTATATCTCTTTGCCTCAGCCATCTACAAGCTGGGAAACTCAGTCACATAGTCTCTACAACACATCTAGCCTCAAATTTCATTACTAAGATTCATTGAGGCAACGAACAGAATCAGAACAATATATTCCACTATATATGCTGATCAAAGTGACAATTTCGCCAAGAACCAAAAATACAGCTTCTGAGATTATCCTTTGATCCCTTTTTCTGATATTTAAACCAGAAGAACTGGATACAGAAATGTAATGGTCTTGTAACCGTCCCTCTTTGTATAAATTTTGTTTTAATTTATAAGATAACTAGATAATAACTCGCGCCTTGCGCGAAATGAGATTATTAATTTTATTTTTTAAGATAAGAAGATATTACGTATGTTTAATCCTACGTTACACGGATGGAGGTTCATTTCTTATTTTCGAAATGGAACCAGAACCGGAAACATTTGTAATCACATGAAATTGTCACAAATCATGTTTCTAGAATTGTGATGTTTGGAAACGTGACGGAAATGCACGGTTCATAGGTGGAAGCGTGATGGTCGTTGATCAGAAGCTTGACAGTGGTTGTATTATTGATGTGCAAAAAGATGAAACATAATTTTTGTGGGTTTGCAAATTTTAATTGATTTATAACCTAATTTAACTCACTTTATATATGAAATATTAATTCATAAATAACAATAGAGCTGAACTTTAAAAATGTAAATCTATTCCCATTATAGGTCTCTGAATAATAATATAACTGTAATATGTTTTTTTCAGTTCTTCATTTTACTTCATGTTGTTTATATTATTAGTTGGTGTGTATGAAATAATTAATTCTCGTACTATATTTTATCAACTTCAAAGTAATTATAGATATAATTTACACATTTTATATTATATTTGTTTTTTTGTAATTCTACATATTTTTAGTTTGAGTTATAATGTATGAATTATGCACAGGATTTTACTATTTCAATATTTTATTCATTAGATTAACTTTGATATATATATATATATATATATATATATATATATATATATAAGTTTGCAACATGTATCTATTTCTTAAATATTTTTAAAATTGTGTTTCTGTGCTTTTTACCGCTTCCGCGTACCCGCTTTCATTTCTATGTAACATAGGTTTACTCTGGATATCGGTTTAATTTTAGGTTAGTTTTATTTTTTTAATCAATTAAAATATAATTACTATTACTAAACAATATTTATTAGTTTTATTCGGTTAAAATACTTGATATATGGATGACTGTATATATGGATGACTACGAATCAAATCGAATTGGATAATTGATTATTCAGACGAATGCCTCTAAAATCTCGAATATCAGCTTCGTGCCCACTCTTACATGTATGTAAAAAATATATAAAAGTGGTTGATAAATATATAAATATACCGTAATTAACATTAAAAGAAAATTGAGTCTATTATTTCTTTACATATACGTATATATATACATATAATGGATCAAATTAAACATTCATTCCTAAAAATATTGGTATTTGTGATTTTCTTCTTTTTACATATTGTATTTTAGTATTTGGTTTACTTCATAGAGTTTTGAATATCCAGATTTTTTTGGTTCAAATCAAAACGGATAAGAAATCGAATTAAAAATTATGAATATTTTATCCAACTTTATCGTAAACAATAAAAATAATATATATAAATATATATATATATATATGTATATATAGTTTGGTTTTTGATTCATTATCTATTTTGATTCGAACCGAAAAATCTAGAGTTTTATTGGAATCAAGCATGTGAGTTTTATATTAATAAACATAAAATACATAGTGTGAACATATTTATGAATATAGTGCAAACATGTTAGCATATTTATTATCAAATTATTGTGAAACTGACATGTGTTCGTTATAATTAAATGAATTTGTTACGATGTTTTTCTTTTAATATATAAGAGATACATAGAGAGAAAGAGAGTAAATAAATACTACTCCATGTGTGATATATGCAGATATGTCATGTATAGAAGAAGAAGAAAAAGTAAACTTTTGTGGTGGTACAATTCCTTGCTGGATATAATAATATCGAAGAAAGTTATTAATCGTTTTCTTTGTTCTTTTTCTGCAACTTGTTAAAATCCGATCTTTCTAAGATCTTATTGTCAACTAAATGTAGCCATCATTCAATATGCATCAGCTGGTCACAGTCGCATTTAGCAATTACTGCCGTCTAGTCATTTGTCAAAGAATTCACTGTTAGGTCACCATGAATTATTAAATTCGTTGAATAAATTGGATGATCGAGTAAAGGCATCCAAATTAGTATTATGTTTTGAGTTCTGGATCGGTAGATCTATACATTTAGCAATACCTAAACTATAGAACTTAAACCTTTTTTCGGAAAGTAGACCTCCAACGTTAATCAAACTTGTGACCTTTTTTTTTTCAAACTTGTGATCTTTACAATTCATATGTAACTAAAACTATAAAACTTAAGTATTATGTCAATTCGTCAATGGTTTGGCAACCAATTATTCTAGAATTAATATATAAATAAGAATAATAGAAAGGAAGGTTTGTTCAAAAAAAGAAAGGAAGGAAATTAGAGATTATTAAATACTACAGTATTTCTTTTACAAATAATAAATATCAATGGATTACCATAATGTTCCAAAAATCCTTAATACATTATTTGTGAAAGAGAGATTTAATCAAATACCCTAAATCGAAGTCCAAATTAGAGGATTCCTCATTGATGAACATTAGCGACCCACAAGATACAATTGTCACTGAAAATGCCGAAAACGCTATTCCAACTGAAATAGTCGTCTCGCGCTTGTATCAGCCGGCTGACACAAAAGATTTACACGCCGAATCCTAGGTTACTATTTCTAAACTTACTATGACATCTATGAGGCTTCTCCTCCATTCGCTAACTCCGTTTCTCGTGCTATTATTTTATGATCAAGAACCAATACAACCTCGAGAATGATGATTGTATGAAATACCAAGATAATTTGAAGATAAAAGAGTTTATAGAGTGCAAAACGTTTTGTTAACAAGAAGTGAGAATTTTGTAGGAGATAAAGAGGGAGAACGAAAGCTGTGATTCAAGGTTAAAAGAACAAATACTCGAGACACAGAAATCGTTGTCACTCAGGGTAGAAAGTAAAACTAAAGATCCTTGACAACATTCTATACTTTGATATCTAGATCTCAATTTTTTTCTTAAAGGGTGAACTTGTCGTTAACTGGTACAGATTTCAAGATTAGTCATTGTGAGGGGTAAAACTCACTTCCTAGTTTAGGTTAGGTATAAATTGGGAAAAGATAATCGTAGGCTGAATCCTGTTGGAACTTGTATGAATGAATACGATGTTTATATTGATTTTTGGTAATAAAAGAGTTTACAAAGATGATCTTGACGATCTGAATAGCAAGAACAATGTTTATAAAGAATGACTAAGAACAAAGTGTATTGGAGTCTTTTTATGTTGAATGAGTCGAATCCCCTCTCTCTGATCTCTTCTCTTCTTTATATAGCACTAGGTCACGTTCAACTTCTCCCGACGAAACCTCCATGATTATCTTCGTGAGTTGCGGGATTTGCAACAGCTTCCTCTTGACTAAGTCTTGCACGTTTCTCCGGAGATGTTTCTCGCTAGCTGTTTTGAAAATGAGGTCCCGAATCTTTTGTTCGTGACCTGTTTTTGTCGATAGGTAACGATTTCATTTGACCCTCATTTGAGGGGAGGCTTCCTAACGGGCTCGTAATGCGTTGCAAACGGTTTCAACTATTCGGCCCATTAATTCAGCTAACGGGCTAAATTCGGGCCCAACAGTTTCCCCCAGCTTTCGAGATAAGATCTCTTTTCTCGGAAGCTACAGTGTAACCGCCTAACCTCTTGTTTCTTGAGATAATGATTACAATCGAAGATTCGCGTGACCTTAATTCTACGGCCCGGATTTCGTTAGATTAAATCAACGGTAGGGATTAATGTATTTTGAATAATTTCAACTCCGATTTTCGAGGCTGGACGTGGTATAAAGCTGCGGTTATTAACTGCGCTGTTCCTCCACCACCCCACGTCTCGATTTGATTCCCCAGGTAACTGTTCACTTTCTTCTTTATTTTATTGTCGTTGTATTTGTTTCAGTTAATTTTTTTGAGAATCCATAGTCAAGAAAGCTTTCATCCGAACTTTTCTTCGACTTCTTTGCTCCTTTTTTTTTTTTTGCTTTCTTCCGTTTTACTATCATGACGAAAGACAAAGAGGGTACCGGGGAAACTGAACTTCCTCCCTCCGGTGCTCAGCTTATGAAGGTTAAGCTGGAAATCGGTGAAAAGATGAAGAAGGGCGAAGCGAGTAAGAAGGGCAGAGACTCAATTGCTTTACGAGTCTCCAAGAGAACGAAGAAGAACGACGGCTCAGGCGGAAGCACCCCTTTCGGATCTCACGTGCCCTCTTTGCTGAGGAGCCAGGAGGTTGTTAATCTGATGGTTCAGGCTGTAGGCCAGAAAGATTTAGCCAAGGCCTGTAAACCCGACGAGACTCCGGAGACTGCTCCGGAAGGATGGTTCTGTGTTCACGAGAAATACATTACCAAGTGCCATCTCAGGTTCCCGCTCCCAG
>CAKOAT010237376.1:175179-193272 GCA_932364175.1 Eruca vesicaria subsp. sativa | reverse complement strand
TCTCGTAATCATCTATTTCCATCCCTTTCAGGGCATTATAGAAGATAAGGTCGACCGAGCTTCCAGTATCGACCATCAGCTTAGGCACCTCGTAACCTGCTATGTTCAGGGTGACGATTAAAGCGTCATCGTGAGGTCTGTCGAGGTCTGACGTCTCGCTCTCCCAGAAAGAGATCTTGGTATTATTTTCGGGACTGGGGGGCTTAGATTGGGCTTTAGATACAGCCCTCCGCACGTGGCTCTTGATCGAGTTGACTGAGTCTTGACATATATCGGAGCCTCCGAGGATGTAGTCCACTCTCGAGCTAGGGCTCGACTGAGGTGGGGGTTTGCTTAGGAGGGTCTCGATTTGTAGACTCTTCCCTTGGGGGAATTTCGCGAGAATCATATCGACTCTTTTCTTGGGGGCTGGCGGTGGCGAGTCTGTTTCCTTTTCAGGAGATCTTTCGCGCTTCGGGGAGGTGTCTCTGGGACCTCTTTTCTGGTAAGGAGGTGGCTTCTTTAGCTCCACATCCTTTAATTCACCAGCTACGAACTTAGCTGCCAACTGTCGTTGGAGGTCCCAGCACTCTTCGGTTGAGTGCCCTTTTCGGTCGTGATAAGAGCAGTGTTTGTTCTCATCGTAGCCTTTTGTCCAGGGAGTTTTGCTTGTCGCAGCAACAGGTTTTTCCTGTTGGGCTTCGTCGACGACATACGAATGTTCTCCCTGGGTTTGATGGTTTCGGGAGCTGCCTCTCCTGGAGGGTCCTTTCGTTTCCGAGGTCTCGCCTTTCGGGTGGTTCTGGGATTTCTTATGGATTTTATCCAATGCAGCTGTTTCTTCCTCCAAGGTAATATATCTCGATGCTTTGTGAAGAGCGTCGTCGATAGTTGGAGGAGAGTTAAGCGTCAGCTCGGACCAGAACTCTGATTTATACCAGAGACCTCTTCTAAGAGCTTCGATGGCCACTTGATCGTTGGGGTTCGAGAGCTTAGTTCTAACTGCTCTGAACTTCTCGATGTAGGTTCGTAGCGACTCTCCCATTCCTTGCCTGATCTTCCAAAGGTCGGCCTCAGAGGCTTGCTTAAGGATATGGGTCGAATATTGCTTCATGAAAGCGTTGGTGAGTTGATCGAAGTTATCGATTGAGTTTGGCTCGAGGCTTGAAAACCATTCGAGAGCTGTTCCGACCAGGTTCTCAGCGAAAGTCCTGCAGTAACCTGCTTCGCACTCTTCTCGTGTGAAATGAGCTTTCACTATAGCTAAGCGGAAGGCTCTCAAATGAGCCTTGGGGTCCGAGGTCCCGTCGTATTCGGGAATCCTAATTTTTCGGGTATCTCTTATGTAAGAGCTAGCGATTTTGTCTGTGAACGGGGTCCCACGGGTTTCCTCAATCAAGCTCTCGATTTCGGGAGCTGAGCTTGTTGCTTTATGCACTTGAGCGTTCAGCTTCTGGAGGGCTGCGTGAGTTTGCTCCATGTATCGGCGAATAGCCTCAGGTCCTTCTATAGGAAGGACGGTTGGATCCTCGCGGGGAGTCTGATGGGAAGACGCTTGGTGGAGTCGAGTGTTGCTGTTGTCCCAAGCGTTAGGTGGACTAAATCGCTCGTTAGCTCTAGAGCCACTTTGAGGGACGTAACCCGGGGGGTGAGCTGTGGGATCAGCTTCCGTGCTCGGGTTTCCTCGGTTAGGGGTCGCGCTTCCATTTTGGTAAGCTGAGGTCGGTGCCCTGCCTCTAGGAGGGGGAGACATCCCTTCTCCGGCCCTAAAGATATGTGGCGGAGATGGCAATCGGGTGCTGTGTCCGTGAACCCTATTGGGTGATGAGCTAGTCGTCGCTATGTTACTTCCCATAGCGCTGGTTACGGGCGGACTAAATACTGGGGCTGGCCCGGTATGGGGTGTCCGGAAAACAGGTTCTTGCCCATTATGAGCAATGCTGTTGGGGGAGAAGTTTAGGCGTCCGTGAGGGAACGTGGGTTCGGTGAGTCGATCTCGAAAGGCAATTCCTGAGCCTTGGCGTTGTGATGGCTGAGTTGTCTCGGTTAGAGATCTCGTCACCTCTTCGAACCGTTGCTGCCGGGCAGTTAGCTGTTGCAAGGTACGCTCATTATCCTGAGCTCTTTCTACCAACTGTACCATCATTCGGCGCATTTCGGATAGCTGAGCTTCCGAATGATGCGGAGTGTGTTGGCGTTGAGGGTTTTCAGGAGGAGTAGTTCCGGTGTTGTTTCCACCGGAAGGACCTCGGGTTAGCTATCCCAGTTCGGTTCGGTTGAGCGTTAGCCGGAGGCTGTTGCTCGGATCGAAGGTCAGCGGGTTGAGGTTCCAGATCTTGAGGGTCCGGACCTCTTCTGTTCGGTGATCCGTCGATCTGGATCACGGGATCCGGGATGGATGAATTGGTTGCCTGGTTGGATGGATCCATTCTCAAGTTACGGAGTGAAGGATTCAATTATCTCGTCCCCACAGACGGCGCCAAAATGTGAGGGGTAAAACTCACTTCCTAGTTTAGGTTAGGTATAAATTGGGAAAAGATAATCGTAGGCTGAATCCTGTTGGAACTTGTATGAATGAATACGCTGTTTATATTGATTTTTGGTAATAAAAGAGTTTACAAAGATGATCTTGACGATCTGAATAGCAAGAACAATGTTTATAAAGAATGACTAAGAACAAAGTGTATTGGAGTCTTTTTATGTTGAATGAGTCGAATCCCCTCTCTCTGATCTCTTCTCTTCTTTATATAGCACTAGGTCACGTTCAACTTCTCCCGACGAAACCTCCATGATTATCTCCGTGAGTTGCGGGATTTGCAACAGCTTCCTCTTGACTAAGTCTTGCACGTTTCTCCGGAGCTGTTTCTCGCTAGCTGTTTTGAAAATGAGGTCCCGAATCTTTTGTTCGTGACCTGTTTTTGTCGATAGGTAACGATTTCATTTGATCCTCATTTGAGGGGAGGCTTCCTAACGGGCTCGTAATGCGTTGCAAACGGTTTCAACTATTCGGCCCATTAATTCAGCTAACGGGCTAAATTCGGGCCCAACAGTCATCTTGTGTGACTTGTTGTTGGTGACTGGGAAAGAGGCGCTCAAAGTGCATAGATATTTAACGTCGATAACACCATGGTGAAACACGAGGTGTTGCTGAAAGAAAACGAGAGCTACCTCTCACTCATGGGGATGGTAAGAGAGAAGTACAAGTTACAACAGGTTCTGCGTCCCACTGAGCCGGTGCTAGTGACGTACGATTTTCTCGATATTTCAAGAGAGCCAGACGAATACTCACCCCCACCTATTGAAATAAAAAAGGATGGGTATGTTGAGTTGTTCATGGCCATAAGAGTGGATCATGTTTGGCTAGATATGTATGTTACATTCGGAGAAGAAGATGTGGACCGCTACAGGATCCAGAGGGACGAGGAAGATGGGGTGATGCGTCGGAACAGCCAGTACTTGGTGAGGAACTTGTTCTCCTGGAAGGTATAACATTAACTTTAATCGTTAATTTTTGGTTTTATTGATACAAAATGATACAGCAGTTAATTCAAAATGTTTGGATTAAAACATATCTTAGAACTAGGGGTTACATGGTGGTTTACGAGGAGATACTCAGGGGCATATGCACTCCCAGTGAGCTTGTCATACTCGAGCAAACTTCGTTGGGGTTTGAAGGGTATCAAGAACCTCCAAGGGAAACAATGCACATCAACATCGAGTCATCTGAGGACTCTTCTGAACTACCCCTAACTCAGGCTTGTGAAATGTTAGTTGGAGGGGGTATAAGTGTGAAAGAGGGCCCTAACTTAGGAGGCAAAGCCACAAAACTAGCTGTTGGGTTAAGTAAGTTGAGCAAGTTGTTTTACAGCATAACGGTACAAGGTCCCAATATTCTAAAATAACTTGGTGTTTTATCGTTTCAGCAACAGAGGGAACTGCTCAAGGGGATGTAATGCGTGACAAGGGGAAATGGATAATGGTTTATGATGAGACTGGTGGAAAGGATACCAGAATGAGTTCACTTGCTGGTAATTTACTTGGGAGGGACTATGATGCGGAGGAAGCCGGTATGAGAAAGGGTATGGGTAAGTAAATGCAAGCCAGTCATAATATGTTAAGTGGGTCTTTTAGTTGCAAAGTTGTAAGTTAATTCTAATGTTAACCGCTAAATATGTGTGTGTTAGGTACTGGCTCGGCTACTCAGTTATCGTTGACCTTAGGTGCTAATAATGTGGTTGGCGGAGATGTCGCAGGTATGAGTTGGATGAGGAACCTTTCAGCTGAGTATGTCGAAGCTTCGGCCAATAAGAAAAAAAGGCTCGGCAAAAGAAGGCGATGTCTACCAGGCAGCCACAGAGTGTAGCATTGAAGGTATTTATTTTAAAATGGGGTTGATTTATTTTTAACAAATTCACTGATTCTCATATCCAGTTTGACTAACATAATATTGAAATTTTTAACCCGTATAAGGAGAAGACCTAGAGTCACTGGGACATCTCTATGTTGGTAAAGTCTTTGAGAGCAGAGAGTCCTTCAAGATCCACATGTCACTTTATGCCATCACAAAAAAGTTTCGATTCATGACCAAAAAAGCAAAGCCGGGGAAAATGTTGCTTCAGTGCAGAGGAGCAACGTGTGCGTGGAGAGTTTATGTGGCGAAATGGCGGGGTCAGGTAGCTTTTAAATAAGGACCCTGAATATGATACATAACTGCTCGTTGGGGGATAGATGGGAGTACCGTCACCATGCAAATGCTAAGTTCGTGGGAGATATGATAAAACATAGGTACGGACCGGCAGCAGGGTTGGGCCAAGACCAGGAGCTATTCGGGACATAATGAGACATGACCACAATGTCCCTATTTTCTACTGGAAAGCTTGGAGAGCAAGAGAGGTGGCTGATAGCGAAGGTGTGGGGAATGCTGTGGTACCAAACTCTGCCTTCGTACCTCCAGATGGTCATGACAACAAACGCGGGATCAGTTGTGGCTTCGGAAACAACCCCTGCAGCAGAGGGTGCACAGCGATTCAAGTATGTCTTCTTGTCTTACGCCGTAAGTATCCAAGGTTACAGTTACATGAGAAAGGTTGTCATCATAGATGGCACGAACCTTAAGGGCAAGTACTCAGATTGTCTTCTAACTGCTAGTGCACAAGACGGGAATTACCAGATTTACCCAATATGGTTTGGGATAGTTGACAGTGAGAATGATGAATCTTGGACTTGGTTCTTCTGCAAGCTTTTACAGGTTGTCCCTGATTCTGAGGCCCTAGTGTTTGTGTTTGATCAACACAGTTCCATATACGCGGAGATTAGACGGGTGAGTGTTTTTTATTAGTTTCCATATTATAGCGTAGTTTTAGCAATTTACGCATACGAATAGTGGGTGTAACTGCTAATAATATTTAGCACTGGTAAACCAGTGGATTTTGAGGTTGATGCTGATTTGAATGTCTCCTCAAATTTCAGGTTTATTAGATGGAGGACTTCTATGTCCAATTCAACAAAATCAAGTCAGTGGACATAGCTTGCGCAGACTACCTTATTCGGGTTGGGCTAGAACACTGGACAAAGTCTCATTTCGAGGGTGAAGACACAATGTCATGACTAGCAACCTAGCTGAGTCACTTAATTCTGCATTGGCTGAAGCGCAAGAGTATCCTAGTAGCTCTCCTGGAGTACATTAGGACAATACTGATGGGTTGGTTTTCCACGAGGCATGCTGCTGTTAACTCTAATGTTAGCGAGGTAACTCCAAAGGTAGCCTCTATCTTATCCCGTAACTTTCACTTTGCAACGGGGTCCAGCGTCCGCCATATCATAGACAAGGAGTACGAGATCCGCGACAACTTGGGCATTTACAACAGGGTTGATCTGGAAATGAAGACTTGCTCTTGCAAGGAATTTGATAAGCTACGTATTCCTTGTGTACACACAGTCGCAGCTGCTGTCGACGGAACCCATAAGGTTGAGACTTTATTAGCTGAAGAATACACCAACCAATCTTGGGGTAAGACATATGCTGGAAGCATCAATCCGGTAAACATTGACATGGTAAATTCAACTCAATTAGCAATGATCAATCTCCTCTCCCCGACGATCCGCAGACCACCTGGAAGGCCTAGGAAGAGTATGATTCACTCAGCTGGGGAGATCAGGGTAATAGTTATACCATATATTGATCCACTCAACAATATTTATAGATGTTATTATTAAAGTTAACCGTTAAAAAAAGTCTTAACAGCAAACTGGTGCGTTCAAGCGAAGGAGAACTTGTACCAGATGCAGGGGTGCGGACCACAGCCGCGCCACCTGTAAAACGCCTATCTAGATGGTCTGCTAATTAATAGTAGGAGGTGCAATGGAAGGAGATATGGTATTTTGTAGGTCTGGTCTGTGGCAACCTTTTCTTTTGTTGTGTAATATGATAATATTGTTCCCCAAAGTTCTTCCTTAATGAAGAAATATATAATGTACGATCAGGGAAGATAATGTTATTGCCCTCCATTGTAATGTCCGGAAACTAATTTTTTAGAAGTTAATGAAGTTAATTGATCGGTTACTACTTTAGTTAACATTTAATTTTTACCGAATAATGTGTATAAAGAAGTCCTAAATATTTAGGTGAGTGTTATGAGTTAATTATTGCCATGCCTTTTTAGAAATACTGGCAGAAGCGAATTAAAACAAATAGTAGTTAGCGCTTAACATAGAAGAAAACGGTTAAACCTGATATTAGACTTTTTTGTTTGATTTAACGACTATGTCTAAGATAGCAATGGCAGGAATCTAAGGTAAAAATAAATTTGAGTAACAACATGAAATTTGGGGGAAAACCGACAATAGATAAATACTGAAAATCCATGACAACATTGTTTTAACGAGTTAATAGAAATAAAGCTTAAGTTTGGGAGGCACGTTGAAGAGGTTTAGAGAGGAACCGAAATAACTTTACTGCGAGCTGTTTGGCAGCATCAGGGAGCACCCGCGGGATAATATCTTTGCATCCTTCCAATCCAACCTGGCAATGGGCATGAATGAGAAGACACGTTATAGCCGCAGCGTCAGTTTCTGCTAGAGATTGTGGGATGCCTCTGGGCCTCGTGACGGTGAAGGCATTGGTGTTGGCATTACTTGCCTCGGAATTCCATCCTCTGATCAGATATGGCATCATATTAGCAATTGGATTGAGCTCTTTCTTGATCACCCCATCGGTCTTCATAGCGATGTGGCAATCCAACACATGAAGAACGCACGCCTTAGTGTCAACAACAACCGCGATCCAGTGTTTCTGATCAATGTTGAAAGGGAAGTATAGGCGGTCTGCGGGGTTCTCGCGTAGGCGCACCAGAACAGCATCATTAAACTTGATCTTCGGCCTATATTTGACAGTCATCTTGACATACTTGGAGTACTGACGCATAATGGTAGCGGGGAGGCTTGTGTCATACACCTTGAGAGAATTAGAAGGGGTTTCGTGTTCGTCGGATAAGTACTGCATCAACACATCTATAGTCTGATGCATAGTAACAATGACGTGTTAAAAGAAATTTAAGATTGTTCTATGGTACAGCTGAGGCTAAATACCTGCGGCGCCATTTGAGGCGACCTAAATGCTATATCAAGAAACTCTTTCGCTGTCACAGTCGAAGACCCATCTAAATACACAAATATGTTTTTAAAATTGTAAGTGTTACGAGAGAGCGTGACATGTAAATGTTTATGTAAGGGTAAACAACAAAGTTAACCGTAAAGGTTAATTGTAAACTTACCCAAGCCGCATTACATTTTGTTGTAGTTATTCAAACAAATGGGGGAGGTCGGGTAGGATACGTAATCCCACATTAACTTTGGGGTCTAACTCATAGTCCTGGTAATCTTTCAATGCAACCTTTGAACGCTTACTTCTACGAGCATCAGAGTTGTCGTTATTTTCAGGTATAGGAGGGAGAACATCTCCGAGCGGTTTCAGATCAAGAACAAGAGGAGGTGCTTCTTCTTGGGAAAAGCCAATGGAGAAAGATGGTTGTTCCATCTCAGACTGGAGCGCGTTGCCCTACACATGAGGGAAATATACCGGAGTTGGTACTAGATTGCAATAAGGTATCTTATAATATAAGAAGGAAATACTGGCAAAATATACCGGAGCTGTTGCCGTGATGCTGGTGCCGCATGAGGTTTCGAGAAGAGGGTTCAAAGGTGAGACATTGGCATTTTCATGCAGTGAAAAGAAAAAGTTAACTCTAGTTGGTAAATATATGAAGTTATATTAAGTTATATTAACGGGCAAAATTAAAGTTAGCAGTGACGGTGTTAGTTAGCAATTATCATGACATATATAAATCGTAACCTCGTGAGATAGGATCTCTGTCCTCTCATTGTCTGGAGGGAGTGCCGTTGATAAGTTTGGTACAACAGGGTTTTCATGAGTATTGAACTGCAGTAAAGAAATAGGAAAACGAGGTTAGAGTAGAGCGATTTAGGTAGATATTTTTAAATAAATGTAGTTAGTTCACCTCTTCATTGTTGGAGGATGCCTGAATGTCACTGAGAACCTGCCTGACAAGGTCTTTCTCCTTAGACTCTGATCCTTTGGAAGTCATTTCCGCGTCATCTCTAGCATGAGATGCTTCCACATTGTCCTTGTCCTTTTGTCTGCTGCCAGTTGGTAGATCCTTTGGGAGTATATCATATTCAGTTGGAATTGATGAGGAAGACTACCCCATATACTCAATGATGGCTCTGATAACTCCTTTCTCCAATGATTTGATGTAGTTGACAACAACAGTGTTGAGTCTCCCCTCGACTCTCATAAGACTGGAGGCCACCTTTTGCTCAACAGCATTTGCAATTCTAGACTCCATAGAAACGATTTTGCCACGCAACTTCTCGGATATGAGATTTGCTATAGGTTCAATCAATCCTTGCCAAATACCGCCAGATTCAGATTTCTCCCCCAAAATGGCTTTGTCATGTTTAACATTGGCCTCCTTTTCCTTAAGCTTATCCATATTTCCTCTTGAAAGGTCACCGGAAGAAATGCCACTATGGAACATATCACTATTGAAAAGAAACCCATCGTTAATGAGCTTCACCAGCGTGTCAACAACAGGGTCCTCGCATTCATCAACCCAAGTAAAGTCATGCTGAGAATACCACTCCTCCTCTGGGTCATCAAGGATATATCGTACAAGCACCTGAAGATAGGTGTTTAAACATGCGTTACAGGTTAACTGATTCAGTAACGACTAACAATAAACTTAACCGATAAAAACTAGTCATACTATTACGCCTATTGTTTAACAATGACAGATATGTTGGAAATAAGTCTAAGTTTTCCGCAAAATTAGGGTTCTAAGTTCTCATGTATGATGGATATAAGGGAATAACATCAAACAGCAGAATGTAACATTGTTAACTACCTTGTTGAGTGTTAACAAATTGAGTACCACCTATCTGTCCTGGTAACTGAAAAGAAGCATTACAAACTAAATGTGTATTAGATGAATGGCAAACCTGGCATTCAGTGTTCAGGTCCCTAGCGTTTTTGGGATTGACGATAAATATAGCGGACGAGTTTACCTTCTCCAAACATCCTGAGTCATCTCCACCCACTGGTTCCTCCTCAGCAGGCACCTCGCTCTCACTCTCTGATTCAACAAATACAACAGGGGCAGTGGGGAGGACTTCTTCTTTCAAAGCAGGGACAGCCGCAATCATGACAAGATGTATAGCTTCCACATAACCTCTAAGTGCAAGTGAGTCTTGAGCAAGCGCAAGAGCATCCTTCTTAAGTAAGGTTTCCGCTAGGAGTTGAAACGAGATTCACCCCCATGAATAAGCAAGAAATTCATCAATTTCCCTAATTAACTTCACATGTTCAGGAACAATCGTCGAAGAGTGTGAGGATGGGAGTATAACTGAAGCAGTAATTGCTAAACAAGCAAACTTGATTTTGGTGTTTCTATCTTTCACCTTGCGGGTTTTGAGCATTTCTATAACCGTATCGACTGAACAAGATTTAAGGGAACCAAACATCTCATTCCAATAGAGTTTTTCTTTGAGAGGATTCTTTCTTCTCTTCCGCGTCTGATTAGGAATCTTATGGAAGATTAGACATGTAACAATAGTGAACTCCCAAAGGGAGATTCTAATTGATCTATCGTGAAAACCAACCATATCTCGTACTTCTTTTTCGTCTTCAGCATCCTAAAGCGAGAACCTTCGAAAATTGCGACTTTTTTAAGAACTCCATCTCTTCTTCGTCTAGAGCATCGATAAGTGACTCTGTTCTCCGAGTCATGTGAAACGAGTTGACTCGTTCACCGATTGGTTCATCACCACACGAGAATATATGCAGAGGAAGTATCAGATTTTCCATTTCAATCTCAAGAAGACAGACAGAAACTAGACGGTTGTTTTGAATTGAGATTTACAGTTTCTTTTCAATAAGTAAAAAGTGGAAACTGCTGCGGTTCTTGTTCTGAAATTAAAGAGGTTATTGCCTAAAATGAGGGATCTAATCTAAAATTCAAATTTTGGACGTAAAGATGCTTTACTAGTTAACAACCAAGTTGCATGCTACGAGGTTGGCGTGGGTCTATGGTGACAGGTTTACGCAAGTAGGAGGAGAGAGAAAGAGGGGCATTTTGGTCAACAAATTCGGAGGAGTCACGTCGTGTGCAAACCGCAAGTTAGGGGGTAAGTTAGGGGGTCGAAATGTGGTTTCTCAGAAAATTATCTCTTTATGAAATGATTTTGATACATGTCATCACCAATAATGTTCCATGGAGCTAAGTGGAAGAAACAGGTGTTTCTACAACTCTACCACCAAAAAAATGATTATATGCTCACTAATAATGATTACGTGACTTTGAGTTAATGATGACATGCACATTTATATTTAATGTTATATATATTTTTGGTAAGTTTATAAAATATGATAGTAATTCATAAATTATTTTTGGTAAACACATGCATAATGATATTTACAATTTTTGAAATATGTTTATTATAATTTTTATTAATAAAAATTTTAACATATTTTAACCAAAAGAAAAAAAAATAGAAATTTCTTTCCAAAATTTTAATTATATATATATATATATTAAATAAAAATTTAAATAAAAATTATTTATTTTATGTTAATTGTTACATAAAATTAATAATGTAACAAAATAATAAATTTAAAATTAACCAAATTTTATTTTTAAATAGAAATTTATTTTTAAATTTAATTTTATTTTTAAAACTTTCATTTCTGCACGTAGGCAAACACCTAATATATCTAAAGTAGGTTGTGATTTACAAATGATAAATATAAACAGAGTACCATGACATGTATTACAGTGATTATGTTTTTTTTTTGGTTAATCTAAGGGCTTAAAATATATATATATATATATATATATATATATATATATATATATATATATATTTGAACTTAAGCAAGTGGCTTAAAATTGAAACCCAAATAATGGGGGTGATTGGTTGGGTTGTAAGTGCTGATTTTAGCTTTAATTTTAATCTACAACATTTAAATCACCAATCATACTTTATCTTATTTTTTAAAGCTACAACCAAAAACTAAAAAAATGGTTGTAAAATTCTTATTTTCTAAAGTCACATCTTTTTTGCTGTAGAAAATATGTTGCTGTAGCAATAAATTTTAAAGCTACATCTCTTACAGCTAAATCAAAAAACTCTACAGACTAATTTCTACAGTAAAAGTTTTACAGCTACAGTTCAACCAATCATCCTCAATGTATGTTATTGTGACAAAATAGCAACAGGCAGATAATTTATATACTTACATATGCTTACCATCATATCGTTTTTTCATTACCTTAATTTCCTAAATTCTTCATGCATTAAAATTGATAAATATACTTAAACATTATTTATAGCTAACCACCATATCAACTTTAGATTTTTTGGCTTGATAACTTTCAGCCAACATTTGTCACAAAAAAAAAAACTTTCAGCTAACCTAGTTTAAAAAAAAAACTAAAAAAACTTTCATCTAACCGTTTTCTTTTCTAACTTTATCATTAATGTACTATAAATCTATTACCATACTACTATAGTGACATGGCTGATCCTGACACAATTTCTCCCTAGATATTATCATAAGATGTTTTCTAAAAGTAGGTTTCAAGCTAACAAAGGCGTCAATGT
Source organism: Eruca vesicaria subsp. sativa (assembly GCA_932364175.1). Classification (NCBI taxonomy): domain Eukaryota; kingdom Viridiplantae; phylum Streptophyta; class Magnoliopsida; order Brassicales; family Brassicaceae; genus Eruca; species Eruca vesicaria. Next base: position 181,116 of record CAKOAT010237376.1, on the reverse strand, counting down.
TCTTTCCTCATATCAATTTTCCAACCAATTATCTAATATATGAACTGTCTGATTTTGACAAGATCTATGACAAGATATTATCCATAACCAAAGAAGGAAAATTGGAGGTAGTTTTTGAAGAATGAGAGTAGTTAAGAGATTTGAGAGGACCCAAGGATGAAGGATGAGAACCACAAAGAGTGGACCTTCGCTTTCTGTGATAAATTATTTTTCTATTTTTCTCTCTTTTCATTTACTGAAAATCTCTTACATATTATTTTAAACTCCAAAAAACATTATTGAGGTGTTGTTATGAAAATAGTTGAAAAGGATATTTTTTCGCTTTTGGATATACATGTTCATTAAATAGTATTATTTATTTATATAATCTTAGTTTGTAAACATCATGTAGGCATTACTCTGTGAAGTGATATTTTCAAATTTAATTACATATCACCACCCTATTCATTCTCAATAAGAAAAAAATGATATGACTTTTTCTTTTAAAATGACATGATATCAGAATATTGTGACATATACAATTTTACCTAATGATTATTTGTATAATAATTTTAAAATTTGATTAAGTGTCATCATCATATTCATTCTAAAAACGAATTACACGAATTTAAAATAAAATATTATATGACATTAATCTAACTGTGACATATATAGTTTTATTTTTTAGTATTTCATATATTGTTAGCAGGATTTTGAAATATGGAAATAATAAAACATATATCCCATCTTATAAGTAAGATACATTTATAAATACTTATATTTTTTAGCAAATTATTGAAATATGGTAATTACTAATAATTCATATATTAAATTATATATATCACACTGGTAAGCAATTAAATTAAGTATAGTATAATTAAAAATATAAAATATCTGCAACACCTTATATATCATATTTTTATAATACAAAAATATATATATAATCAAAACTAATTATAAGTGTGCCTTAACAAAAACAAAAACAAATATTAACCAAATCAAAATTGGGCGTTTTGCAAAAGTAACTTAAAATTTTAAGTCAAATGTAAAAATAACATTTTTTAGAATTTCCATTTGTTCTATTAGCCATAAAAATACAAGTTATTCAACAAAATACCATTACATTTAAAAAAAAACGATTATTTTACTCAATCAGTCTCATCTTCATCAAGTATTTACAATATTTCAATTGTCATTGATACACTAACCATCATAAATAACTAATTTCATGCTCTAAATACACCTAAAATCAAGATATATTATCATTTCTTGTCCACACAAACCATCCCTCTTTCACTTTCTCACTAATCTTATCACAACCCCCCCCCCCCCAACATTTTGATTACAAAATTTTTAAGTTATCTAGTCACTCAAGTTTTTGATTATTGGTCAATAATGAGTGGGTATATTTTGTGGTGAAGTTTTTTGTGGTAGGAGAAGTTAAGCAAGAAATCTCTCGGGTTATAGGTCTAATATTTGATTATGAGATATGTTCGCGAATAATACTTCTTTAAAAGTTGAGAAGCCGACTTCTGGAGAAGTCTTCTGGTCAATGATAAATTAGTTATATGATTGACTATTTTGTGTGTTTTTGGTAGAATTTTTTTTTAATTTTTCTTTGTAACCATAGAAAACAAAGAACTTCTCTCATAAGCACTACTTATGGGAAGTCTTTTGGTCAATGATAAGTTAGTTATACGATTGACTATTTTGTGTGTTTTTGGTAGAATTTTTTTAACTTTTCTTTGTAACCATAGAAAACAAAGAACTTCTCTCATAAGCAGATTAGTTTTACAATTGACCGGAATTTTTAAGATATTTGACTTTTCTAAAGAATATTACTGGAGAATTTTTCTCGAAATAGACTTCTATACAAGTCTTCTTACAGTCACATGAAATCTTCAAAGTGTGGTAAGATGTCTGTATAGTTTAGTTTTGCAATCGACAATAATAATTAAATATTTAATATTAATTAAAAGACTTGTTAAGAAGTTTTATACCAGAAGACTTACCAAGAAATATCTTTTAGTTTTATTCTAAGATTCCGGTCAGGTCCATAGTTTTTAAAGCATAGAAGAAGAAGTCTGTAGTTCTGTGAAAACAAAGAGGTACGAGCGATACAACTTGACCACAAGTTCCGTACGGAGGAGATTGGAGATCTCTCCATTCATGCTTCTTCAGTTCCACATAATTTAGGAACGATTTCATCATCAGATCATTCATCTTTTTCTAGAGAAGAGAGTGATGTTTGGTAAAAACTCTAGAAACAAGAAACTGAGACCCGAACCAAGTAAAGGAGACTAAACGATGTATGATTTTGTCAAATAAAAGTAGGGTTTTCTCCGACAAGAAGAACTGCAAAAGTGAGACAAAAACGAGTTCATCAGTGGCGTAAACTAAAGACTTGTAAGATAACCATAAAGAAGAAGATGAATTACCCAAAAAATGATTGATACGCAAGAAACAGTTCGTCACGGTCTTCTCGTTCCACAATTTCTATCAAATAAAAGAATTATTCAAAATTTAAAAGACAATTTAAAAAAATATCTTTATCAAACCGATTTTACATTTTCGTTCCGCTTAACAGGCTAATTAAAAGGTTACTAGCGCTATGCGTAATAATAATAAATTTAAAAGAATATATTATTTAAAAAATAACTGTTTTTAAAAATATTAATAATATAAGTAATTTTATTAATTTAGATTTTTTGGCTTTTCATTTTTTATATTTAGATTTATTTAAATCTAAACTATATAATGAATTTTATTTATATATTTGATTGAATAAATTTTAGTTTTTATTTTAGTTTAAGATATTAAAATAATACATAATTTATTAATTAACTGATTAAATATGAAATATATTTATATTTAAATGATATAAAATAATTTATTAATTACTAAATGTGTCAGACTAAAAATCACTCAACAAACGCATTTTCTCGTGATTATATGCGAATAATTGTACTAATTTGGTGATTTGACTAGTCTTTATACCAATTAATGAATTAAAAATAATAAAACACTTAATTAACGGATATTTTCATCGTTAAATGTGAAAATTTTAAATATTTACATATTTTACAAGGTTAATTCTCTTAAATAGTTTTTTTAAAATTTTTGTCACAAAAAAAATAGAATTTAAAAACTAAAATGACCAAAATAGTATTTTTTATTTTAAAAAATTGAATTTTTTTTTTTAAAATTTAAAATCATATCCGCAAAACCCTGCTTCTCTCTCCAAAACTCCACTCTTAAACTCTAAATCCTAAACTCTAAACCCTAATCCCTAGACCCTAAATCTTAACTCTAAACTCTAAGATTAATTAATCTTAAAAGTATAAATGTATATTTATGATAAAAACCTTTTTAGATCTATCCTAAAGAATTTCAGTTTTTTTTTAAAGCAGCTCAGTCTTCTCAAAACGCAGTCGTCTTATAATTCACAGTAGCATCAAAATGCATACTAAGTGTTGACCTTTTTTTTTTTTTTTGTGCACAAAGTGTTGACCTTTTTCATTGAACATTTTCGGTCAATATACAGAATCGTATTCAAAAATTACAAAACAAAGCTGATTCTACATGTCCAAGTTCATGATGCTTCTTGTTCTGCATCTTGTTTTTGTGTCTCAGCCTCCAACTTCCTAAGAGTACTCGAACTTATCTTATTTCCACTTGATCCATCAGAAACTATTTCCACAATCTCGATCTGCAACAAGCATGGTCCAAGAAAGAAAAAAACATAGGTTTGATGATTGAAGATCTTAAAATGCATCAGGAAGTTGGTGGATAATAAAAGAGGAACCTTGAGTTGAGAAAGACCTCTTTCTGCTCTCTTTCTGTTAACTGACAAGCCACCAGGTAACGTCTCGTTGCTGCAGAATATTGATTAGTTAAAGCCACGGATGTGAATAGAACGTAAAATGTGAAAAAATGAGATTAAAATAGACAAAATGTTAAACCTGACAATTATAGCTTCCAAAGATTCATCGACAATAGAAGGACCATATGGATCAGTAATGGGCTCGGTTTGTACAATCAGCTCAGGTTTGATTAACTACACAATAACAGTGAGACAGAAAGTAAATACTCCCTCTGTTTTAATATAAGTGTCACTCTACATCTATGCACACGGATTAAGGAAACAATTAATTTTACATATTTCCTATATAAAAACACAATTACCCACACACCTAACCATATTTTAACCAATAGAAAAACAAATTACATAATAAAATTAATAAATTTTGCATTGAAAACCGAAAACGACACTTATTTTGTAACACAAAAATTCTCTACAACGACACTTAATATAAAACGGAGGGAGTAAGAGTTAACTATTAACTCATATCTTTTGGTCACATTAGTTAATTCACATGTCATCACACTATTCAAGTAGCTAATGAGAGAAAATGTAATAATATGCTCTACAAATTACCATGACATAGTTCTCCACCTGAAGCATCCTTTCTTCAATGGGTTGTATCATCTCAGAGAACTATACACACAAAAGAGTGAAATGAGGAGAAATAAAAAAGACCTCAACAAAGCAGCGTAGCAGTTTCCAGCTCTAAACTGAAGAAATGTTCGTTACAGGCCCAATTTGCAAATGCGAGACGATGTGAGAGAGTCATCGTTGCTTACCTGCTTGTTCGTCAACATTGGACCATCACATACCGCAACCACCATTCGAAGACGAATTCGCCGTAGAAAGACAGACCCTTTGAATCTCGTTCGTATCTTAATTGTGTTCCGGTTCGAGCTTGTTAAATCAGTTTAAACCGAAATAGCGAACCGGTCGGTTCAACATAATATGGATCCAAATTTCATTTAAGTAGACCGAAAGAAAACAAAATCACTTTTTTTATATTTCGTAACGCTTCACCGTATCCGCAACTTGTATCATCATCATCTTACAAGAGAGCAGAATCAGAAACCGAATCATTAAGCCAGACAAAAGAAAACGAACCAAGAAATTTATGTTCTCAAATCAGACAGCTTGCTGTTGCTCTTGCTGCTGCTTTATTGGCTTGAAGCACTCTTGCAAGAAGTTGTGTAGATGTGAGGAATATATGTCACGAAACTTCCGGTAGTGATCGACATGTGGAGACGACTTGAAATTGAAACAATGTACGTTTCTTCCAATCTTCTTCTGTTCTTTAATCCGGAGTTCTATTGAATGAGACGGAACAACTTTGTCCCCAGAGCTGTAAAGATAAAGCTGAGGGCATGGAGGATGGTTCTCATAGAGTTTCTGGGTGATTCTCGTTAGCCTCCTGCAAAACAAACATTTAAACTCAGAACCAATTACTAACGCGTATCAAAAAGGAGATAGTTTGAAGCTTACATGTTGACTTCTGGGATGTTTAAGACCATGGGGAAGAGTTTCTCTAGAGATGATAGCATCATGCTTTCGATTCCAAAAGGTTCCTTCTTTTGCTCATCTTCTTCGTTTCCGGGACTGTTTGGTTCAGTGTTAATGGTGGAGCTACGTTTCTTCAGTATAGCAGCAGTAAAACCAGCTGCCCAGATCTGCAAGTAAACCAAGAAACTATGGTTTAATCTTTACAATAACATATCTAATGTCACTCCAATGATTAAGATGTGTATAAAGACTATACTATTACAACAGATGAGAGAAGACAATGCGGAAACGCAAGAAAATACACTACTGAGTTATACGACATTCAAGGTATATCAACATACTTACATACACAATGTCTGAGTACACTAAGTTTCAACATAAGGGTCTTATTTGGGAGAAACATCGTAAGAGAACAAACCTTGGTATCTAGAGGATCTACTCCTCCTGAATCAACGATACAACCCTTAATCTTTTCTACCAACTCTTGTCTGACCACGAAGCTCTCCAACAACGCACCATAGCTGCCATAATAGAATCAATAATGAAATAAAGTGTTTGCTAATTTCACGCATTCTTACCCACAAAGCCAAAGA
>CAKOAT010237376.1:96566-171642 GCA_932364175.1 Eruca vesicaria subsp. sativa | reverse complement strand
AAATAAAAAATTATCAATTTCTTCTGGTCTTGCAAATATCCACATAATTCACCCTTCCTTTAACGTACAAAATAAGAAAATGTAGCAAAAAAAAAAAAACAATTAATAAGAAGGAAAGCGCCTAATTCTCAGTACACGCGTCACATGTAGATTTGTCACTCGGATGCTTTTTTGGCAACATCAATGTCGTCCTTTTTTTTGTTATAGAAAAACGAATTTAAAAAGCTAGAATAAAACGACATCCGTCGGATCCATCCCCTTTCAAACTCAACGTACAAGATTCATCGTAGGATTGACGAAGAACAACAACCAAGGAATAGGTGACGTCACCGTCTCCTTCCTCCAACGTCCATAAATAGCGTGATTGGCAAAGCAGAGAAGGGAGGAGTAGCTGAAAGCAGCTGAAGCAGGAGCGGAGAGCTGTGAGCTGTGAACTTGAGCTGTGAGCTGTGAATGTGAGTTGTAAATATATAGAGTTGAATTTTTTTTTTAATTTTATTAAAATAATATTTAATATAATTATTTATAATATAAACTATTACAAGATATGAACTAGCATTAAATTATTAGAAAATTTTTAAAAAAATTATTAGAAATAAAAAACATTAAAAATGTAAAACTAAAAAACATGAATAAAAAAAAAATCTATCTTCTTCCTCTCCATATTTGTTCTGCAATGTTGTTTCGAATACCCGCCATATATGCATCTCCTGTAGGAACATAACTTGTTCTTTGAGCTTCATCATCATCTTCAGAATCTGATAGTTCAAACATCTCATTTTCGGTTTGCTCATATTCTTGAAAATCTTCATCATTTCTCGATGATTTTCGTATAAAGTTATGCAACGCCATTGTTGCAACGACAATCTTACATTGTGTTTGAAGATTATAGCGCGCTGGATTTCTGATAATAGCAAACTTTCCTTTCCACACTCCGAAAGTTCGCTCAATCACAGAACGCAAAGAAGAATGACGTTTATTAAACATTTCATTCTCATTTGTAGGTTGTCCCCCTCGCCATTGATGCGGATGATATCGAGTTCGACGGTACGGAGCAAGATATCCTCTCCTATTAGGGTATCCTGAATCAGCGAGAAAATATTTTCCTTCAGGGGGAGTTGGAAAATATTCGTCATTCTGTGCACAATATGTCAATATCTTTGAATCATGTGCTCTTCCCGGTGTCCCCACATATGTATATATAAACTCCATTCTGAAGTTACATATCGCAAGCACGTTCATGGTAGGATGTTGCTTCCGTAAATTCCAATACTTTTCTTTTTTTTCAGATCCAACTCTCACTGACACATGTGTACCATCAAGAGCTCCTATGCAACCACTAAAGAAGGGATAATACCTTGTATCAGAAGAGAGGGTGGTGCTTACTTGACGAAGTTCATTTTCTCCAGGCTTTATAATATCTTGAGACATGCGAACAAGTGCATCCAAAACTTCATGAAACTTTCTATTCACTGTCTCTTGATTACGTTGATAATGTGTTGCGATTGTTCGTTGGACTTCATCATGCGCAACCGTTTCAAGAAACATTGCAACAGCCTCTTCTAGACCACATTCTCGAGATTCTCGTAGTCCATAGTCACTCCTTAACTTATCACATAATAGTCGAAAAGTTTCTTGATGCATTCGTAGAGTTTCATAGCATTCTTGATCATGACCATTTATCATTTGCATTGTATGGCGCCATCCTCGTCCTCTATCAATTCTCATTAGTACTCTATCACGGTGTGGATCCAAATCTTCACTCTCAAGCAACAACATAATTATTTTAAGAAGATTCTGGTTGTAACAAATAATTAGTTCCTACAATAAAAATAAAAACAGAGTTAATAAGAAAATCACTTTAAAAAATCATGTTAGTGACCACAAAAATAATCACGCTACCTCTACACAACATAATGCACTATCAAACAACAATGAATTTTTTTTGGTTTTGTAAAAGAAAAAGAAACTACACAAAACGTTAAAAAAGACAAGTCAATTAAGAGAATCACCTCAACACTTGGAATTTGCAAAGGAATATGTGTTTGGTCTGCCATGCTATCTTCTGCACACACAAAAAATACTTTTATAATGAATTTGAGTGCATGTTTAAATTATGTATAACAAATATATAGATTAGTTTCACCTTTGTAGTTTCAACGATTTGGTGAAGTGTTTCTCGTAAAGATCGAGGTGTTAGTATTTATAGAGATTATTTTAATCTTGTAAATAACAAAATATCTTTATTATTGTTAATGATTATAAGAAAGATATTAGGATGGATTACATAACGATCTTTAACAAAATCTTTTTGTTTGTTTCACTTTCAAAAATATTAATTTAAATCTGAATGTGAGAATATTCAAAGCATATCCAAAGATTCTTTTTGTGGAAACCAAAAAAAATAGGCACAGAAAATTATAGAACTTGAATATAAGTTCACAAATAACAACGTGATTTTGAAAAAGCTTAATCCATCTCGTCAGTCTGTTTAACTTAAAACATATGTCTATTCACTTTTTTAAAACAACATGATTTTGTAGATAATATTTTGCAAACACTATATTAAAAACTTAAACAGAATCTAAATTAAAATTTAAACAAGTGACACATAAAGTTTTAATAAATTATTCTCCATTATTAAAAAAAAGATTACATAAATTCAAAAAAAAAAATTGATCCTAGTTCAGAATTATTAAAAAACTAAAAAAATGACCATAAAATAGTCATAATTATTAGAAAACAAAATAAATCCTAAATGCTAAAAAATAATTTTAAGTTCATGCTGCCCAATCCTTTTTCCCTGTTTTTCTTGCTAGAAAGTTAATCTTCTCAGCTTCATTTGGCAGAGACATGAAAATTTGACGGCCACTTTCGTTTGAAGCAAGATAATCAATCGCATCCCAATACAACTCACTCTCATGATTGAGAGTAGTTATCTTTAAGAGTTCTTGCATACACACTGCACAACTATATGGATTTAGAGATTCAAATGTCTCTCTACCACCTTTCCAAAATTTGCCTTGGTCTTCAATAGCAGTTGTGAGACGGTCCCACTTATCTGGATTTGCTTGTTTACGAGAAGCTACAGCTTTGCCTTTACCACGTGTTGCCGATTTTCCAATCGGTCCAATTGGTTCCACCTCTTCATCTGATTCGACCACTTGTGGAAATGGGCTTGGTGGATCGCGAAGTAACTGACTTGGTCCAGCACGAGGTTGCCATCCTTCATTCACCGATACTGTGATTCGAGCATAAAGACGATCAAGTAAAGGTATATCTTTAAGAGGATGTGTTCGTAATTTGGATGCTTCTGGACAACTCTACAAAAAAAAATATAAATACTTAAATTATTAATTATATTTTAGTAATATTATGTATTTTCATTCTATATATTTAAAAATATGGAATTAATTTAATATTAAAAAACTTACTCTTATTAGTTCATTCCACCAATCTGATCCCATGTCGATTTCTCCAGCTTCATTAAATCCCAAACCAGTTGCATTTCGGGTGATGCGTTTGTAAACATCATACTGCTTTTTTAAATGATCCATGCGGTGTTTGAATATTCTCCATGGGAGATCCAAGCCAAAAAGTTTCAGGAATTCAGCTCGAACACTCTGTCTACCAATTTCATCAAGGCATGTCCCTTTCCAATGACCTTTGTCGTTTTGATCATTGCATAATTGCAATAATCCATGACTCAGTTGGGGAGTCCACACGAATTTTGGCTAAATAATAAAAGTACATGAAAACAAATTATTTATGTTACTATATACAACAAAATATACACGTCAAAACCATAGAAAATAAAGTCAAACAAGGATCTCACCTCAGCATTTGGTGTTTGCGTGGGATTTCGTGTTTGATCTGCCATGATTTCTCTACATAGAAATATATTTGACAATGATATTAGTTGTAAGTATGAAAAAAAAGAACGATCAAATATGGTAGAAGTTTTACCTTTTCTTGTTTCAGACTTTGGTGAATTGATTGTAGTTGGCGTTACTTTAGTATTTATAGGGGTTTTCAATCAAGATATTAAACATAAAATATAGGATTTTGTTAACAAAATCTTTTTAAGTTACGATAGTTTCAATTTTAAAAAATTAAATTCAATATAAATATGAGAATATTCAAAGCATATTCTAATATTTATTGTGGATTTTGACTAAACAAAAACAAAAAACAGAAAAACCACAGAAAATTTGCAAAATTTGAAAAGATATTTAATTTTCTTGTTTGTGTATAGATAATTTGGATGTTAAACTCTTCAATTCTCAGCGTGATAACGCAGTGGCGTAAACAGCGGCTCCACCTTTTTCTCACACGTGTGAGAGATAGCAAAAATAATCATGATGGGCGTTGACCTTTAGCTTTTACTCCCTAACGTCCATAGAAACGTGATAACAATCACGCATAAAGAAAGCGCCTACACTCACACACACACACACCAATACTGCTACTGTAACTGCTCTTCTAACAAGCGAAGAAAGAAAAGAAGACTACGTTACGGAATCTCTTCTTCAGCTTCAAATCGCATATGTAAGATCATCATTCCTCCGTTCGATTCGTTGATCTTATACTTGGATTGTTGGTCGCGTATATGCTCGTGTTTTCGTTTGGATTTTATAATCAGATTCTCGGTTCTGTTAACTTCTCCGAGATCGATCGATCGATAGTAGAGGTTAAGAGTAGGAGGTGAATTAGATCTGGTAACTTCATGAAATCGAGAACTGGTCTGCGTTTCTGCGATTATCTTTGATGCTTTCAGGTTGCAAGATTGTTCCCTAACATGACTTAGTATGCTTGAGTGACTCTTATCTCCATCGCTTTTGGTTTGGTGGTTTTGAAGATTTGTTTTGGATTCTGTTTTATTCTATGTTGAGATTCATTGCTTGATTTTTGAGTTTATTATATGCTTGAATGACTTACTTATGAGTTTTTGTTTTGAGTTACAGTGAGGATTCGATATGGCTGATGAAGGAACCCCCAAGAGCTATACTTCCCCTCTGAGGAACCCTAATGTTACCCTTAACGAAAGGAATTTTGCTGCCTTCACACACAGATCAGCTGCTGCTCATCCTTGGCATGACTTGGAGATTGGTACCTTCTTCAATCTTCTTATTTCATCAATTTTCCTTTCTTGTTGATTCGTACAAGTGGATGGCTAAACGTTCATTGTTTTCTTAAGAGTGTTTGTTTGTTGAATCTTGTAGGTCCGGAAGCTCCTGCTGTTTTCAACTGTGTAAGCTTTTTCTCCTTTTGCTCTGTGGAAGAATAGATCATTTTGAGAGTTAAATACGAAATTTTACTTTTATATAAATCAGGTTGTTGAAATTAGCAAAGGTGGGAAGGTGAAATACGAGCTAGACAAGAACAGTGGTCTTATAAAGGTATTGAGTTTGAAACCTGTTGTTTGTTTCTGTGGTTGTATGATGCATCTTTGCATATATGAACAAATCGTTCTTGTTATATGTTTATGCTTTAGTATAAGACTCAAAAAGAAGAAGAAAAAAATATCTGATCACTGAAAGGTCTTATTCTCTAAGGTTGATCGTGTCCTGTACTCATCCATTGTGTACCCACACAACTACGGCTTCATTCCTCGTACCATTTGCGAAGACAGTGATCCTATTGATGTCTTGGTACTCATGCAGGTGCTCTCTCTCTCTCACCTTTCATTAGCTAATTGTTTATGCAAACCTGACATAAAGAAACAAACTTGAGGCAACTGATAATTATTGTGTAGGAGCCGGTACTAACTGGATCGTTCCTCCGTGCCCGTGCTATTGGGTTAATGCCCATGATTGATCAAGTAACAATCACTAAAACCCAAAATTTATTCTTCTACTTATATGTGTTGTATTACAATAGTAAGAAACCATGGAATAATAACCTTGCAGGGTGAAAAAGACGACAAGATCATTGCAGTATGTGCAGATGACCCTGAGTTCCGTCATTACAGAGACATCAAAGAGCTTCCACCCCACCGTCTAGCTGAAATCCGCCGCTTCTTCGAGGATTGTATCCACAATATAAAATCATATTCTGTTTTTTTTTTTGTGTTATGCTTTGTTTTAAGTTTTCACTTAACAGAAAAACTTTTAGACAAGAAGAACGAGAACAAGAAAGTGGACGTTGAAGGTTTCCTCCCAGCTCAAGCTGCCGTAGACGCGATTAAGGACTCCATGTAAGTTTGTTTTCTTCAAAGTATCTCATACGTTTGCGCTCTTACCTTAGTCATTCGCAACAAACAATGTACTGTTTTGATAAAAACGCAGGGATCTATACGCAGCTTACATCAAAGCTGGCCTGCAGCGTTAACGAAACAACCTACATGCTCGTTATAACTTGGTGCATTTTCGCAATGTACATCGAAAAACTTTTGTCGCATTATACACTTTCCAATGATGACGACAAAAAATGCCAGTTTCAGTCATTAAAATTTGGAGATACATATATCAGCTCTTGTCCCACTTTTATATTAGTGATGTTTGCAAACTTTTCTTCACTGAATAACATCATCTCCTAATCGAGTACATTTAACTTCTCTAGATTTCCGCAAGAATTATTCGTAATGTGAAATATGATGATGATTTCAGACTTTAATGTAATATGAATGCCCACTTACACTACAAACATGAGCTGTCTCAATTTTTTTAATCTAAATCAGAACTGTCTTCTTAAACATAAACATCTATATCACTACTAAAAGGAGAATACCAAGCTCCCTTAGAGTGTTCACGTGTCTGATATATTCAGCCAATGGGAAGCTGAGCTTTTGGCACGTCAGATGGACATTTCTGAGGTAATTGGGCTTTGACGTTTATGGGCTTCATGATCACACTGGGAGGCCCATTAATTTAACCCATCGGCTGAAAAGAATTGTCTTTCTCTTCGTCTTCTTCTTGCCCTTCCTTCACATCTTCTGCGTTTCATCCATTCACAGATCCCTCCCCACTCCTTCCTTACAATCAATTCCCTCCCCACTCCTTCCTTCTCTTTAATCTCCTTAATGGAGACGATTCATTATCTCCCTCTGATGTCCTATAAAATTCTCTTCTTTGTTGTCACGATTTTGATCAAAAGTTATTTTATCATCTCCACTGATTATTCCGATGAAGATTTCCGGTGCTCCCGATTCAGTGAAACCCACCGGCAAAGCTGCTGCCTCATCAATTCCGGTAACTCCGGCGCTCCGAACGGTGTCTCCTCCGGCGATGTCGGATTGATGAAATCGAACCTCCCTGCGGCTGATTCCTCCACTCCGGTTAAACCAAGCAGGAAACTCGGTGCTTCTCCCGGCCTCAAGATCGGCGTCAGTGGCAAACCCCTACTTTCCTCACGTGCCAAAGGCAAAGCTATCATCTCCGACGACGTGGAGGAGGTCATTGCATTCAAGAACTTGACACTGGGTCCTCAGGAGGTCACTGTTACGATTCAGGCTGATCCACTTCTGGGAAGCGTGGAATTCGTTGACGAAGGTTCTTATTGGCCTCGAATTGCTTCTCATCGATGAAGAGGTATAAACCGATATTAGTTTATAAAAATTTAAGTTTTATGTTAGCAACAAACTGGTTTGATTTGTGTAGTTAGTGAACGTATCAATTAGAAGTGAAAAATAATAAGATATATTCTATAGAAGTATAAAACTACAATAATAATCAGGTTGGCCAAAAAAAGACTACAGAACTAAAGATAGAAAGTGAACAAAGAAGTAAGAAGAAGACAGATACGTAGATCAGTCTATATCTGCTGTCTTTTTGCTCCATTAGGATGTTATAATTTTTGTTCACATATGTTGCGTTTGATCATTGTATCACGTTGATTGTTTGATTCGTTTTTCTAAATTAGAAAGATAATGAACTAAATTCTAAATATACGCTGTATTGAATTGTATTACATTAGCTTCTGGATCCTTTTCCTTGACATTCACTGTCATAAGAACAAACCCACAGCAGAGAGGAATACAAAGTAAAACACGTTTAAGCACCTACTAAGATTTTGCAAGTTCCGTCCAACCACGTCCCCTTCGTTTAGTAGGTGTAATATTTATGTCTTATATCATTTTAACTCAGTTTTTTCGTGTCTCTTGCCGCTTTATCCAAATGAGTTGTGGATTCTAACATTCTTTTTACCTTTTTCAGGAAGATTGCTATTACAGCTGACTTGGCAAGCCAACTTCAACTTAATCCATGGTTTCTGAAGGTAAACATGTCTTTATCTAACTGTTTGTGAGTATCTAATAATCAAATCTAAAAAGAAAGCTGTGTAACAATATAACCCTTTAGGTCGATAAGTTATAATACTATAATACCTATCTAAAACAACCAAACAATTTTACAAAAGTTATACAACAAATAAGAAAAATAAACCATCTGGAAAAATAGTATTTATAGGAGATTATTATATAATATAAATATGAAATTATTGAAATAAGCAAATATAAGCATAATTTATTCAATCCAAATCAAGGCAGCCCCTTAAGTTGTCTAAATATATTTATTTCATTAAAGAAACTATATCTACTTCATTTGTTTTGAAATTCAAACAAAAATCCAGGAATAAACATCAACTGAATATTATTAGAATTTTATACCTAACTTTTTAATTATCCACCTACATACCTAAATTAATTATTTGTTCATTTTATACACTTACTTTTAAAACTATTTTCATTTAGTACCCACATTACTTATAAGTTCGAATAAATTTTTTTAAAAACTCCCAAATTAATCACGATAAATCTTAAAATCAAGAGTCCATAACTTATCAAACAATACAGAAAAAAAAAAACTCTGGCAACCAATTAAAGCTCTAAACTTTACGTTAACTATTTGCTAAATTTATCAAAGCATATTTGATTTTATTTTACAAATATTTAAATACGCCCAACAATTATTAAGCGGTAAATATTGACAGAATAGAACTTAAATATCAAGATCCAATATTCTTAATTCTTTTTCCCATTACATTACTAAAACAAAAATTAAAAAACAAAACGCGAGACATCTTATTCAAAAAAGTAAATAAAGCAAACAAATAATCTTTAATAAACCATATCCATGATGTGAAAGGTGTTTAATATGTTTTACGAACATTTGGTTTACAAATAAAAACCCAAATAAAAAATTAATAGTCAAACAATAACTCCCCAAATTTACGAAAATTAATAAAACAACCACTTCCCGATGTATCCAGCAAGTACAGTTGCTCAAGAAATTTAAAATATAACTAACATAATATTATATGTTCGTTAAGATAAATAAATAAAAATATGATACCTAAATAGTTATAAATATACGAACTTTTGCCACAAACTACGACTGCGGAAAAATAACATATTTATACAAATTAACTATGAAAACCAAAATTTTATAAGCACGGCAAGTAGAAATTTTTACGTAAAAAATAACCTGGGCGTAGCCCGGAGAAAGAATCTAGTAAACTTAAATTCAAAATTTGTTTTCCAAATTGTTTAATCTTCCTGAAGTTAAGAAGACCTTCATGAATTTGCTATTTAAATTTATAAAGATATCATACATATTTAAATTTGTATGTCAAAATTTATAAAGACATAGGCTTTCTAATGTGACGATGAAAAAATGCCAGTTTCGATAAACTAAAAATTTGGAGATACATATATTAGCTCTTGTCCCATTTTTTATATTAGTGATGTTTGCAAACTCTTCTTTGTCGTCTTGTAGTTCACACTTCACAGAATGACACTTAATCAAGTACATTAAACTTCTCTAGATTTTCCGCAAAAATTCATAATGTGAATGCCCACTTACACTACAAACATGATCTCTCTCAAATCTTTTTTTTAATCTAATCAGAACTGTCTTTTTAAACTTAAATTTAGATTCAAAATTTGTTTTCCAAACTAATTAATACTACTTAAGTTAAGAAGACCTTCATGAATTTAATATTTAAATTTATAAAGAAATCATATCATCTAACAATACTCAGACCCAAATATAAGTTACAATGAGATTATTGTCCACATCAAATGAAAAAATCAACCAATCATATCTATTATTGTTGCCATGTGATTTTCAAAAAATGTTTGATTATTAAATTGATCTCTTTATTTGCACCCTCAGTTTCTCTTCGTCTTCTCCCCTATGCTATAGTCAATTTCTTTTCACATTGATCTCTTCATCTCCTTCCATGCAAATTCGTCTTTTCGATTCAACATTGTTTATTTAAAAGTATATCTAAATGATTCAAACAAATACATAACTGCAAAATTTTCACATTCAACCATGGCTCAGCAAACGCGCAAAGTAGCTTCCACCTCTGGTGATGCGGAACCGCCGATTCATCACTTCCGCTATACTCTCTCCACCGTGAAGAAGTCCACTGAACTGAAACTGGAATCAGCCAAAGCCTATAGCCATCTCGGTGCTAATCGGTAAGGATTCGATCTGTCCCAGGAAACGAAGATTGGATTTGGGTCAGCAATAGCAGGTGTGTGCAAGTAACTATGCGCCTTATTGAAATATATGAAACGTATTTCATTAACCAAGTAAAATGTACATTTGGTTCTATATATATGATGAGATAAGCAAAAGGAAACTTAAACCATCGGTTTAACATTAACCGGATATAACCAACTATCCTAATACACCCCCCTCAAGCCTCTGAAGTGGATACTGCAGTAGGAGAAAAGAGGCTTGAAATGGACATATGGGATAAAATGGAATGAAAAGGACCGGCATGTAAAGGCTTCGTCAAGATGTCTGCATGTTGGTTAGCACTGGGAACATGAATCAACTTGATAAAGCCATTAGTAACCTGATCTCGGATGGTATGACAGTCGATCTCGATATGCTTCGTGCGTTCGTGAAAGACATGATTTGTAGCAATGTGGATCGCTGACTTATTATCACAGAAAAGCTTGGCAGTGTTCTGGACAGTGATCTTCATATCAGTAAGAAGTTGTTGCAACCAAATAAGTTCACAAGTGACTTGAGCCATTCCTCTGTATTCAGCTTCAGTACTGCTGCGGCTTACAGTCTGTTGTTTCTTACTCTTCCAACTGATTAGAGACGTACCAAGATAGATGCAGAAGCCTGTTACTGAACGTCTTGTATCAGAACAAGTAGCCCAGTCAGCGTCAACAAAGGCATTAAGACAAGTTTCAGAGGCAGAAGAATAGAAGAGTCCCTGTCATGAATTCGACTTCAGATATCTCAACACACGATGAGCAGCCTGCATATGAACATCAGTTGGTGCAAAGAGGTTGACTCAACCGATGAACAGCAAAGGTAATGTCAGGACGGGTGATAGTAAGGTAGAGAAGGCGTCCTATTAGCTCTCTATAAGGTTTTGCATCGGGTAAGAGATCACCAGAATCTTTGCTGAGAGGAATAGAAGGATCCATAGGCACAACACATGGTTTAGACGCTAAGAGACCAGTGTCTGCAAGAAGATCCAAAGCATATTTGCGTTAAGATAAAGCAATGCCTGTTCCATTCCGAGCAATCTCCAATCCAAGGAAGAAACATGCAGGACCAAGGTCTTTAATCTTAAAAGCACCATGAAGAACTGCTTTAACAGAGGCTACCGCATGATCATCATTACTCACAATAAGGATGTCATCAACATAGACAAATAAGGCAATGAAAGTCGAACCAGTGGTCTTGACAAACAGAGAATGATCACCAGGAGAAGGTAAGAAGCCATCTGCAATGAGAACAAAAGAAAAGCAATTGTACCATTGTCGTGAAGCTTGTTTAAGGCCATAGATGGACTTATGTAATTTGCAGACAGGATTTGGTGGTAAGACATCGCCAGGAGCAGGAGTGTAACCCAAGGGAAGGCTCATATATATCCAAACGAGCTTTTGGTCTTTCAACAGTACCATCAGATTTATACTTAATAGTATATATCCATCGACACCCTACAACATTTTTTCCAGGAGGAAGTGAAACAACAGAAAATTCTTATTAAGAGCCATACCTTGGAACTCCACATTCATTGCATTCGTCCATATCACAGATTGGATAGCTTGTTTAAAAGAAGTGGGGGCAGTTTCCAAAGAACAGGAAAAAACAGCGTTTTTGAAAGTAGGGTTGATGTTATCATATGAAAGAACAGAGGAAAGAGGATAACAAGGATGAATATAAGAATCAAGAGTAGGAGATGTCAAAGTGATATTAGAAACAAAATGAGAAGAAAGGGCTTTTTCCATAGACACAAGGGAACAATGGTAATCTAAAAGATAGCTAGGAGCTTTACCATGTCGTCGAGGTCTGGCTGTGGATAGGACAAGAACAACTGGTGCAGTAGTCACAGTCTCTACTTCCGTTAATGAAGTACCAGAAACCGAAGACGATGATGGTTGAGATGCAGATTATGATGATGCATGAGAATATGCAGGAGTAAAAGAATCAAGAGCAACAGGTATAGGTATAGGTAAAGGCAATATAGACTTCGTAAAAATGTCATCTACTTGTATTTCAGAATGCACAGATTTAAAAGGAAAATCATTTTCATGAAATATGACATTACGTGAAGTAGAGACAACTCGAGAATCTAAATCAAGAACTTTATAACCTTTGAAACCAGAAGGATATCCTAAAAAGACACATAATTTAGCACGAGGAGTAAACTTATGTCTATCCTTATCAAGAGTAGAAACATAGCATAAGCAACCGAAAGAACGTAAGAAATGATAATCTGGTTTCTTCCCTGTTAATTTTTCAAAAGGACTGATCTTGTTCAACAAAAGTGAAGGAGTTCTATTGATCAAAAACACAGCAGTCAAAACACAATCACTCCAGCATGTTAAAGGCATATTAGACTGAAACATTAAAGCACGAGCAACATTTAAAAGATGTTGATGTTTTCGTTCAACAACAGAGTTCTCTTGAGGATTATATGCACAAGAAAACTGATGTAAAATACCATTATCACGAATAAGATTTGAAAAAGCAAGTTCTGGTGCATTATCACTTCTGATCATCTTAATATTTGCTTTGTATTGAGTTCTAACCAGAGAAACAAAAGATGGTAAAATGGTAGAAACATCGCTTTTTGATTTCAACATGTAGAGCCAAGTTACACGGGTGTGATCATCAACTATAGTAAGAAAATACTTATAACCTTCTACAGATTCTACAGAAAATGGTCCCCAAACATCCATATGAACCAAATCAAAAGGAGAACTAGACATGTGATTATGACCCGGAAAAGGGAGACGTTTCTGTTTAGCTAAAGGACAGACAGGACAACTAAACAGATCATGAGCAGAAGACTTATCTAGACGAATTTGAGGAGACAAATGCTGTAACTTGGCAGAAGATGGATGTCCAAGGCGTTGGTGCCAAAGAGAACCATCAACCTTCAAGGATCCAGAGAAACGCACACTTGTAGTAGACGAAGGTTTGTCCAGAATGTATAGATTGCGAATTAAAGAACCTCTACCAATCATCAAGTCCTGAGTATGCTCTTGAATATAACAAGAATCAAAATAGAAATGAGCTGAATGATGATCATGATGCAACAAGCTACTAACACTTAGAAGATTAAAACGAAATGATGGAACATGGAGAACATCATAAAGAATTAATGTGTCAGATAAATGCACAGGGCCAGTATGAGTGATCGGTTCTTTGGTTCCATTAGGAAGAGAGACTGTAACACATGCAACAGTTGTAACAGTACTAAACATAGACAGATCAGAACAAACATGTGTTGTAGCTCCACTATCAATGATCCATGAACCCATTGGTAAATGATCAGAAAGGGATGCTAAGGTTTGATGTTGAAAAGTGAGAGAGTAATTTTCACAACGAAGGCTAGTAGAAGGAAAAGGAAAATTACCACTAGAAGACTGAACAGCCATAACACCTTTATCTGTGATTGTGGACTGAGCAATGGACTGTGAAGAACCAGTATCTGGAACTCTTGTATAAGACTGTAACTGCTGAATCAACCGTTGAACTTGGTCAGGATGGAAAGAGCTCAAATCCAATGTGGGAGACTGATTCAGAGAAGAACCAACAGAAACATTAGCAACATTGTTGTTCTGAGGATATGAACCAGTCGAGGATTGAGACGGTTTAGTCTGAGACGGTCTCTGGGAATAAGAACCAGAAGAAGATCGCTGAGAATTAGCATTATGATAGCGATGACTAGGAGGATAGCCATGAAGTTTGAAGCACTTCTGAACAATATGACCTGGAATCCCACAATGAGTGCATATAGGACGAGACTTTCCATGGTAATTATTGTTCACAGCAGTATGAGCTATATTCTCAGTATGTTCATTATATCCAGAAACCTCAGAATCAGAAGCAGAGTTCTGAAAGACCACATTATCAACTTTAGTCTGTGGTTTTATATTCTTCTGACGCTCATTTTGAGTAACCATGTTGAAGACTTCTTCAAGAGGAGGTATTGGCTTCAGCATAAGGATATGACGACGAGTTGCATCATACGCCTCATTAAGCCCCATCAAAAACTTCATTACACGGCCTCTCTGCTGAAGCTTTTCCCAAGAATCTGCAGCATGACACTCACACTTCCCACAAGTACAAACCGGAAGATCAACATAATTTTGATATTCCTCCCAGAGAGTGATCAATTCCGTATAGTAAGTGGTAATATCAAGAGAACCTTGTTGAATATTAACCAACTTCTGTTCAATCTGATAAATGCGTAGAGCATCATCTTGTTTAAAACGTGACATCAGATTCTTCCACATGTTTTCAGCAGTAGTCATAAACAACAAACTCTGGCCTATTTTCTTGGATACATAATTCATTAACCAAGTAGAAACCATATCGTTGCATCTAGACCAAGCACCGGAATCCCTATGATTATCAGGAGGTTTCAAGATAGTACCATCAATGAAGCCGAGTTTGTTTCTGACATTGAGAGCCATACGCACAGATCGATGCCAAGCATGAAAATCAGCTCCATTAGCAAGACGATCGGAAACCAAAGCGAGTCCAGCATGATCGAAGTTGTGAAGAAAATACGGATTCTCATAATGATCAATCGCAGGACGAGTCATCGGAGAATTTGGATCCATTGACGATGAAGGGGATCTTCAATCGCAGCAAGAAAATAAGTAAAATCGAAGAAACATAAGCTTAGATTGCAGGAAAACGCAAAATCGAAGCTCGAGAACACCAAGATTCGAAGATCGGAAGCTAGAATCTCAAAATTGGTGAGATCTGAGCTCAGCGACGACGACGAAGGCGAAAAAGGAGATGAATGAAACGAATTCGAGAGTCAATACCATGAGAAAGATGAAGGAATCGAAGAGAAACGGTGAAATCGAAGCACTCATGATGATTGAGAGCTCACGATTTCAAGAAAAAATGGCGGAAAAGGTTGTTAGTCTCTGATACCATATTGAAATATATGAAACGTATTTCATTAACCAAGTAAAATGTACATTTGGTTCTATATATATGATGAGATAGCAAAAAGAAACTTAAACCATCGGTTTAACATTAACCGAATATAACCAACTATCCTAATACGCCTCCCCTAATCAATCAGGCTCCATCTCTTTTCCCTCTCTCTCAGTATCATGCATCTTCCCTCATGAATTTTTATGATGCAGTCGTTGGAGCTGTTTAGTAGGTTGGGAGTTGCAGAAATATGGTAAGATTATTTTGACTCTCTCGAAGCTGCTCAGATGCTTAGTATGAACACATAAACTTCCATTTATCGTTATTTTTTTGGTCAACTCAGTCATCTAACAATGAGATTTCAAACTGGATTGTCTAGGAATTCGTTGACCTTCTAGGATTTCGTGTTAAATTACTTGAAATAAATCAAATATTGGAATCAATTTGTCAACCTTTTCACCACCAGGTTCCATATCTTTCTCCCTCACGGCTTCCAATCAGTCTTAACCCAATTATTTTCATGCTTTTATTCGAACTGTTTGGTACATGTGTGGTTGCATACTGCAGAAACTGGATAAAGATTATTCCAGCCTACTTAGATTCTTAGTACAGCCACACAATCTTTTGAAGTATGTCGATTTTTATCTTATAAGTTGCACGTGTCGATTATGTAATATCAGTATATGAAAGTCATCGTATAAATTCTTTTGGTGGCAGTGGATTCTGTGATTACTTCGACCGTTTGGAGTATACGTCTCCCTAGGGATGTTAATATGGTAAAACCCACCTCATTTAAACCCACCCCATTTAAGATCCACCCCATTTAGAACCATATCCGTTTAGACCCATTTAAAAATAGGTATATTAGGGTTATCCATTTAAATTTAGTAATTTCACTCTAATCCATTTAAACTCATTTAGACTCACTTAAAACTGTTGTTGACTTTTTCTTCTAAATTTTTGTTTCCAATTAAAATTATGTTTTCCTGCCTAATCGAGAAATTACGTTTTCTCACCAAAACCAAAAATTACGTTTTTCCGCCAAAACCGAGAAATTGCGTTTTCCCGCCAAAATCGAGATATTACGTTTTTCCGCCAAAACTGAGAAATTGCGTTTTCTCGCCAAAACCGAAAAATTGCATTTTCCCGCCAAAACCGAGAAATTGCGTTTTCCCGCCAAACCGAGAAATTACGTTTTTCCGCCAAAACCGAGAAATTACGTTTTTCCGCCAAAACCGAGAAATTACGCTTTTCCGCCAAAACCGAGAAATTTCGTTTCCCGCCAAAACCAAGAAATTGCATTTTCTCGCCAAAACCGAGAAATTGCGTTTTCCCGCCATTTTCGGCCAAAACCGAGATATTACGTTTTTCGCCAAAACCGAAAATTACGTTTTTTGCCAAAACCGAGAAATTGCGTTTTCGGCCAAAACCGAGAAATTACGTTTTTCGCCAAAACCGAAAATTACGTTTTCCGCCACAACCAAGAAATTGCGTTTTTCCGCCAAAACTGAGAAAAAAAATTATTTCAGTTTTGGCGGAAAATCTCGATTTTCAATTTTGCTGGAAAATCTCAATTTTTTTATTTTCGCTAGAATATCTTAATTTTTGATTTTGGAGGGAAATCTCGATTTTCGGTTTCAGTGAGAAAACTCTATTTTCAGATTTGACAAAAAATGATTTTAGGTTAAATATAAAAATAATTATTGCATAAATATTATTTAAAGTAAAATAAATAAGCTAAATTTAAATTATAAAAAATCATAAATTGGTTAACCAGATCCCCATTTATTTTAGTAAATATCCATTTAATAAATTAGTCTTAATAGGGTTACCCATTTAAAACCCGACAAGCTAAATGGATCTAAATGGACAATTATTTTTTTCTAAAACCCATTAAAAATAGGAAAATTGTCATTTAAATCCCGAACTTTCAAAATTTGGTTGAAAAAAGCATGAATTTTCTCTTGGATCATTTAAAGCAGCAACTTAGTTTGAATAGCCATTTTTTAAACCTCAATTTAGTTTGACTAAACCAAATCGAACACGACGTTAACTCGGGTAACGGATCGATTAGACGGAGTTAATCACCGTCTCTAATTTCCGTTAAGTCATCTAAACGACGTCGTTTTAAATTTTTTGAAAAATATGCAACCGGAGGGAATCGAACTCGAGACCTAAAGCAAATTCACTCCAAGACAAAACCACTAGGCCACTTGCGCTTTCTGTAACTTAAATTAATATTAATAGATTTATTATGAACCATCCAAATCATTTTTCCACCCTAAATTTCTAAATATTAAAACTTATAAATAACTTAATAATTAAAAAATCGTAAATATTAGTAAAAATATTAAAACTTATAATAATTATTAAGTTAATTAATAAGAAATATTAAAAATATTAAATAACAATTTTTTAATCATTAAGTATTATTGAATATTCAAATTTCGTTCTTATACTTAATAATTAATTATTCAATAATACTTAATGATTAAAAAAAATTATTTTAATACTTCTTAATTATTGAGTATTATTAAATAATTAATTATTAAGTATAAGAATGAAAATTTTAATATTCAATAATACTTAATGATTAAAAAATTGTTATTTAATATTTTTAATACTTCTTATAAATAACTTAATAATTATTATAAGTTTTAATATTTTTACTAATATTTACGATTTTTTAATTATTAAGTTATATATAATTTTTAATATTTAGGGATTTAGGGTGGGAGAAAATGATTTGGATAGTTCATAATAAATCTATTTGTATTCATTTAATTTACAAAAAGGGCAAGTGGTTTAGTGGTTTTGTCTTGGAGTGAGTTTGGCTTTGGGTCTCGGGTTCGATTCTCTCTGGATGCTTATTTTTAAAATTTTAAAACGACGTCGTTTAGACGACTTAACGGAAATTAGAGATGGTGATTAACTCCGTCTAATCGATCTGTTACCCGAGTTAACGTCGTGTTTGATTTGGTTTAGTCAAACTAAATTGAGGTTTAAAATGGCTATTCAAACTAAGTTGGTGCTTTAAATGGTCCAAGAGAAAGTTCATACTTTTTTTTTAACTAAATTTGAAAGTTCGGGATTTAAATGACAATTTTCCCCTTTAAAAATCCACTAACAAAACCCATTTTAACATCCCTACGTCTCCCCCATCTTCCCCACTCTGTAAGTCCTCTTTAGTATTTGCTCTATTTTTGTTTCCTTTTGGTCGTATGGTTTCGATCTGAACAAAATCCTCAGGTTAGTACATGATCAGACCTGCATATTTGTAGCCATCATAAGCAATCGCGTTATAATGGATTTGATAGAAATGAAAGGCCTATTGCTTTGTCAAAATGTATTTCTTTTACTTGTGACATGCATATAATTCGTTGTTTGTCATTGAGCATCGCCCCTCTTAATTTCTTCATTTTGCTCACTTAAAAAATTCATATATTTACCATTCAATAACTAATTATCACTACACTTATATAGGTTGTGAGTTTTAAATGCATCACTGGAATTGATGGTGTTCTCCAAGTTCATAGCCTGCAGTGAATGCCAAACAAAAGTAACCTGAGGAGCCACACCATAGGTCTGCCTCTAAATGCAATAACCAAAACGCCATATGAGTTGTCAAGTACACATCCTACTCTTTCTATAGCTATGTATGCATTGAGTAGAAAATTCCTACTGTAGCATTAAAAGTGTATCCATATTTGATCCAAGTGCTGCTGAAGAACCAGAGAAGGGTTGTAAAAAAGAAAATTCATCCGAGCCAGAGTAAGAAACTTCATGGAATCACAATTCACAATAAAGTCTGTTTATATTTATATGCATGTAAATAATTGGTTTTTCTTCTTTTGGTTATAGTTACATGCCTTTTTGAAATATGAAACTGGGGAGACAGCTGAGAAAGCGGTGAGTGTCAAATAAAGTTACACGACGTAATTGGCTACGTCGCAAGTGATGCGTGAGTTTATCTGCTTTAATTAATTATGGAAGTGCAGACAATTACATTGAATAACGAGCAAGACTAGAGAAATGGGTTGCATGTTAAGCTTCTTGAACAAACAGTAAGTAATTCACGAAGAATCTATAACTGAAAAACACATGGAAAAAACTATAGCTTTTAGAAAATAGACTACTTATTCACTATAGGGAAAGTTTGCACAGAGAAGACTAACTATGAAGACAGTAGATCCAGAGAAGGACAATATAGGCCGATTTCATGATTAAACTAAAAGTGAGAAAAACAAACCTCAAATGAACATCATACCATCATTCTATTACTAGATCTCCTGGTTTTGTCAAAGTATTTGATTAAAATTTATGGTATCAACATTACAGTCTGGAATATTTAGGAGTTGAATTAATTGATTCTACTAACAGATGCAACGCAGTGATGGCTTTAGGCGGTTTAAAATCATTTAACACGGTCCTAACAACTGTTCTTCAAGGAGGCTGCCTCTTCTCCTGTAAGTGTGATACACATTATTTGGATTTTTTGGTCAATTTCACTAGAGGTTTTGTTTTTCCTAACCCAGAAAACAGTAGATAACGAATCTGGTAGCAAGGGATCTCTCTTTGGGGGTTTGACTGGCTCTATCCTTATGGTATCTGTATGATATCTCCCTCTTCTTATTCGTTATTTCCAGCTCCTTTATAGCCATTATTCTCCTTGGGTGAAATGTCTAAGAAACTAAATGCACCGCTCAAGACATTGTTTGTGCTTAATGTTGTTCTTCTCCAAGCTTTATTTTAGTTCATTGAGAAAATGGTGGTGTGTGTCTCTTTAGGGAGGCCTCAGAAACTATCTTACATTTGACATGCTAAAATCTTTTGTTACTGTGGCATAGTCCAATTCCTTTAAATTTATGGTTATGTTGTAAATGCAACCGCCTGGTTCTCTCCTATGCATTCTTCTGTTCTGAACTGATATACCATGTTGGTCAGTGTAAGATGTAAAGGTCTGATCAACCCTACTTACTAATATGTTCGGTAGCCTGTCTAATTACAGCTACATTGACCCTTTTTGTTTTCTTTTCTATGTTATGAGGTGCATTGTGTCTTAATTGTGTTCCTGTAAAGTTTGTTGATAGGCTTGACAGAGTTTACGTGAGGAAGAAGACAGAGAAGAAAGGCGAGGGAGTATGACGTGGCAGGAGTAATTCAAATAAGAGTAGAGACTTGTTTTGAATTAGAGTCTTTCTAGTTCGGTTAATTCAGTTGTATAAAAGCCAGTATGTTGGCTCAGAGAGACATTAGCTTGTAGAATTGAGTAGAGTCTCGCGACTTGAGGAGTACTCCGTCTGGGTGAGGCCAGCGGTTACTCGTATTCGATTCTATAAGCGATTCGGTTACAGATTGTAATTCGATTGAGAAATTGTATTGAGGATTGAGTTTGTTATTGAGATTTACAGGGAATTCTATAGCTAAACTCTATCAATTGGCGCGGTGAGCTCAGCGAATCTTCCGATGACGATCATTGAGGAGGCGAACGATCGACTCGACACCGTCGATCGAACGGTGGCGGAGTTGCAAGATCAGGTGGAGGTGATTAGCGGTGGATGGAAACGATTAATGGATTCGAATGAAGAGATGAGTCAACGTATTGGATCGGTTGAAAAGGAACTATCATCGATGATTCGGATCTTGAATAGATTGGAATCTCACGTCGTCGGTGACAAAGGCAAATCAGTGGCGTCATCACCACCGTTTAATGGTCAGGTACATTCCGACTCTACGCGTAACGAACCTGGATTTGACGAGTTAGGTTATCGGAGAATTCACCATGCCTTTGCTAGTAGAGAAAGTTTGTTAAAGAAGATAGATCTACCTGTGTTTGATGGTACCATGCCGTATGGTTGGATCTCGAGGGTGGAAAGATACTTCAGGGTTGCTCGTTACGAAGAACATCAAAAATTGGAGTTAGTAGCGTTAAGTCTGACCGGTGTGATTGGGAACTGGTATACGTGGGAGAATGAAGAAGAGCCGTTCACAAGTTGGTTACAGTTCAAGCAGGGGATGTTGGATCGTTTTGCGGAATCAAAGGATGATGAACCGAGAAACAGACTTTCAGCTTTAAAACAAACACATACAGTTCAGGCGTATGTAAAGGAGTTTGAGGATCTGATTAATGTAGTGAGGGGGATAGATGAAGAAAATCTTATTAGTAAATTTTACACTGGTCTAAAGCCGGAAATGAAGGAAGTGATCAAGATGAAAGAACCAAGAGGGTTAAGAAATCATATTGCAGCAGTGGTTAAAATGGAGTCAAGCATGTTTTGTCAAATGTTGGCTGATAAATCAAAGAGTGAGAACCGTTCGTTCCGCAGTACAAATACTGGAGCAAAGCTGGCTCAAACTGGTGGTTCACAGCAAGTTGATAAAACCAAAGTGTTGGTTGCGGGAGCTACAACTTCCTCAACTTGAGATAATCAAAGAGTACATCTAACTCCTCAGGAGTTGGCAGAGTGTAAACGTCTAAAGTTGTGTTTCAAGTGCAAAGCGAAGTGGTTCAAAGGTCACCTTTGCGGCAAAACAGAACTTCGAGTTTTCACAGTGTTGGATGGCTTTGAGGTGGAAGTATTAGGAGAACAAATCGATGAGATTTCTCAAGAAAATGCAGAAACAGAACCTCAAATGATGCAATTATCTCTGTATTCCTTCTTGGGAATGAATTCGCTAAGTACGATGAAAGTAAGAGGAAGGATAGGCAGTACATCACTGATCATATTGATTGACAGTGGTGCTACACATAACTTCATCTCGCCTACTTTGGTGAAGAAAGCTCACCTCCAAACTATTGAGAACCCACGTCTACAGGTGCTCTTGGGCACAGGCTTAGTGGTTCATGGTGCCGGCGTTTGTAATAACGTTCATGTACATATCCAAGGACTCGATTTTCTCTTGGATTGCATCTCTTTGGATTTAAGTGGAATCGATCTGGTTCTTGGAGTCCAGTGGCTGAGAACATTGGGCAAATGTGAAATTGACTGGGACCTACAAGAATGGAGTTTCGTGTGGGGAAGGGAACGTGTTACACTACGAGGAGAAAGTGACCTTCACCTTCCCGCCAATGCCTTTCAATCTCTTCTGCCAGTAGAGGAAGCTTCAGGGCAGGGGGTTGAACATTGGTTATACACTCACTACGCTAGTGCGGCCTCTTGTGAGATAACTCCCGTTGTAGTTTCTTGTATAGTCGATAATTGTACAACGGTCTTTTGTATGCCAGACGGTTTACCACCAGTCCGTGGGATTGAACATTAGATCATCCTTAAACCAGCCACGTCTCCTGTGAGTGTTCGACCTTATAGGTATCCACAAGCTCACCAGGAAGCGATGACGACACTAGTTCAAGACATGTTGCACAAGGGTATCATTCAAGCTAGTCGCAGTCCTTACTCTAGCCCTGTCTTATTGGTCAAGAAGAAGGACAAGACGTGGCGGTTCTGCGTAGACTACAGAGCTCTAAATCAAGTGACTGTGGCAGACAAATTTCCAATTCCAATGATTGATCAGCTTCTGAATCAATTACATGGTGCAGTCATTTTTTCCAAATTGGATCTAACTTCAGGGTACCATCAGATTAGAATGCAACAAGAAGATATAGAGAAGACTGCGTTCAGAACACATGATGGTCACTATGAATTTTTAGTAATGCCATTCGGATTGACAAACGCTCCAGCTACTTTTCAAGCTCTGATGAATGAAATTTTTCATCCTTACTTGAACAAGTTCATCCTGGTTTTTTTTTGATGATATATTGGTCTACAGCAGTAGTATCAGTGATCATGTTCAGCATCTACAGGCAGCGTTACATACTCTAGCACAGCACTCTCTGTATGCTAACAAGAAGAAGTGTATTTTTGGCCAACGAAGTGTGGAGTATCTAGGTCATGTGATATCGGAAAGTGGGGTAGCTACTGATGCGGCTTAGACGGAGGCTATGAGGTTGTGGCCTACGCCAAAGAACATCAAACAACTTCGGGGATTCTTAGGTCTCACTAGTTATTACCGTAACTACATCAAGAATTATGGTATCTTGGCGAGACCATTAACAGAGTTACTGAAGAAAGATCAATTTGCTTGGTCAAGTGAGAAACAAGAGGCGTTTGACACACTTAAGGAGGCAATGCTGAAAGCTCCGGTTCTTGCTCTCCCTGATTTTACTCAGAAGTTTGTGGTAGAGACTGACGCGTCTGGTTTTGGGATAGGAGCTGTCTTGATGCAGAATAAAAGGCCGATAGCTTTCTTCAGTCATGGATTAACAGCACGGGAACAGTTGAAACCAATCTACGAGACAGAGCTGATGGCAGTGGTTCTAGCTATACGCAAATGGAAACACTATCTACTTGGTCGAAGGTTTGTGGTGCACACAGACCAGAGGAGTTTGAAGTATTTGCTTGAACAACGTGAGGTCAGTATGGAGTATCAGAAATGGTTAGTGAAGCTATTGGGGTATGAGTTTGACATTGTATTCAAGCCAAGGGTTCAGAATGCAGCAGCTGATGGTTTATCCCGGATTGATCACTCGAGTGAACTTACATCATGTACAACTTTGTTTGCTATATCGGCCCCAACAGCATTACAGATGGCAGAGCTATATCAAGAAATCGATGCTGATTCCGTGATACAAGCATCTATTAAGCAGATAAAGGAGGGCAGTGTAGTGAAAGCTGGTCTAACAGTGTGTGAGGACAGACTTTGGTATAAGGGCCGACTGGTTATTCCTTCTTCATCTCGTTTCATTCCACTTATTCTTGCAGAATGTCATGATGGTCTAGCAGGGGGTCACTCTGGAGTTCTCAAGACAGTCAAAAGGATCCAGCTTTGGTTTCATTGGGAAGGGTTATTTCGTTCAGTACAACAATATGTCTCGACTTGTCAGATATGTCAAACACACAAGTACTCAACACTATCGCCAGCTGGTCTCCTTCAACCCCTGCCAATTCCAACCTTGGTGTGGGAGGACATTTCTATGGATTTTATCGAGGGTTTACCCATGTCTAATCACAACAATGTTATTTTCGTCATTGTGGATCGTTTGAGTAAGTATGGTCACTTTCTGACCTTGAAACATCCTTTTCAAGCGGCGGATGTTGCTAAGCGCTTTATTGGGGAGATAGTAAGACTTCATGGCTTTCCAAAGTCGATCGTATCAGATCGGGATAAGGTGTTTCTCAGCCATTTTTGGAAGGAGTTGTTCCGTTTGGCCGACACAAAGCTCAAGTTCAGTACTTCGTTTCATCCATAGACAGACGGCCAGAGAGAGGTGTTGAACAGATGTCTTGAGACGTATTTACGCTGCTTTGCTTCGAGTCATCCACGTACCTGGTCAAAGTATTTTGCATGGGCTGAGTTATGGTACAATACATCCTACCATACTTCACTCCGGATGTCACCTTTTCGTGTGGTTTATGGCAGAGATCCTCCAGCGTTACGTGATGTGGAGTTTGAAGAAGGCACAATGGTTTACTTGAAGCTCAGGCCATATAGGCAGCAGTCAGTTCAGAAGCGGGTTTGTCAGAAGCTCTCTGCCTTTGGTCCTTATCGTGTGGAGGAAAGAATAAGGAAGGCTGCTTATCGCTTGAAATTGCCACCTTCTTCGAAGATTCATCCGGTGTTCCATGTGTCTCAGCTCAAAGCCGTCGTCGGAAAACATCATATTGTCTTACCATTACCGCCTGATGTCTCCACTGATGAAGAGGTTATAGTGGAACCTGAGCAAATTCTTGAGAGCCGTTATTCACCTGCAGGTCATTTGGAGTTGTTGGTCAAGTGGGTTGGTCTTCCGTTAACAGATGCAACATGGGTGGGTGTGAAGGAGTTTCGTGCTCAATTTCCATCTTACCAGCTTGAGGGAAAGCTGAGTGTTAAAGGAGGGGGTATTGATAGGCTTGACAGAGTTTACGTGAGGAAGAAGACAGAGAAGAAAGGCGAGGGAGTATGACGTGGCAGGAGTAATTCAAATAAGAGTAGAGACTTGTTTTGAATTAGAGTCTTTCTAGTTCGGTTAATTCAGTTGTATAAAAGCCAGTCTATTGGCTCAGAGAGACGTTAGCTTGTAGAATTGAGTAGAGTCTCGCGACTTGAGGAGTACTTTGTCTGGGTGAGGCCAGCGGTTACTCGTATTCGATTCTATAAGCGATTCGGTTACAGATTGTAATTCGATTGAGAAATTGTATTGAGGATTGAGTTTGTTATTGAGATTTACAGGGAATTCTATAGCTAAACTCTATCATTTGTTTCCTACAAAACCTTTGTTTCTTCTTGTACTTCCCGTTGAGCATAGTTAAGCAACTACATCTTCTTTGTTTAGCTGTTGAAATCTATATAGACTCATTTAGCTTTCCAAGATCTGAAAATATATATTGGCCTACTTCCTTAATAAATCACAAAAACGAGAGTTCTTGGCGATACCATAGGACTTGGCTCTGCCTTTCTTTTCTCTTTGGTCTTTGCTAACCTTCTCTCAAGAAGAAGATAAGTGTTGTCTTTCATATATTTGTCCAAATGTGTGACGAAATATCATTTTATCAAACATGAATTGCTGTTCTTTCTATGACTTTCTCACAGGTTTTCACTTGGCCTCTTCCCGGAAACCGGTTCCAGCAGGCCTGCTACTACTTTATATGAGCATGTTGTCCTTTGTAATGGTGTATAAGCATGATAGTTTACCTGAGGCTGTATCCGGCCGTGGCCTGCTCCATTGTTGCAGCTGCTGTAGCGTAGATGAGCATGGGCCTAAAACCAAATAGAAATTTCTTAAAAGCATGTATCAGACACACAGTTTTGCTTTTGCCCACATCCTGAGTAGCAAAGGTTTTTGAGGCATATGTAGAGTAAATAGTGATAATCAAACACAGATGCATTTTGTTTTAAGCCGGAAGGTTGTAGCTATTTGATGGTCAATGAACCTTGTTGTAAGAGAATGTTGAAATTTATGTGACCGACCCTTAAGAATAACAAAATTTTCTCTTTAAAGCACTGTATGCGGAGCTCAAGAGATAAAGTGATGTACCATTGGATTTTGTTGATCTATGAACATAAAAATAACAACTTCAAATTGTATGATAATCTATGAGGATTAAAGTAAATACGATTTTCAAAATAATATGAAAAATATTTGGAGATGAAAAGGCAACAAAATTTCAAAATAATAATTTATATTGTGATTAAGCTATAATATATGCATTATATATAACAAAATAACGTACTGATATATATATATATATATATATATATATATATATATATATATATATATATATATAAACATCAGTTATTTAATCAGCAAACTTAATCAACTAAACAACAAGTAAATAATCAATTTCAATTTAGAAATGTGTATATTGTTAATTAAAGCAATACTTTTTAAAAAAAAAGCAGTATAGTATCACCTTACATAATTTATAATTCTTATCCCACAATCCTTTTATAATGCTTATACATGGATTTTTAATATAAAACAACGTTTACAATGGTAAAGTTAGAATACATTTAAATTATTTTCTCTACCAGAAAATATCGCAGCTCGGAAAATTTAATATTTAAAATGAGAGTATTAAATATATAATTTTTACGAAATCAAAATTTACTTCCTAATACTTTGCATTCTCATTTAGTATTTACGACATATAACAAATTTATAAAAAAATCTATGTATACTTAGATACAAAGACAAATTAAAACACAAAACACATTTGCTAAATTATAATTTAAAAAAAAATATGACATCATTTTACATAAAAACATCTCCAATCCACTCTATTTTTTACTCTAAAATAGAGTAAAATAAAATATGGAATGAAAATGTTTTAACTCTGCTCCATAATGGAGTAAAAGATGAGTTTACTAATCTTTTTGTTTGTTTGTTCATTTCTCTAATATAGAATGAGAATTTGAGTAAGGTTTGAACAATTCATACATATTCTATTTTATTTTATTTTGGAGAAAAAAAAATGAAGTGATACATTGGAAATGCTTTAAGAAGTAAAAGGCACTGAACGACAAAGAGAATAAAACCAACTAGGTAATAACCTGCGCCTTGCGCGGAATGAGATTATTATTTTTGTTATTTTTAAGATAAAAATGATATTATGTTTGTTTATCATGGATAGTGGTTCAGTTTTATGTTGTTTTTTCAATGTCCTAAAACATAACTATCATTCTAAATCTATATTTACTTTGGTTTGTTTGGTTTAAATGTTTGATGTTTTTAATTTTTTTGATGATAACCAAAAACTATTGTTATTTGTTTGGTTTTGTTTATATAAATTTTAGACATTTTTGTGTCGAACTAATAGTTTCCTGTTATAATTTCTAAAGACATGTAAAATCAAATAAAATATAAATAATATTTGAAGAAAAAAAGAAAATAAAATTATTAACACAAAATATTTTACTACAATTTGAGCGATAATGAAAGAAAACATAAAAAAAAAATCAACTTCAGTAAGAATTAAAATTCTCACTTGTGGTGAATATTTAACTATATAGTCGCTCATGTCAATTGTACATGTATGTATATGTAAAAGTATATAAATGTGGTGATAAATATATGAATATACCGTTAATTAAGATTTAAAACTTTTTTGTTCAAAATAACACATGTCAGTAAACTCTTAAATAAAATTAATTAAAAATAAACAAATCTAGAAATTAATAACATTTTTCATATAAAAAAATCAAATTGTACCCGTAAACTATAAAAAATAATATATATTACAAAGTGACATCTTCACTTGGTACCTGAATTCTGTTTTTAATCGATTTTGTGATTTTTATTTCTTTTTAAAGCTCTTTTGATTTCTGATTTTCTTCTACCAATTTGATTTTGTTTCTAATTCTTGGTCTTGATATGAAAACATTATAAAAATCTTAATATTTGACTAAACTAATGATCAGACTTTACATGTGGTATTTTTCACATCAGTTTACTTAATTCATAATCAATCACCGCATTTGTTGTTATTGTGTACCGAAGCCTCAACCATGACCAACTTCGGCAATGTACGAAACTTTCAATTTATACAAAAATTTTATCGCAACATTTTAGTTGAAGCGAATCTTAATGATTTTGTATTTTTTTTTACAATAAAAATATTATTCAATGTTTCTACAAACAATTTCATCGCAACATTTTAATTGAAGCGGATCTTAATGATTTTGTAATTTTTTTACAGTAAAAATATTATTCATTAGTTTCACGTAGAAAGTTTTAGTTTATTAATAAAAAGACTAAAAATGTAGGAAAATGAATTAATTAAAATACTATATAAAGACATTAAATAATGAATTTAAAAAAATTACTGTGTGAATGTATTAATTGCCAAATGACTATAAGGCCGACACGTGTCAATTACGGTGTGAGCACATTTGTTACTGTGCTTCTCTTTTAATATACAAGTGATTCTAAGTTATCTTTGTATATTTTAGCTGAATAAATTTTTCAGTTTTATGTAACAATATTTCAGAATAAAATCAATTTTTTGCTACCTTAATCTAAAATCTAAAAAGTACTATCATTCAAAAAATAATGTTAGAAAAAGATTGAATTATTAGAATAAAAATAAAGAGAAAAAAATTGAAAATATAAAATACAACAAATAAAAATTAAACCCAAACCACTTATATGATAATTAAAAAAAATAAACATATTAAAATATGAAATTTGCGCGTAGGTGGAGATGGTCTCTAGTACAATAAATAAAAAAGGGAATAAGATCAATGGAGATGGTTCACGTCATTTAATTAAATCCTCCAATCAGAATTCGAAATGGCCATATGAATTTCGCTAAACCCAAATGTTTGTCCAAGCGATTCCCGTGTGACTCTTCTAGTTCATCTTCATCATCTCATGGCTTATTCGGTTACCACTTTAATAATAAACACCACCAATTAATTACAAAACAAAATCCCTTCAGATCCTTTCAGGATTCTACAATCATTATATTAGCCGACTGCAAATTTCTGATAGCATATCCAAGACCTACTTCTATAAATAGAGAGCCTGCGAAGAGACCCTACATACAACTTTCGATTCTCTTCAGTCCTACAGAAGCAAAAATACAATATATATTTAATTTACGAAGGGTTCAAAGGTCTACTCTGGGTTTTGATTTTTTGACTCTTAATGATGATTATCTTGCCCGCCTAAGACTGTTTTTGTCAGGTCACGAAGTCTGTTGAAATTAACATGAGAGGTTTAAGAACTTCATAAACAATTTTTTAATCAGATTATTGCACCCATCATTCTTGGAGACCGTTGACTATCTCATATGAAGATACAAGTAGTCTTTCCTGCTTACTAAATCTATTGACTTAGCTATTTATGTTTTGTTTGTTCATCAATTTTCCTTACTATTGGATTTTACAGGGTTCTTATATAGAAGTTAGAAGATGTAGTGTTATGTGCTCTGCTATATCACGTTTCTCATGCAGTTGCCTATATGGTTCAGTTGATTTCCATTGGGTGAGCAACATTTCTTCCATTTTTCGTTTTTTGAAGTACCCCCTTGCTTTATTAACAAATGGTCAACTTTTCTCTCATTAGTTTTGTATATGTGTTTGGTTGAGGTTCCATTGTTTATTTTGATGGAGAGCCTTTTAGTAAAGTTTGTATTTTTTTTAATTCATGAATGTATTCTTAGTTTACAATTTTATTATAGTTGAATACATGCTACTGGTCTCTATCTTTTTGTTCATACAGCTTCTCAGACTTGAGATCAAGGTATTGTTTTACTATAACCATGTTGTATGTTGCAGATTCACTATGGTTTTTTAAGCTGTGTTTGTATTTTATTGTTTTTTGGATCAGAAAGAATTAGCTCAGAGGTTTGAAAGAGTAAAGTCTCTAGATCTGCATCCTACATAACTATGGTAATTTTAAGCATTTGATTGTTCTCTCATGGCTTAGTTGTAGTGACTGAAGGAATTTTTTGACCATTTGGTATTTGTAATTTTGTGGAGTAGCACAATGTCGTGGTTTTTGTAGTTTTACATTTTGTTTTCTGCTACTCATGGCTGGGAACTGTTATTACATTATTTTGCAGGTTTCTAGCAAGTTTCTATTCTAGAACTTTGTGTATTTCAAACTACCAGACACATGTGGATGAATAATTTTATTTTTTAAATCCGTTATCATATGCACATTGGTAACCAAACGTGCAATTGAAATATTGTTTTCTTCATGTATTCTCTGAGGTTTCACAGACTTTTCATAGATTTGTAAGATGCTTTATGAATCATAGACCTTATTCTAATCTGATATTGCTTGATAATCCTCAGGTGATTGCAAAGTCTTTCAAGGTGACTGAGTTACCAAGTATCTCACCTTCCTTGTTTCTTCTGTTTTAGTAAAAATGTTTTAGTTTTATTTGCTGTATGTTTTGTTTTTCTTTGATATCACCCAACTAGAGTTTAATATACAGAATTAATGGCCACGTTTTCAAATTTTGTAGAGATTTCTGATAAATAATAAATTAGTAATGACTATTATATTTAAAAATATCTTTGTAAACTTTAGACAGATGTATATATTCAGTATTATTTTCCTAATTAAATATATGATGGCATACACATTTAAGAAAACCTTTGTAAATATACATACATTTTTTTTTATTAGCATGGAGTATCCGGACCTATGGAAGGATCCACACTAATCTCCAAAACAAAATGTAGTGCACAGATAGACCTTCACTCCGGGTATGCAAATAGGTTCAAAATACGGACCCATATCTGTGTAGGTGTCGGGAACTGTCACAGACTATACATACAAGTTATGTTCAAAAGATCTAATAACATGTATATGAAGGCACTCTTGAATTTGAGAAAAAAATACGAATTCAAAAAGATATCATATGTATTCAGAACTTCTTTCTTAAACTTTTTTTAAAAAACATAACGTGTCCCAAAACAATTTTGAAAATAAATTTTGAAAAAAGTATAGAAAAAAAGAAATTTCCCTGTAGTTAACTAACCATTGTTTAGAATTAAGGAATGTGTTTTGAGAATTTAGGGTTTAAAATATTTAAAAATAGAAAATAA
Source organism: Eruca vesicaria subsp. sativa (assembly GCA_932364175.1). Taxonomy (NCBI): domain Eukaryota; kingdom Viridiplantae; phylum Streptophyta; class Magnoliopsida; order Brassicales; family Brassicaceae; genus Eruca; species Eruca vesicaria. The sequence continues at coordinate 140,221 of CAKOAT010237376.1, read as the reverse complement.
ATATGAAAACTTTTAAGATAAAATTTGAAAAGTAGTTTCAAAAAACATTTTGGAATTTCAAAATAAAATTTAAGATAACAAAAAATAAATAAATAAAAACCAAAAAAAATTAATAAAAAGTGTGAATCTGAAAACATATAATGAAACATGTTTTGGTCATTTTATTTCTTAGGTACTCTTTATTATTATTATTTTTTATTATTTATATAATTATAGAGCAAACGACACAAAATATTTTGGCCTCTTTAATGAAACATGTTTTGGTCATTTTATTTCTTAGATACTCTTTTATGACACAAATTTAAACTTGTTATTTAAAAAAATTACCATACAGAAAATGTTAAAAAATATTTTTGATTTTTTTATATTTATTTATTTTTATCTAGTTAATAAAATAATAAAATAAAATTATAAAGAGAAATTCGCTGGGATATAGGCCTGGACGTTTCGGGTATCGGTTCGGTTCGGTTATTTCGAATTTTGGGTAGTTCGGATAGGAAGTCAGAGGATCCATTTACTACTTGACCTATTTTTGGTTCGGTTCGGTTCGGTTCGGATAGTTTTGGACTCGGTTCGGTTCGGTTCGGATAGTAAAACTAGGAACTAGAAAACACCTAGAAAATTTGGTTCTCATTTGGTTCCGGTTCGAGTTCGGGTAAATTATCGGTTATTTAGGATAAAATTATCCGTAGTTCGGATACTCTATAATTATTTAGTTATCTTCAACTATTTTGGATACTTTTAATAAATTTTTAAATTAAAATCATATATTTAGTTATGTTATTTGTATATAAAATTAATATTATAATATATTCGGGTATCCTTTCGGTTCTCGGTTCGGTTCCGGTTTGGTTTGGTTATTTCGGATATATAAATATAAGAACCGTTCGGATATTTGAAGTCCTGGTTCGGTTCCGGTTTTGGATATTTTGGTTCGGTTCCGGTTCGGTTCTTCGGTTCCGGTTTTTTTTTTGCCTAAGCCGGATAGACCTAAAAAGTTTTTTGTCACAAATATAGATCTTAAGAATAAAAATGACCAAAATAAACTTAGATAATTTATCAAATGAAGCAAATATACACTTATATCTCTAGGGTTGGTTAATCTAGACATTAGAGTTTAGTGTTAAGAGATGAGGTTTAGAGTTTAGAGTTTAGGGTTTAGAGTTGAGGAGTAAGGTTTTGAGGATATGATTTCAAATTCTAAAAATTAAAAAAATTTAAAATTTTCAAAGGAAAATGCTATTTTAGTTTTTAAATTCTATTTTTGTAACAAAAACTTAAAAATGTATATTTGAGAGAATTGTTCAATTATAAATGATGACTAGGTAATAACCCGCGCCTTACGCGGAATGAGATTATTACTTTTTTTACTTTTAAGATAAAATGATATTATGTCTGTTTACCATTAATATTGGTTGAGTTTTACGTTTTTTTTTTAATCTCCTAAAGTATAACTATCATTCCAAATCTATATTTATTTTGGTTTGTTTGGTTTAAATGTTTGATGTTTTTGCATTTTTCAATGATAACCAGAAACTATTGTTATTTTTTTGGTTTCGTTTTATATAAATTTAGACATTTTTGATGTTGAACTAATAGTTTCCTATTATATTTCTAAAGACATGTAAAATCAAATAAAATCTAAATAATATTTTTGAAAAAAGAAAAAAATTATTAACATAAAACATTTCACTACAATTTGAGTGATAATGAAAGAAAACATTAAAAAAAAATTCAACTACAGTAAGAATTAAAATTCTCACTTGTGGTGAATGTATAGTTATATAGTCGCTCATGTCAATGTGTACATGTATGTATATGTAAAAATATATATAAATGTGATGATAAATATATGAATATACTGTTAATTAAGATTTAAAACATTTTTGTTCAAAATAACACATGATAGTAAATCCTTAAATAAAATTAAGTAAAAATAAAACAAACCTAGAAATTAATAACATTTTTCATATGAAGAAAATCAAATTGTACCCGTAAGAATAAAAATAATATATATTATAAAGTGACATCTCCACTTGATACCTGAATTTTTTTTTAATCGATTTTATGATTTTTATTTATTTTTAAAGTTTTTCTGATTTCTGATTTTTCTACCAATTTGACTTTGTTTCTAATTCTTTGTTTGATATGAAAACTTTATAAAAATGTAAATATTTGACTAAAATAAAGCTTCGACTTTACGTGTGGTGTTTTTCACCTTAGCTTCTTTAATTCATAATCAATCACCTTATTTGTTGTTATTGTGTACCGAAGCCTCAACCATGAGCAACTTTGGCAAGGTACGAAATTTTCAATTTCTACAAACATTTTCATCGCAACATTTTTGTTGATGCGAATGTTAATGATTTTGTAATTTTTTACGATAAAGATATTATTCATTAGTTTCACGTAGTAAGTTTGAATTTATTAATACAAAAGCTAAAAATGTAATAAAAATGAATTAATTAAAAATTTGTGTATAAACATATTAAATAATAAATTTGAAAAATTAGTGTGTGAACGCATTAATTGTTAAATGATTATGAAGCCGACACGTATCAATTATGGTGTAAATGCATTTATTACAATGCTTCTATTTTAATATATAAGGGATATGTTGTGTTTTACCTCTTTAATAAAACATAGTTTGATCACTTTGATTTTTATAGACTATATAGGAATATAATATTTATAAAAAAACTGCTTAGGAAATGTTTTTCATCTTTTTGAAACAAACTATTTTGGAAATATATCTTGACAAATTTGTTATAAATATTATGTGATATCCAATATGGAAAGTTTTACATTTACTTGTTTACCAAGATTTACTTGTTCTCCAAGTTGTATTTGATCTTCAGTATAAGGACCTACAGTTTATTGTATTCATATAAATATGTTACTCATTATCAATAGAATAAAACACACCAAATTCATCTTTTCTCATTCTTTACCTACCACCGAATTAATTTATATGCCTTTGGCAACTATAAATAAGATCCTCTTGGTCACTGTTTTCTTTCTCATCCATCTCTCTAAAACCACTTTCTTGAATCTTTAGGTCTCCCGAACTTCGCCAGAGATCGTTTGAGCAGATATGTTTCCTTCGTCCGACAACTCCTTCTCAGCGTCAACGCTTTTCTCAGCGTACGCATCTCTTACCGGATTCCTGATGCTCTTCCGATCAGTGCTAAACGACTTCGTCCCGGAGCAGCTCCGATCCTACTTCTCCCGCTTACTCGACCGGTTCTTCACCCCAAAATCACAGTACCTGACGGTTACCATCGACGAGAACTTCAAATACAAAAGGAACCAAGTCTTCGAAGCGGCGGAGATGTACCTCCGCAACAAGATCGGTCCAGAGACGGAGCGGTTACGCGTCGGCAAAACCCCGAAGCAAAACCACTTCACCGTCACGATCGAGAAAGGAGAAGCGATCTTGGATACGTTCGAGAACTCCGACGTGAAATGGCGCTACGTTCAGACGGAGAACGACAAAGGTGACAAAGTGAAACGGTACTACGAGCTCACGTTCGAGAAGAAGCTTAGAGAGAAATTCATGGGCCCTTATTTGGGCCACGTTGTTGCGACCTCAGAAGAGATCAAGAAGAGTCTGAGAGTGGTGAAGCTTTATAGCCAAGATGTGGACGAGAGCGATGACGACGATGGTTCTGCTGGTGGGAGTTGGGGTTGTATCAGTCTCGAGCATCCTTCGACGTTCGAAACCTTGGCGATGGATCCAAGTGCGAAGAAGAAGATAATCGATGACCTGGAGAGGTTTCTTAAGAGGAAAGAGTTTTACAAGAGAGTTGGTAAGGCATGGAAACGAGGTTACTTGCTGTATGGGCCACCGGGTACCGGTAAATCTAGCTTGATAGCAGCGATGGCTAACTACCTAAAGTTTGACGTGTTTGATCTTGATCTTAGTAGCATTTATGACAATGCTGGACTGAAGAGGGTTTTGTTATCTACCACGAATCGTTCGATTTTGGTGATTGAGGATATTGATTGCAATGCTGAGGTTGGAGACAGGAAAGCCGAGAAACAAAAAGATGAAAAGGATTATCGAAGGGTGAGATCTTTTGTGAATGTTTGGTCTTTAATTTCGAAATGTACTTATTGTGGTATTGTATTTGTGCAGCTGACGTTATCCGGGGTTCTGAATCTTATTGATGGGCTATGGTCGAGTTTTGGGGATGAGAGAATCATTGTGTTCACGACTAATCACAAAGAACGGCTTGATCCTGCGTTGTTGCGTCCAGGAAGAATGGATATGCATATCCATATGTCGTATTGTACTGGTTCGGGATTTAGGGTATTGGTTTCTAATTACCTTGGTTTAGATGGCTTGAACCATCCTCTATGTGAAGAAATCGAGAAGTTGATAGATTCTACGGAGGTTACTCCTGCTGAGTTAGCTGAGGAGTTGATGCAGGAGGATGATACTGATGTTGTTCTTCGTGGAGTAGTTAGCTTTGTTGAGAAGAGGAAGGTCGAGAGAAGCAAGGCCAAAGAAGATGACAAAAAACAGAGTGATTCTGGGAGTGGTCAGAAGAAGAAGAAAAGTGGTAAACGAAAAGGGAAAGGGACATGAAAGGCCAACTAATAGATAGATGAGTGTTGTATTAAACCAAAAAAAAGTTTGTCTGTAACAGAATTTCGAGTTGTTGTGTTGTGTACTTAAATTTATACATTAATAATTTTTAGAGAGCTTCTAAAACCTTGTTTTCGAAACAGAATTGTTATTAGGTGGTGGAAACTTTCATTCGATAACAAATCAATCCCTTGCGGCAGAGACACGTAACGTTTCCAGATGAGAGCTGTGCAATAAGAAGCAAAGCGAGAGATGTCTAGAATAGTAATCCAACATAGCATGTCATGTACTTTGCGAATGGTCAATAACAAAAACAAAAAAGAATGTACAGTAACGATAAACGAGTGAGGGAACAAAAGGCGCTCAAGACGTGTTGGCACTTTGCGAATGGTCTAATATGAAGTCAACATATGTTGGTTTCAAGTCAACAACTCTAATTCTTCGTTTTAACTTAATTGTCATTTTAAGTTTTTATAGAGAGATTGAAAAATATTTAGTTTTAAATATTTTCTAGAAAAAACACAATTACCTAATACATCTAACCGCATTTCAATTAATTGATAAACTTAATAATTTTGTATTAAAATTATAAAACGACACTTAGTTTGAAACGAAAAATTTAACTCTACAACAACAACTAAATTAAAACTGATAGAGAGTACTATTTATGCCTTTTTACATAAAAAGAAAAGAAAAGAAAAGAAAGTCTAATACTATTTGTATAATTTGATCATCTATCTTATTAAAGCAGAAACATCACAACTTCTTTTAGGTAAGATTTTTAAGTTAGACCTTATATTATTAATGTAATATTATCTGTCTAAGTAATCTAATTACAATATGATATGATATTTTGTGGGTATCTATTTCTTAGGAAGTTACTGATATGTTGGTATCTTGTAATTAATAAGAAGATAATTATAATTCACGTTTAGGAAGTTAGTCATATATCCGCATTCAACTATTAAATCATATTTAATTTAGATTATTATTTAGGAAAGTCCCCAGTATATATTTTTTTAAACAGAAAATCTCGGTTACAATAAAATTTTTGATTTGTTATTAATTAATTATAAAGAACAATTTCAATTTTTAACAGATAATGCTTATGTTTACTTAAAAAAAATTATAAATAAGAATCAAAATAAATTAACTTGGATACAAAATTATGTCATATTAAATATCTTAATGAGATATGTCAATTAAAAAATTGTTGTAGTCTACGTTTTTTTCTTATATATATATTATATTTAAATATTTGTGGTAGAACAAGTCATTCAAAAAGTTGTTGCAATCAACTGACAAGATATCTTCTCTCTCAATTTCATGCAGTTAATATTTAATGTTTATAGTGAAATCTGTCAGCTAAATTTATTTTGCAATCTCCTCACGAGATATTCTTTTTTTTCTTTACTAACAAAATATTCCAAAAAAAAAATCTTACCTTATTAGCATAATATTTATTGAGAATTTATTAAAGTATAATCTATTTTAAAGATTATTGTGAAATCTAGGTCATTTATAAACGTTTACCAATTTACCATTGACAACGCTTTTTTTCCAGCATTCTTGACATGTTATTAAAGAGGATTTGGTAGAGATGGTGAATAACTTCTTCGTTTCAGATGAATTGGATGCTCGTTTAAATATCACTCACATTTGTATGATCCCAGAGACGGAGAGACCGACAAGGATGACGAAACTTAGACCGATAAGTCTCTGTAACGTTGACTATAAGATCATCTCCAAAGTATTATGTCAATGGCTGATAAGTTGTCTTTCCAGGCTTACTTTGGAAACCCAATCGGCCTTTATGCCAGGGAGGTTAATTTTGGATAATATCCTACTTGCCCAGGAGATGTTCCATGGTTTAAGAGCCAATAAATCGTCCCAGGGAAAGTTTATGGCGATAAAAACATATATGAGTAAAGCGTACGATAGGGTGGAATGGGATTAAATTCAGGCCTCGCTCCACACGATGGGTTTTGATCCTCATTGGACAAAGCTTATGATGGAATGTATATCGTCTGTCCAGTATCAGGTCGTAATAAATGGTCAGCCTAAGGGGTCCATTATCCCGCAGAGAGGGTTAAGACAAGGGGATCCATTGTCGCCTTACTTATTTATTTTGTGCACGGAGGCTCTGATCACTGATACTAAAAAGGCGGAAAGACAAAAGCGATTAACGGGGAGGAAGGTCGCTAGAGCGTGTCTTGCGATTTCTCACCTTCTTTTTTTGCGGATGATAGTCTTTTCTTTGTAAGGCGCAACCGGATGAGTATCAAACCATCCCTACCATACTTAAGGAATATGAGATGGTTTCAGGTCAACTAATAAATTTACAGAAGTCCTCAATTCAGTTTGGACATAGGATTGGGGAGGAGAAAAGGCAAGAGTTACGGGATATACTAGGAATTCAGAATATAGGAGGTATGGGTACATATTTTGGCCTTCCAGAGAATCTGGGCGGGTCTAAGATAAATGTATTTGGTTTTGTCCAGAAAAGATTAAATAAAAGGGTCAATGGATGGACTTTTTGGTATTTTACGAAAAGAGGGAAAGAAGTGATCATCAAATCAGTAGTCACGACGTTACAAATCATGTCATGTCCTGCTATCGGTTACCAAAGGCAAATATAAAGAAGCTCACAAGTGCGGTAGCACAATTTTGGTGGAGCCTTGGAGGAAGCACTAGGGGCTTGCACTGGAAATCTTAGGATAAACTATGCCTCGATAAGGAGGAAGAAGGTTTGGGATTCAAGGACCTCAAGGATTTCAATACGGGAATACTTGATAAACAACTATGGCGACTTATTAAGAACCCAAATTGTTTATTTTCTCGTGTCTTCAAAGGTAGGTATTACAGGAATGCGACACCCATGACACAAATCCGATCATACTCGCCATCATATGGCTGGAGAAGTATGATCTCAGCTAGATCTCTGGTTAGTAAAGGAATCATCAAACGGGTGGGATCAAGATCATATATTTCAGAATGGAATGATCCATGGCTCCCAACCACTCGCCCGAGACCAGCAAATAAAAACCAACAAAACTTATATCCGGAACTTACGATGGATTCTCTCATCAATACGAGCACGCGGACTTGGAATATGCCTTTCATTCGGACTTTAGTAGACCCCCATGATGTGAAAATAATTGGAAGTATTCCACTTAGTAGGATGTATATGGAAGATAGGGGATGGATGGCACTTCACTAAGAACGGAAAATACACGATTAAGACAGGGTATCAGGTTGAAAGGGTGTACCCAGATCGAGGCAGGCCTCCTGAGATTCAGGGTTCCACACTTGATGCTTTAAAAGCATTTTGCTGGAAAATACGGTGTCTTCCAAAAATAAAATATTTCCTCTGGCAAATCCTATCAGGATATATTGCTGTCAGGAAAAACCTCCAGGAAAGATGAATTCATGAGGATCTAGGTTGTGATAGATGTGGAGCTGAGGAAGAATCGGTAAATCACGTGTTTTTTGAATGTCCACCAGCACGCCAAGTATGTGCTTTGTCAAAAATCCCATTAAACCCGGTAACTTTCCCAACAGGGTCTCTCTTTACAAAACATGGATAATTTATTTTGGCGGATTGTTCCCAAAATGGATAATCATCAATTTGTATGGATACTGTGGTACATTTGGAAAGGACGACATAGCAAGACTTTCAGTAATTTGGACATCGATCCGAAGGACACACTTAATTTGGCAGAGACAGGATCCACTCTCTGGGAAGAGGTCCAAATGATGATACCTCAAAGTGAATCACAGGTAGGGGTAGTCGTGGACATACCGTCCATCCCATGACGTTGGTGTTTTACTGATGGTTCATGGAAAGATAAGGATGTGTCTGATGGGCATGGTTGGTATAGCACACTCGAAGGCTTTGAGGGTCTATTAGGAGCACAAAACGTTCGAGCTAGTTTATCTCCACGTCATTCGGAGGTAGAAGCGCTTATCTGGGCCATGGAAAGTATGAGAAATTTGCGTCAATACCAGGTTACGTTTACAACAGATTGTTCTCAATTGGTGAAGATGGTTTCGAAACTAGACGAATGGCTAGCATTTGCAAACTATCTGGAAGAAATCAAGACGCTGAAGGGGAGTTTCAATAGCTCGGCAATTATCTATGTACCAAGAACACTGAATACACGGGCGGACAGTCTAGCACGCAGTGCCAGAAAACAATCCTCCTTCGTTGTTCACATGGATACAGAGCTACCGGTGTGGTTCGCATAGTCAATATGAGTCTGTGTTTTCTTTTGATGTCAAAAAAATACATTCTCAGCAGAGAAACGAAGTCACTGAACTTTTATGATGTTATTTTTTATCTTTTTGATTTAGTAAATTTATCTTATTTTAGAATGTTAAATTTATATATATATATATATATATATGTATATATACGTATTTTTTTGTTTACTGATTCTGGTTTTGGTTTATGTGCAGATGAACTATCATAATGATTCCTATTTTGCATCTTCGTTCTCTTTAGTTTTTTTCCTATGAACTAAACATTCGTCTTTTCTATAAATATCAAGTAAATTTATGATCTTCACATTTCATATTTATTTTCTAGGTTATCTAATTATGATCATTTTAATGTCACATATTTATTTCATTGGAATAGCTATGAAAAAAATACTCGCTACAAGAATCCAAAATATTTGATATCAACCTTCAAACACTGTATTGTATTGGTAAGTTTTCTTAACTTCTTTTTTTCAATTTAATAGTAGTATGACATAAACAAAAAATAAACAAGAACCAATGTTTATTTTTAAAATATTTATACTTTTATCTAATATATATTTTACATCTAAATATTTGTTATAGAACATGTCATTCAAAAAGTTGTTGCAAAATCAACTAACGAGATATCTACTCTCATAATTTCAGGTATTTAATATTTAATATTTAATATTTATAGTGAAATATTCTAGGTAAGATTTTTAAGTTAGACTTCACATTATTAACGTAAAATTATGTCTATTTAGTCTAATTATGATATAATATGATATTTCGCGGGTATCTATTCTTTAGGAAGTTATTGATATTTCGGTATCTTATAATTAATAAGAAGATAATTATACTTCACGTTTAGGAAGTTAGTCATATATTCGCATTCAACTATTAAATAACCTTTAGTTTAGATATATAACTTCTTATTCTTTAGAAAAATCCTCAGTATATTTTTTTTAAACAGAAAATCTCGGTTGCAATTAAAACTTTTGATTTGTTATTAATTATAAAGAACAATTTCAATTTTTAACAAATAATTCTTATGTTTACTTCAAACAAAATTATAATTAAGAATCAAAATAAATTGACTTGGATACAAAAAAAAATATTTACTTAAAAGTAAAATACTAAAAGCTAATTAATATATATATATATATATATATATATATATATATAAAATGTATCAATGTTTACTTCTAAATTATGATCCGTGCGTGTGATTATTTGAATCTAAAGGCCAATGAAGTTTATTTGTTCACTTCATATACACGGATGCCAATGTGTATATTTAAATCTGAAGGCCAATAATACTAATATCCAATGTGTTTATTTGAATCTGAAGGCCAATGAAGTTTTTTATTTCTTGGATTTGAAAAGTGGAAAACACATTGTTAACACATATCATACATCATGTTTAGTTTAATAATGTGAAGTAATTTTGGATAATAAACATGTTTATCATATTTTTTTAATATTTTCAAATTTACAAAAAAAAAGTCACAACTAACTAGTACACATACAAATCACAAAATAGACCACAAATAAAACTTTATAAATTATTCCTCCACAAAGAAAATCTTTGATTCCACTTGATATGAGAGAAGATTTGTTAGAAGATTTTCAAGAAGACTTAAGACGACGTCAGAAGACTTGAGACGACGTCAGAAGACTTCTAGAAAAGTCTTTTGTAAATCTTCCGATGTCTGTCTCACATCTGAAAAAACATGTATATCCAAAAACGTTCAAATGACATCAAAAGAGAGAAAAACTTCAAAACAATGGTTTTAAGCTTAAATAATATCTAAAAAAACACATTATGTTGAATCTATAACTTATTAGAATCTAAAATATAAAAAACACAAAAATACATATAAAAACTTTATAGATCTACCCTCAAAATGAGTGAAAGATGACAACTATGTAATGAAAAACCTGCAAAACAAGATAAAATAGTGAGAAACACATAAAATGAGAAATTGATATAATTTTTGGTGTTTTCATGCTTAAAGAGATTAAAATGAGGTTGGAGAGTTTTAGTTTGGAAAAAAAAGATAAGAAATTTATGCAACAACATAATTATAAAGGAAGAAAACCAGACATGAAAACTTACCAAAACGCCAGATCTGTTGTGAAAGAGGAGACATTGAAGCAAACTATACCAGAAGACTTAAGACGACGTCAGAAGACTTAAGACAACATCAGAAGACTTAAGACGACGTGAGAAAAATCTTTTGTAGTCTTCTAATGTCTGCCTCAGATCTGAAAAGACTTTTATATCCAAAAACGTTCAAATGACATCAAAACTGAGAAAAATTCAAAAAACAATGTTTTAAGCTTAAATAATAACTAAAACAATCACATTATGTTGAATCTATAACTTATTAGAATCTAATATATAAAAACACAAAAATACATATAAAATTTTTATAGATCTACCTTTAAATGAGTGAAAGATGACATCTATGTCACGAAGAACCTGGAAAAACAAGATAAAATAGTGAAAAACACATACAAATGAGAAATTGATATAATGTTTGGTGTTAGCAAATTCAAATAGTTTAGAGAGAGGTTAGAGAATTTTAGAGTGAGAAATTTTATATTTTTGTTTCCTCCATTTGAGAGGAAGAAAGAGAATGTGTAAATTTTTATTTGTATAGGAAGAAAAAAATTTCAATTAGGTTAAATATTTTCGATACAGAAGACTTTAGAAGATTTTAGAAGACTTTAGAAGGTTATTCACCCAGAAGACTTACTTTGAAGAATTACTATTCTCCCAGAAGTCTAACTATTTCAGTGGGAAATAGTAAACTATAGAAGACTTAAGAAGACTTTGGAAGACCTACAGAAAGACCTTAAGTAGGTCTTCAGAGGTCTTCAGATGTCTTCCAAAGTTTTGACTTTGGAAGACTTACTGGAAGACTTTAAGTATATCTTCCGAGGTCTTCGAAGGTCTTCTAGTAGGTATTCTAAAGTCTTCTTAAGTCTTCCAGATTATCATGACTAACTTATATGACTTAGAAATGTCTATAATTAGATGATTATGATTTTTCCTCTAGAAATTTTCTTTTTGAAATTTCTAAATTATTTTAAGAACTAATACACTAGAAGACTTTCCCTGAAAAACTTTAGAAGACATTGGAAGACTTAATTTTAAGAGGAAAAACTATTTTTTTTTAGAATTTTAAGCGGGAAATCTAAATTTTGAGCGGAAAACTGGTATTAAGTCTTCATAAATCTTCTGAACCCAGAAAGTCAAATATATATAACTAAATCACATACAAAGACTTTATTAAATTTAAATTAAACATATAAAATGTTTAATCTACACAAAACTAAACACATATAGCTAAAATGTATTTTTAAAAAGGTTAAGATTCCACAATCTAACCCTAAAAACACATACAATACTACAACATAGTTACCAAACCATAAACCATATAATATCATGCTTTGTTACATTTACTCATCTATGTTGAAAAAAATTCAATTTTATTTAGTCTAAATTTATATCACTTACAAATGTCTATAATTATATGATAATATTTTTTCCCTATCAAAATATTTTTTATGAAATTTATAAATTATTTTCAGAACTAATACACTAGAAGACTTTCCTTGGAAGATTTTAGAAAGATTTCCGTGGAATACTTTAAAAGACATTGAAAGACTTAATTTTAAGCGGGTAACCTTAATTTTTTTCAAAAAATTATGCGGGAAACCAAAATTTTGAGAGAGAAACTGTTATTAAGTCTTCATAACTCTTCCAAAACCCCAAAATCAAAGATGTAAAATATATAACTAAATTACATACAAATTTTTTATCAAACTAAATTAAACTTATAAAGTGTTTAATCTACACAACTAAACACATATAGCTAAATTTTACATTTTTTAAAAAACCATGTTAAGATTCCACAAACTTACCTTAAGAACACATCCAATACTACAACATAGTTACCAATCCCTAAACCAAAGAATATCATGACAAACTTAATTCACTCATCTATCTTGAAAACTATTTAGTTTTATTAAATCTATATTTACATCATTTATAAATGTAAATAATTACATGATTATGATTTTTTACTAACCAAAATATATTTTCTTAAATTTATAAATTAGTTTTAAGATCTATAGCAAGAGTAAGTCTTCTCATGAGATTTACCTGAAAGTCTTCTCACTCGAAAGGTTATAATGGTAAACTATAATCCTGTTTTTTTTTTGGTCATGAGGGGATATTAGTAATTTCACTAGCCTTTTGAGTTAATTTTGCATTTGATTTGAGTTTGGGTACACTTTTGCATTTAAAATCAAGTTTTGAGTCATATTTGAAAAATCTCCCAACTATTAATTATGTTATGTTTAATAATTATCATTGTTTTGCAAAATAAATAATGATCATTCTTTTCACATAAATTTATGCATTGAAAATATATTAAGTGCATATCCATCAATCTATAAATTTTCAAACCAAAATTTTATAATATTTATTTTTGCATGTTATATTGTTATATTTTCAAAATATCAGAATAATTTTCATCAAAAATTTAATTTCAAGAAAAAATATCAGAATAATATTTAACTTTAGGGAAAATTCCAGAAAAAATATGCCAACTAAATTTTGTTAAAAATTTAAAACCTAATTTAATTTTTTATACAATTTAATATTTTAATTAATTATTTCAACCATTTCAATACACATTTTTTTATACTGGCATATTTTAAAACCCAAACACTATTTGTTTGGGGGAATTTTAATTTTATCACATATTTGTACAACTTTTCATGTTTATCTTCAGTAAAACGACATATTCACAAATACCTAAAATAAACTAAAACTAATTATTTCACCAAAGTACAAAAAGGCCAAAAGATGTTTCATTAATGAGATAAAATACTTCTCTACCCTTGTTTTATAGATTTATAAATATAAATATTTATTTTAAAATAATAATTGTGTATAATGTTGGAATTATATGTTTTTGAATTCAAACTTTTTATATATTTTTTGAAATCCTCTTTTTCCATTTTTTCTGGAAATCTATATATGAAATAAGAGATGCTACTTAGTTTTTTCGAATTCAACTTTTTATAGTTAGTTTTTTTAACACATGCAAAATAATTAGTTACCATATGAAATTAGGTGAAAAAACGTTTGGGTATGAAAAGTTGAAATTTAGTTCGTGTATATTTACGAATTTTTACATTAAATTTATAAATATAATGTTAAACTACATAAATAATGATAACTTTACCTTATCAAGTATCAACTGTGGTTCAAGATTCATTTTAATAATATAATTTGATACAAAACAACAAAATGCTACAAAAATTTATATAAAATAATCAAATCATGAATTTTAATTTAGGAACTATGTTAACCTTACAAAGATCATATCGTTAATATACGGCATATACTGGTTTGATCTGGATATATCCAAAGTTTAATCCAAACTTTTAAAGCAAACATAAGAAATAAACACTTATTTATATAGAAGCAGATATTTAAGGTACTTTTTAAAATTTAAATATTTATTTTAGATATCACTCAAAAATAAATACAGATTTGAATTATATATTTATGTTTCAAAATATTTATACTTGTCATTAATTTGAACATTCAGATCGGTTTTTCAAATCTTTACAGGCTTGTTTGGTTTATTGGTTAGGATTAGCTAATAACACTTCGGTTTTGATATATTATGTACCACTACCACCCTACAAAATCTCTTATGGAATTTCTTACATTTCAGATCGGGTACGGATAGGATTTTTGTAGTTTGGGTTTGGCATGGACTTCGGGTTATGGATTTTTATGCTCAAGCATATTGCAAGTATATTTTAAATAAAGAGAAAAGACTGTTATAATATTTTCACCGAAAATTTATCCTGCGCTTTGAAAACGCGGATCAAAATCTAATATAATCTATTAAAAAAATATCCTAAATTTTATCTACTTATCAACGTTTCCACTTAAGTTTTGGACTTATTCATATATCACTAGAATATATATACCAATACAACTAAATATGAGATTGATATCCCCTTAACTTACTTTTAATATTACAAATGGCCACTCCTATTTTTATAAATAACAACATTAATTAGTTTAATCCTAATTACTAATTACTATACATTCAAAATTGTTCACCATTGATTTATTTTATTGTATTTAATTTTTTCTTATTTTTTCTAATATTTTAAACATGCCAAAGCCTAATAGAATTCTTCTATTTAATTGTGGTGCATCAGAAAAATACAGCAACATTGCTTTGATTTTGAATCTTACTATGAATTTATGATTGGTAAATTATAGTTATACAACTATATGATCTTTATAATTTTTAACCTTTAATATTTTTATAGCTATAGTACTATACAAATATATAATTGCTATAATATGTGATTCAAAAACATATTTTATTTAGACTTGGGCTAACATATTATATCACCAGTTCTAAAATGGTTAGTGCATGGATTAATCATCATTACTCAGACATGGACTAACATAATATATCATCAATATTTGTTATAACATGTTTTTTTAATAAAACACTAAAATTTTGATCTGGACATCGGTTATTTTATTCTTTTTTTTCAATGGATTTTTATTTTAATATAGTTATGTTTATTTTATATGATATTATTTAATCATATCGCTATTTAAATGTTAAACAAAACATTACCATAATATAACTTATTTTTCATTTGGTAAAATTTATCATTGTCAATTATCCTTCTATTATTATTTTATATTTAAAAGAGAAATGAATATTCCTTTCTAACAAAATCTTTCTAATTATGTGTAAAATTCATTGACGAAACTTAATTAATTTAAATTGTTATCATCATTAAAAAATAACTAATTTTATATTGTTTTAGTTTTCGTTTACAAATGAAAAATAAATTAACTCTAATCTCTAATATAGTTTATGATAATCAGAAATTTAATTAATTAAATTTTGAAAATAAATTCTAAAAAAGATTCCGAAAACATATTTCATCTAGATTTTAACAGAATTTTTTTAAAAAAATATTCATTTGTATTCCAAATAAAAAGATAAATATATTGAAAGATATTCTAATTCAGTTATGTAAAAATTAATATAGTTTCTAAGAATGTTCCAAACAAAACAAAAAACAAAATAAGAAAATTTAAAACAAACCCCTATTCATAAATAACTAAATATTAATATATTTTAGAAACCAAAAACCAATCAAACAAAAAAATAATAAATATAATATGAGCGCGAACTGATGTCTAAAAATATCATCAATTATAAAAATATAAATTATAAACAATTTCGCGCAACTGCGCAGATTAGAATCTAGTTTGACTTACAATAAATCACATTTGCCATGTCACTTTTTAGCACTAATCAAATTATAACGTTTATGTATATAAGAATTATTATGAATTAGAAAAAAATTATTATGAATTAATAGGTATTGTTTTAAAGTTGTTTCTCCCAAATTTAGTAATGATTACAACACATAATAAACTTTTTGATAAATTTAACTGCATCTCTTCTTTTGTTGGATTAAATCCTTGTGTAGTACGTTATTCCTTACGCGTACGTGTTCATGATAAGAAAAACTACAGATCTTGGTGAGTTACGAACGCAGCTTTCCTATATTCTGCAAGTGCCCACAATGGGAAGGTGCTTCTGTATGTAGCATAGTGTAGCATGCAAGTATTCATGAACGCTCCTACAATTTCCTGCATACCAAGACATAACATAAACAGAGAATTAGCTCAGAGTATCAATTCATTGGTCATACATTGAGTTTGTTAGAGTGGAAAAAGTGATGGGAGTTGAGGTTGTTAGAGATTCAAAAAGCAAAGAAAATAAATTTTGTATAAAGTAAACAGTGAGAATAATACAGATTAGCTTGAACTGATTTCATTAACTATATGATGATCTGGTAAAAACATTAACATGTAGATAAAACCTAGCCCTTCTAACAAAGATTCTAGATCCATGGTCAAAAAGTGATACCGTCTCTAATATCTTCTTCTATCCATCTACTTCTTAAGTTACCTTATTTCTAGATACAACTAGCTAATATAAACTAAGATCTTTCAAAGAGGATGTCAGAAATTTACTTGTTGAGGAAAATCTCCACTTTCCATTTGTGAATTGATGATGAATTTTGCAGCTTTGTGAAGAGGCATAACATCTCTCTCCGCCTGTTGTTATATAACCGCATAATAAACGACTGGTTTCAAGACAACCTCGTCGTAGTAAACAAAAAAGTACACATGTAAACAGAAAATATTTGAACCTGTCCTGCAGAAATCAGACCCATCATAGCCCATGCGGTTTGAACTAGGTTTGATCCATTCCCTTCTAGTGGTATGTATCTCTGTATGCAAATATATCAAAATGAATAACACTTCTTCAAAAGTTTACGTGAAATTGGTATACTATAATCTAATATTGTTTTTTTGGTAAAATAATATAATATTGTTGACTCATAAAAATACAAGTTCAGGACTTTTTATTTTTTACCTGTTCAGGACATGAGAGATAGCTTTCGCCCCAACCTCCATCTTCATTCTGTATTGAAAGAAGAAAATCTACTCCTTTGCGGATAGACAAACAGTTGTTGTATGTTTTACCAATCGTTGATAGGCCGCTAAGAGCAAACCATGTGCCGTACGTAAAACAAATACCCCAGTTTCCATACCTACAATTACTCAAAACAAAATAAAAACGTTTGTTAAGGAGTTTTTGAAAACACATTCATTACACATATTTTAATTATAATAAAGTAACATACCATGAACCATCGGGCATTTGTATACTTTCTATGAACTTCCCGGCTTTTTCGATCGACTTGGTGATTTCTTTTATCCTATGCTCCGGATATAATTGTTTGAACATAACCAAAGCTTGTATAACAGATGAGGTACATTCCACGTATTCGCCCTCAGACATAACATTAGCAAAAAAATCTGTGGGATTTAGCAACTGCAACACCAATCACAAAGATTAGTGATTCTCTTCTTAAAGAATGTTCAAAATAAAATAAAATAATATATATATATATTTCTGTGCGTTTAGCTCTTACTTCCAACCATTTAGGTGCGCAGGCAGGTTCCCATGCAGTCAAACCTCCATTTTTACTCTAGATAAAATGACGCGTAGTCATGACTCATATATAATCCTTAGAGCACTAATTTTGAGCACCAGGATTGTACATATAAACTCACCTGTAGAGATAGCAAGAGATTAACAGAATCGTATAGATGTTCAGGATCCATTTTCTGGCCAACGACATCAGCTGGCATTATCGAGAGCAAAAGGCAACACTACAAAACCAAAGAAGTACATGTTAAACTGAGGGATGAGTCTTGTGGGCTTGTTCTGCTTCAAGAACTAATTTGATTACCTTAAGAGCTTCAGCTGTACAATCTGAAACTTGCCATCCATGATCTCTATCCGAAAACGTCCATGCTCCTTTGGAACTGTGACGATACATGCTCTTGAAGTCACCTGAAGGGTTTTCTCTGACCTATAAACGTCTTTGATTAAGAAACAACTTGGGTTTTCCAAAGAGAAATTCAAGATACAAGGATATATATGAAACCTGAGATATCTTTATGTAATTGTGTCCTCTCCTTAGAACCTCATCGGTCTCATCACAGAGATCACTAGCAAGTAAAGCCTGAATAGCAAACCCTGTTTCCCAAAGCTGACTTCCAAAGCTCTGCGTATATTTGAAAATTCTTAAGACTTTTTCTACTAGACTATGTTAGGGCATCCTCAATAGAAAGCTCTTAAAAGCACCCGCAGTGGGTGAGTACCTTATGAAATTTCTCACATTTATAATAATAAAAATTAATAAAACAAGAGAGAAAGTGTAAAAGGGGAAGAAACGTTTCTTCAGAGAGATTTTGCCAAATCCATATGAGATTCATATGCTACATTTCACCTTATGGCTGGTTGAACATATTATGTGTTTAAATTTTACTTACACAACAAAACAAATACTAATATTAAACTCATGAGATACTTTACTAAGAAATCGTCCCACTAATGATGCTCTAAAGGAGTTTATCAACTAATAGTGAAAGAGAAACCACTACACATGTGGAAGAAAGAGGTGGTGAGTTTAATTAAAATATTTGGGCTAATTTGCTGAAAGTGTCTTTGGTTCATATGGTTTCGTATGCCATTGAATACGTCGGGTCATGGCTTCAAAGATGTTCTATACCAATGAAGATTACATGCGACATTACGGGAATCTGGTATTCGAGGAAATGAGGTCAAATTCACCATTCATGTGATTAGTATCAATAGGTGAAAACGGTGATTGGTAATCTAAGGAAAGTAGAGCAA
Organism: Eruca vesicaria subsp. sativa; assembly: GCA_932364175.1. Lineage (NCBI taxonomy): Eukaryota > Viridiplantae > Streptophyta > Magnoliopsida > Brassicales > Brassicaceae > Eruca > Eruca vesicaria. The sequence continues at coordinate 121,033 of CAKOAT010237376.1, read as the reverse complement.
ATTTGCAGAATGCGCAGTGGTGATGGAAAACAAGTTATGTAATATTTTACTTGGATCATTTTGGTTGATTCAGGCTTGTAATCGAGCCTTTTAGGATTTTTAAATATAATTACTTAAAAAGAAAAAAGATGATCTATACCATATGTTCTTTCATATTTTTTTATTGGCATTTAGTATTATAAATTTTTTAGTAATAAGACTATAAGAAAAACACATCGTTAAAATACGGCTTATATTGGTTTAACTATTTATAAAATAATCAAATCACTAAAAATATTAAAGGTTAAAAATTATAACGACATATCGTAAAATACGGTTTATACTTTGGTCTGGATATATCCAAAGTTTAATCCAAAATTTTAAACTAAAACATAAGAAATTAATTAAACATTTATTTATATAAAAGCAGATATTTAAGGTACTTTTAAAATTTTAAATATTTATTTTAGATATCACTAAAAAATAAATATAGATTTGAATTATATATTTATGTTTCAAAAATATTTATATTTGTGATTAATTTGAACATTCAAATCAGTTTTTCAAATATTTACAGGTTTGTTTGGTTATTGGTTTGGATTGGTTAATAACACCTCGGCTTTGATATGTTATGTACCACTACCATCCTACAAGATCTCTTATGATATTTTTTACATTTCAGACCGGGTATGAATATGATTTTTGTAGTTTGGGTTTGGCATGGACTTCGGGTTATGGATTTTTATGCTCAAACATATTGCAAGTATATTTTAAACTAGTGGTTTTCCCGGGCTACGCCCGGGTTTTCTTATATAAATTTTAGTTTAATTTAATTTATATTATTAATTTTGAATATATATATATATAATACCTATATATCGATTTTAAACATGTAAATCATAAAATGAAGTTTAAATTATTAAACTGTAAACAAAATAATATTGACAGTAGATGTTATATGTTTCTGTTTTAATTATGCCAAGATTTTAAATAATTTAATGATATTTGATCAAAAACTGTAATGTCTAGATGAGATTGCTTGGTTATTGTTTGATGAACTACTTTTTGAAAAACTGATTTATTTAATAATGTCTTTGTATAGGTAATTGTTTTATTCTTTAAACTTCTGACAATGTCTATTATAGTATTTTTTAATAATTTTTTTTTTTTATGTTGAAGCAGGTAATATTTTTCTCCAATTTAGTGAACAAAAAACTATAAAATATCATACCTGATAATTCAAATTTATATAACTTTATATTTATTAGTTTTGTTTAAAATTTTTTAAAAAAAATTGAGAAAAATAATTGTATATTTATTTTTGCCAACACTTGTATATTAAAGTAGTGTATATTAATTTTTTTAATATAATCATTCATAACTATAATAATACTACTACACTGACTTTATAATACTTAATATTTTTAACCAAAATTATATACTGAAATTTTTGTAAGGTTACACGCATTACCGATGCTTGCATGACATTTTGATAACTAATACAATTTTGATTTGAATATCCCCTTAACTTACTTTTAATATTACAAATGGCCACTCCTATTTTTATAAATAACAACATTAATTAGTTTCATTCTAATTACTAATTACAATACATTCGAAAATGTTCACCATTTATTTATTTTATTGTATTTAATTGTTTCTAATTTATTCTAGTATTTTAAACATGCCAAAGCCTAATAGAGTTGTTCTATTTAATTGTGGTGCATCAAAAATATACAGAAACATTGCTTTGATTTTGAATATTACTATGAATTTATGATTGGTAAATTATAGTTATATAACTATATGATCTTTATAATTTTTAACCTTTAATATTTTTATAGCTATAGTACTATACAAATATATAATTGCTATAATATGTGATTCAAAAAACATATTTTATTCAGATTTGGGCTAACATATTATAACTTTATGCGGAATATTTTTTCTTTATTCTCTTAAAAAAGGGACTAAATTAATTTCCTGCTTCTAACAAACCAAAAAAAAAGGAGTCAAGGCCGGCTCTGCTCTTAGAATCCCACGTCTATGTGTGAAACTAATTATGTAAAACCGCAAAGTTATTGAACATTTGTTATGGAAAAACCATATACTTAACCGCACATACGTAGTCTGGTGGTAGGCTAATTCCGGAAGCTAAGTAATCCCATGACACTAAACATATGTGATCAGACAACATAGATTTCTAATTTATATTTCGAGCAACTGGTTCTAATCTGGCATCGGTGGCATCGGTGGACAGATCAAGCTTCGTAAGATATCAGGATTATAAAAAAGCCATACAGAAACAAACAAGATAATATTTTATGTTGTTTCCAAAGTGGAACTCTTACTTTGGCTTTTAGCCAAAGTTAGTAAAGCTTGTAAACTAATTCCAATAAGGTATTGCATTTATAAATGGGAAAAATGCATTTAAATCACTAACTTTCAAATTTGGTTAAAAAAAACATGAATTTTCTGTTGGACCATTTAAAACTTCAACTTATCTTGACTAATCATTTTAAACGCAAACATATATTGACTAAGCCATTTCAGGGACACCGTTAAATGTTAACGGATTGAGTTAACAGGGTTAACCTCCATTTATAATCTCTGTTAAATTAATACGACGTCGTTTTGAATTTTTTAAAAAAAAATTCATCAAGGGAATCAAACCCACGACCTAAACTGCCTTTGATACAATGTTAAGACACTGGACCACTTATGATTCCGTTGGCATGTATAAATATCAACAGTTGTTATTGTTAACTCAAATGCTAGTTCTTCTTCATGATCCTCGACATGTTTAATGTTTTGCAGGAAGAGGTTACTCTCCGTTAAGATGATGGCGACAATTTCTCATTTGATTTTAATCGTGATTGTTACCGGAGGATCTGTCTCTAATCTTTTTCTCCAGAACTTTTTGATGAAGCTTACGGCAGATTGATTTTTCCTTATCTTTTCGAATTATCACATGGTTATCCGATCAGATTCGATTTTTCGCGGTGGAGGAAGCTAGAATCAGAGTTTTCTCCATTCGGAACGTGACAGGAGACAGTAACTTCGTCCGTGTTTCACACGATTGTTATCAGAGTGTTGAAGCAACCTCTCGTGACAAACTAGCGTTTGAATTAACAATAACAACTATTAATATTTATACATGTCAACAGAATCGTAAGTGGTCTAGTGGCTTAACATTGTATCAAAGGCAGTTTAGGTCGTGGGTTTGATTCCCTTGATGAACATGTTTTAAAAATAATTCAAAACGACGTCGTATTAATTTAACAGAGATTATAAACAGAGGTTAACTCCGTTAACTCAATCCGTTAACCTCTTTAACGGCGTCCATGAAATGGCTTAGTCAATATATGTTTGAGTTTAAAATGGTTAGTCAAGATAAATTGAGGCTTTAAATGGTCCAGTAAAAAAATTCGTCTTTTTTGAACCAAATTTGAAAGTTGGTGATTTAAATGATATTTTTTTTAATTTATAAATTATCACGGAGTCCCTTCAAGTTAGTTTTTGTGGTGAGTTCTACAACTAGGTCTTATCGGGCCTTAGTGAAGTATCTGATATTTCACATTAGACTATATTTTAAATATTTTATTTAATTCTATTAGAACCTGCATTTTCAGTCCATCTTCAGCTACCCATATGTAGTCCGAAAGCCTAGAGAGATGTTTCTTAAAGTGATCCCCATCCGGGTTTTCAATCCAGCAAGCAAGCATGCACAAAACCTGCATAGAGTTTTGAACATGTAAGCGTTCTGAGAGAATACATGCATAATTAAAAGGTTTGCTCAAATGTTTTACCTTCTCAATACAACCAATGGTGATATAATGGCTATTTTCGTCCTCATAATGTATGTGTTTCATTGCCACTTGAAGAGCCTTTTCTCTTACGAGCTTGTTTAAAGGCCAACTTGTGAGGAAAGGCTCGGCGACTATGTGGAGAGTGTCCCATATCAAATCTTGGACCAGAGGGTGAGGATAGTACGTGTCTTCCTGCAACGGTAACTGATGTAATGTTTCCATAGATAAATTTGAAGATCAAAATTAGTCAACCATACCTTTGCACATAGACGCCGAGCTTTATTCCAGTTGATTTCTTCATAAGGTTGTACGTGAAGTTCTTCACGCAGTTGTATGATAAGAGGTGTAATTGGACCAACAAATCTTTTACCATATAGATAAGACATGGGCATATAAACCATCCGGGTATAGCACAACAATTTTCCTGTATTATATTTAATTTTGAGAAAATGATCATTTAAATCATCAACTTTCAAATTTAATTGAAAAAAACATGAACTATTTTTAGACCATTTAAAGTACCAACTTAGTTTGGTTAGTCATTTTAAACCTCAACTTAATTTGACTAAACTAAATTAAAGATGACGTTCACTCAGGTAACGGATTGATTAGACAGTGTTTAATCGCCGTAATCCAAACGACGTCGTTTTTTTCAAAAAAAAAAATTGTATCTGAAAGGAATCAAATCCGTGACCAAAGATACATACACTGTAAACTCGAATCACTAGACCACTTACAATTTTTTTAACTTAAATAAATACTAAACTATATTATTATTAAACCTCTAAATCATCTTCCTAACCTAAATCCCTAAAATCGATCCTTGTATTTGGAAACCGAGTTTCATAAATCGAAAGGGAAAGGTGGATTCAAGCAAGTGTTGCTGAATTTCGTCGCCGTCCCAATTTAACTTCATCAGCTTGTCTCTGAGTTTCGCTAAAACTTAATCTCTTGCCCTAAACTTAAAAAATAGCTCTTTTTGTGCCAAATTCATAGGAAGTGTGTGGATTTGTGAAACTCTCTGTTTCTAAATTCACTTTTTACCATGATCGATTTAGAGATTTAGGTTGGGAGAAGATGATTTGGGTAATATCTTTGGTCATAGGTTTGATTCCTTTCATATACAATTTATAAAGAAAACAAAAAACAAAACGACGCCATTTTGGACTTAACAAAGATTAGAAACGGTAATTAACTCCGTCTAATCATTATATACCCGAGTTAACGTCGTCTTTAATTTGGCTTAATCAAATTAAGTTGAGGTTTAAAGTGGATATTCAAACTAAATTGGTGCTTTAAATGGTCCAAGAAAAAAATCATGTTTTTTTCAATCAAATTTGAAAGTTGGCGATTTAAATGACAATTTTCTCATTTGTTTTTCTCTGCGTTAAAGCAGGCTATCTTAACAAAATAACTACAAATATGAGTGTATCAAGTTGATTCGTATAGCAATATCTCCAAAATAGGAACATGACAAACCTAAGTGTATTGGTAGGAATGAAGGTAGCAGCCACATCTCAGGAGGCATCGGGTTGGTTCCAGACCAATCATAGATTCCAAGTATCTACATGTGTATAGAAGAGGATTGTAGATGGTAATGCTAAAATCGAAAACTTCTACCATCTAAATTTAACACATGATAAACAAAAAAAAAACATTTACCGAGAGCCAGACTTTTCCCCAAGAAGGAATATAAGTCACACCACCATGGTCAAGAATCCATTGCCTAGCCCGTCTACATGCGTTTTCTTGTCCTCCATCGGAAGCTACTCCGAGCATACGCAAACATATGTAATTCAGCGCGGTGCTAAACATAACACTCTTGCTCTCAATATGTAACCCCCATCCACCATCTTCGTTCTACAAAATTAAGGTACAAAATCAAATTTTCTATAAATATCACTAGTCATGCACACTGGCGGATCTATGTGGGAAGATGGGATGTCACCTAACACCCCTTAAAACGAAATAAATATTTATTTGTACGTAAAAATATTGAGATATCAGTAGCTCTATTGGTAAAAACCTCCATGTGACACCCCTAACCTAGCTTCAAATACCCCCAATGACACCTTCAAATTTTTTTCTTTTACTTTGACACAGGTTAAATTAATTTCTAGATCTGCCACCACTATGCATGACATTTTCAGCTCAAAGTACCTGGTGACAGTAGATATATCGAAGCATCTCTTTACGATGCTCTGCATGGAATATCTCTTCCAAATGTCCTGTGATGTACAAACAAAATACCTACGGAAAAGTTTGTTTGCTTTAATCCTCTCGTCGCTATTTTTTTTTGTTGGTAAAAATGTAAAGAGAAACAATTTCCTTTCTCTCTACACAAAACAAAGGACACATTTACCAACGGAGGAAGAAAGAAGAGAGGTCCGGCGATCTCTCCGGGCCAGTGACCGTCGGAGGCCTGCAAAGCTGAGAAGAAAGAAACTCCACGCCGTAACGCTTTCGTAGCATTTTCATACGTTATGTTNTTTTTTTTTGTTGGTAAAAATGTAAAGAGAAACAATTTCCTTTCTCTCTACACAAAACAAAGGACACATTTACCAACGGAGGAAGAAAGAAGAGAGGTCCGGCGATCTCTCCGGGCCAGTGACCGTCGGAGGCCTGCAAAGCTGAGAAGAAAGAAACTCCACGCCGTAACGCTTTCGTAGCATTTTCATACGTTATGTTATCGCCATCGCTGATCTTCACCGGCGGTATCACTTGCTCAAATTTGGTCTCTTTCAAAAACTGATCGTTGGATAAAAAGTAAATAAAGATCATTTGACATATACACTAGGAATCGAACTCGAAATACAATCCTCCCGAACCCCGAGATCTGAATAAAAAAATTCAAATCTGCATTTGATTTGAGATGTAAATATATCCGAATAGATTGTGTACCATATTACAAAACATACTAAATTTTACTCTGCGCTAACGCGCGGATATATTTTTGTTTTTACAGTTATATTTAGTTTTAATAACAATCTGATAAAACATATTATTACAATTTTGTGTTTTATATTATGTAACTTGGTATTTTTGTTTAATATTATTAATATATAATTATTTATAATTTTCCTATTTTTTATTAAACAACATATATTAATAAATAATTTATTTGTTAAATTTAAAATAAAGATATTTATATAAGAATAAAATAGAATAATTTATCTATTTAACACGTTTCGTTAAGTTTTTTATATGTTTTCTAATGAAAAAGAGATTAGATTTTTATAGATATTTCTCACTGATCAAAATTTATTTTAATGATTTTTTATTTTAAATAAGCTAAATTTCTTTTATTTAATTTACAAACATAAAACATCAATTGTAAACTAAAAAATCGTACAATAAAACAATATAATTTGTACTTTTTAGAAGTTTTTCTAATTTTCATATTTTAACTTTATAAATTAAAATAATAAATGAAAATAGTAATTGTTTTTATTTAAAATTGAAATAGTAATTATTTCTAATATTTAATAATAATTACAAATTTAGTGAGTTATTTAAAATTCATAAGCAAAATATTTTCTAAGATTATGTAATAGTAAAATAGGAAATATTCAAAATAAATAGTGATATAATAGAATATTCTTATGTGTGATATTACATTTTATTCAAATGATCTAATGTATAAATAATATTTTAATGTATTAAAAATTATTAATGAAATGGTCTAATGACTTTTTATCAGTAGATAAAAATAGGACTCTATTTTAATAGATTAGATATTAACCTAAAGTGTTATTAATTGAGCCCAAACATATAACTAAAAAACTCAAAAAAAATTGAATTGTTTTTTTGAGAAAACGATTTGAAAATCCAAACTATTAAGTATAATATTCGAAACATAAATACTTAAGAGACTCTGTTCCATATTTATTTTAATATAATATCCTAAAATAATAATTTAAAAATAAAGTATGTCCTTAAATATCTAACTCAATGTTTATTTTGATATAATATTTAAAAGTATACGAACCCATATAAAGCAAATCTGGATTATATATGGTTCAGAAAGGATCTTAGGATGTATTACAAATTACATATGAATCTGGAGTATTATTAACAGATCCCGAACTATACTTATAAAATGTAAGAACATGATCTAGGAGGGTGATTATTAGTAGAAATTAATCACATAACCACATTTTAGTCACATTGTGGGTGTGTCTATTTTTTGTTTACTCACGAATACTAACAAATAGTCAAAACACAGAAAATGGTTAAAAAGTGACTCTGTAACAGTTTCGTGGCTATAATAGTTACTATCGATATATTTGTTTTCTAATGATATTTTGTGACTAAATTGACATGGTAAATAAATGTGCCAAAACCATGTGTAATTTGTCATGAAAATAATACGAAAATATAATGTGGCACTAAACATACACGATTATATTCGTGGCTAGTCATACACAATTGTAAAAAAATTGTGCTGACACAAATTTGCCACGATATATGCATAACTGTTTGAAATTCATAACTCTATACATTCATCTTAGACCCTAAACTCGAAAATAGGTCTAATTACACCAGGGCCATCTAAAACTTTATAGAGACCTTGTTCAGACAACAAAAAAAACTCTTCTTAATAATCTGAAATATTTTTTTTTTAAGTCTTGTTATAATATATTAAAGTTCTCAATTTAAAAAAAATATTTTTATACAAAAAAATAAATTACCTATCAACCGTTCAATATCAATAGCTATTGCCTTTTTAAGTTGAAGCTAAAAACAATTTATGGCCTACAATATCAAAAGTACTGTTTGAGTTTAATGAATGAATTTTACCGATAAATTATATTGTACTAGTAAATTGTTTTTTGTACTGTTTTCTTTTTGTTTTCCTACAAAGTATTTATGAAACTGATTTGTTATATGAAATTTTAATGTGATTCTTTTATTGTTATGTGGTTCTAATAAAATATGAAAGAGCGTATTTTTGAAATTTGCATATGTCATTTTTTGGTTGGATTGTGATGTTTTTTTAATTCAAGGTTGGATTGTGATGTTTTATACAGTTATTTACAAGTATTTACGATATATACACTTTTTGCCTTCTTGTTGGTAAAGTAAGTGACACTAATATAAATTCATTTTTTTTTCTTTCATTTCATTATGGAGTAAAACATTCTAAACTCCCCCCCCCCCTTTTTTCACAGATGGTCAAAACTTTTCACCGGAGAAGGTTCTATAATTATTTACAAGTATTTACGATATATGCTTTTGCTTTTTTGTTGTTAAAAGACATTCCCTCAATATACTCAGAACTATTCACTGGAGAAGGTGACAGTACTAGTGGAAATTCAATAAAAAAGACGGATATAGAAAAAGTTAACTATATACAGTACTCTTTATTGTAATCTACGTACTATATAGATCATATGGTATATTTTCTATCAAGATAGATAGATAGATAAAGCCCCACCGGTGGGTGAAAAAGAGACTTACTTGCATTCGCCACAAGACATCACTGCAAGCTTTAACACGAAAACGGTTGTCAAAGAAACTCCTGCGAGCTTCTTCCACGGCGGCTCGTTCCTCCGGTGTACCAGCTTTATAATCAAACTCCCACGTTTGACGTCCGATGAAGTTGTTGCTGCTGAACAAATGCCGATCTTCTCCATTTCCCTTTCCTATCTTCAACTTCCACATAATAAGGATCCTATGCATATATAACTGAGTTTAGAATTTCAGACAGATAAATATATCGTTTTTTTTAATAAATAAAATGTAATATTTCTTTCTGATAAATATATAGTTTAGTGTCGCATATTTCGACATGCGTAATAATTGTTAACAGTAGATATAAGATAACATATATTATGATTTTATATAATATTATATTGAAAGAGCCATCTCTTGCAACGATTAAGGAAGATGAAATAGAGAGATGGAGCGAAAGTACTTGTGTTCTCAAATTTTGCTTTCACGAGATACTTTCGAAGAGTTCCATGCACCTATGGTAATATATAGAGAGGGGTTAAAGACGATTAAGAGTTTTGATAGAATTATTTAAGAGAAGATTTAATATTTTACTAGAGTTTGATCGCTTTTAAAGTGCGGGGTTAATCTTTTCTAAAACATAGATTTCATTTTTATTTTATGAAAACTACATGGTAGCTGTATATCTTAAAATCTATACTAATTATTTTCTAGTGATTAAGAGTTAAATCTAGAGAAGATAAATGATGTGGGCAATGATGTTTTTAGAACACAACGATATAATCAGAATTCAGTTGACAAAAATGGACTTTATTGATATGAGATTTGATACAAAGAAATAATCGAGATTGGAAGTTACAAAGTGAGATCGAAACTAAAACAAGTTTAAGGCTAAAGAAACGAGGTCGATGTGAGTAGTGATGAGCTCTAGGGTTTTCCGTGTGTCCTTCGTCTTTCTTTTATAACCCTCTCTTCGTCGATTCTTCTCAACCGCCACCACGATCTTCGGGCTAGCACTTCGATCTCACCTGGCTCAATGCGGGTCAAATTGTAAATGGCAATGCATGAGCCTGGGCCTGTTTGGTTCCTGCCCGAAATTGGGACCAACATTTGTTCCCACAATCTTTTTTTTCTTTGTCGAAGGAGAAAAGATGGCTCATTCAATTCCAGTTGAGGAGGGTCGGTTCGGCTTCCTTCTCATTATTATTTTTTGAACCGTTGGTTCGATCGTTTCTTTTTGAAATTTCAAAGGGCACGCCACCTTTGGGGTGAACCCTAGATCTTTCTATTTTTTTCCTCGGTATTGATGATAGAGCCGTTGGGGATTGTAGGTATCTTTAAATACTTGGAAATCACCGTCCGTACCTAGCTCCTTCTCCATTCTTTTCTTTCTTTGCGATTCTCAACCTTTCAATTTCAAAGTCAGATTAAGATGACTGATCGTTTTCTATTCCTCTTCCGATGACCACGGCGGATCGCCTTGAGAATCTGTACACGACACACGGTGTTGATTGTGCGGGCGTGCTTGAGCTTGCCGCTACATTCGAGATTCATGAGACCATTCGTGAGGGTTTTTATGGAGCGTATCTCTATTTCTTCGAGTCTTGCGGTCTCTTTTTCCCGATTCTGGAGCCCATTCTTGGCATCTTGGCCGAACTGGGCATATTGTTCACCCAGATGTGTCCTAACTTGTCGAGACATCTTCTAGCTCTTTTGGTCATAGTTCGTGAGGAAGGTTTAGCGTTTGGTCTTGGCGACCTTCACCATGTGTGTTTAATGAAGAGAAACAATCAAAATCACGGGACTTTCCTCATGTCACCTCGTCCGGGGCGGCAAATTGTTCAGGGGATTCTGTTTCGTGATCAAGATTGGTGAGAGGAGTTTTTCATTTTTAAGGTAGATCGGTCATCGATGGGTAACTTTCGATTTCTCAAAGCTTCCTTGCAACTGGGACGACGACATAAGTAAATCTTTTAATTTTGGGATCTTTATTGTGTGCTATTTTCTATGGGATCAGTGAATTGATTGATCTCGTTTTTATCAGTTCATTTTGGGAGCTCCTTGATGTTCGACGAGCTATGTGGTCTGTTAGAGGTTTTACAGTGGGAAGACTTGGTTTGGTCGTCCTTTGATCTGACCCATATTTGTGCTGCTTTCTTGCTGCCGGATGGGACCGGCAAAGCGTCGGCGGTCGCAGGTCACTCGTTCGATCGTGGTGACGTTACGAGCCCCTCCAAAGACCTTTATTCTTCAAGTAGGTTGGATAAGAAATTGTTTAGGAGGTCGTCGTTTTTGGCATCTAGGTCTGCCGCTAGGGGGAAGACTACCGGAGGGTCTCCTTTAGTCCCGATTCGAGATTCCGATGATGAAGGTATTCCTACGATACGGGGATCTCCTATCTCTCTGAGTCCTGACTCGGAGGACGAGTTTTCCGTTGCTGGTCGTACACAGCATCGATCATCGCGAATCACTCCTTTGGTTACTCAGAGTGATCTTGTGCCTCGAAGTCGCGGCACGGCGGCTCATAGCTCTCGTTTTTTCGCTTTCGCCTCCTTATAAGAGAGGGATGCCTATGCTAAGGTAGCATCCGAAAATTCTAAGGTGTATTGCAATTTTAATTCTGCGTGTTCTCCTTTGTGAGGTTTTGGAGGGAACTTTGTTCTGAAATCCTTTTTCTTCAGGTTATGGAGGCCTTCAGAGAATTTGTTACAACATCGGAGAGTCGCGAGGAGAAGCAGTCGGCAAAGATGAGGGCCAAAATTCAGGGTCTTACATAATAGCTTCGGAAGTCGAAGGAAGAAATCAGAAAGAAGAATGGAGAGGCGATTCTCCTTAGGGACGAATGGAAGAGGGCTCGCCATGAGGGGATGATATTCGAGACCGAAGCCGCTGCTTTAAAGACAAAGATCATGGAATTCGAGGCTGATTGTGATCGGCATATACGTCGTGGTTCTCGTAATGTGTGTCGTGAGGTCACTGACCGCTACAAGGAAGTCCTCGCTTCTTTGGAGAAGCGTTGATTTGACAAGCGGAAGGAAGCTGTTGCCGAGATTCAGTTGCACGAGGTGGTTGTGAACATTGATCTTCTTAACGAGATTAAGAGTGAAAGGTTGGTTGTCGATAACGAGCTCATACGTCTCAAGGAAATGGAGAAGGAGTGTGAGGCCGTCGCTGAGCTGGTTGCTGTCTCAGACTGGGCTGTTTCAGATTTTGATCTTCCCGAGATTTCTGGCTATTCGGTTGTCGGGAATTCTTCTTCTGGAGAAGAATCCAACTCCTAGACTTGTGTTCCCTTTTCTTTTTGTTTTCTCTTTGTAGGATATTTTGTTCCACAATATTTCAGACGTATTTCTTTGGATAACAACGAACTAAGGATATCTTTTTCTCGAGATTTTATTCTTTCATGTTGGTACGAATCGATATACTTTGCCTTTATAAATATCAAACATGTTCTATACGATCTCTGTATCTTAGAGAGTATATTATTCTTATAACGAATTATGGCATCGAGGAAGACAAGTTCTTGGAATCCGAGAGGGTTCAGAGTCGAAACAATGGAATGGCGAAGGGCAGATCCGTTTTGGCGATGTGAGCGAAGCGCTCACCAAAGTTCTCCGTGAGGAGACCCAACTTCCACGTGTTTTGGCTCGGTCTAAGGCTAAAGATCTTGAGGAACCACCGGCGGTGACTCGTTTGAGTTCAGGTAGCTCGAATAGTTCTGAGGGGCATGATCTTCCTCCGAAGAAGGCGAAGACATCTGGGAACGATGCTCGATCTGGCTTTGCGGGTGATGGTACGGTTGTGAATCTGTTTCATTGGAAATGCTCTCATTCTAAGGATTGTCCAATTACGGACGATCCTATAGTGTTGCCCACTTAGTTCGGCATTTTAAGCTGGCGGGGTGTCCGCTCCCCTTGTTGCGGAATATGACAGAACGCGATGCTTACTTAAAAATGGCAGTCGCTCATGCTAAGGTTAGTTTCCTCAGTCCTTGAGTCCCGGATGTTTGCCTTCTTATTGTTTATAACTCGTGGCATTTTCAGGCTATGGAGGCTAATAACGAGTTTGTAGCGACTTTGGAGAAGCGTTTGCGGGACATTCCTCGGGCTGACGAGCTCTACGAAGCTAAGAAGGTCGTTCGAGAGCTAACGCTTAGTTTGAAGATATCTCAAGATAGGGAGCGTGCCAACTGATATACCATGGTTTTGACCCACTTTTAACCATGGTATTTATATGGTTTTACAATATATATATATATATATATATATATATATATATATATATATATATATATTATGGAGTCTATTAGGTATGTTTTCAGGTTCAGGAGCATTTTGGAGTAAAGTGATGATTTAGGTGCCCTTATGGACTTAAAGAAGAGTTTTCCCGGGATGACTATAAAGATCAGACAACAAGGTCGATATACAGAGATACATATCGATCGATACACATCCTGTGTAATCGATCGACGACGCTTCCGTAGAGGATGACGAATTGAGATACTCCATCGATCGATGGTATCGATCGATGTACGCCATGTACCATCGATCGATATGAAGCGTAAAGAACAAGTTTGAGTCGGCCTTGAAGCCCAAGTTCTCTCAATATTACAAGATTTCCTCTGACGAGTTTTTAACCTAATGGAACTCATATTTATAGTTATGCCTATGTGTTTTGGCTATGTGTGCTTTTACATGCTTTTTATGCCTTTTTTACTTCTAAAGCTTTGCATGCTTTTTTACCTTTGAATGTTTTTTGTGTTCTTAGCTCTTTGATTTATAAAAGTATTCTTTTCATCTTATTCTCATTTTCATAAAAGGTTATAGAATTCTAGATTTAGAAGAAACACACAAAGAGATTTGTTGTTCAAAAGAACCAAGAGTTCAATCTTCTAAATCTAATGAATTTCTATTATTACCTTGTTGCTATGAATCACTTAGCCATGTCTGAGTAGATTCACTTATTAGATTTAGGGTTCAAGTAGTTATGAGGGATTAGCCCCAACTATGGATTGTTGAGTTGTGATATTCATTATCCTGATGAACCCTAATGCTTACTCTAGAGTAGCTAACTAGAGTAGGATCATGGAATGATTTAACTTGTTAAATCATCATCCTGAAATCATCTAGTATAAGCTGAGATCCTCTAGGGATGAACGAGAGCCGGTCTATGATCTTGGTGGACACATATTCAACTCGATCTGAAGCTATATCGATCGATACTCCTATAGAGTAATCAATCGACGGCAACCTATATCGTCCGATATCGTTGTCAAAACATCGGTCGATATTGCCGGCAGTCAGATCAATGGACGAGTCTAATAGCGACTGCTAATAGATTTATCTAAGAGTTGAAGTTCTTTAATATCTTGCAAGCAACTTATAAAGACATCTATAGCATTATAATCCTGATTATCTGAATAGCAACCTTGAATCTAACTACTTTCTTTTATTGTTTAAAACCTAAAACCAATTCTCTTGAGCAACTCACCATTGCTCACAACTGCAATTTACTTTTAAACCTTTATCAACCTAGCATAATCACTTAGGATTTTATATTTTGTGTTCCTTAGTTCCTTGTGGATTCGATCCCTAAGTACTACAATTGAACCTCTTATTTGAGAGAGTAATTCACTCCTTAGGGTAATTTGAGTGATATCATCAATGTTTATCAGTTGAAGGAGGCTGAGAAGTTAGGGAACCATGCTGCTTCTCTCGAGGGTCGTCTTTGGGTAGTTGGTAATTAAAGGAAGTTGGCTCTGGAGCAGGTTTTTGTGCTAGAAGTGCGGATCGAATCTGTGACGGTGAAGCACACGGATGAGCTTCGTCGTGCGACTTATGATGCTAAAAAGGCTCTAGCTGATAGCTATTTGTATGTGTTAATGTCTTTGAAGGAGAAATGGGAGAAGAAGAAGGTTGCAGCTTATTGCGAGATCCGTCTGAAGGAGGTTATGGCCAAAATCGATTTTATCAAAGAGATAATGAATAATAATCTGCTTGCTTCCGACAAGCTGACGCGTCTTTGAGCAAAGGAGGTCGAGCTTGGGCCGAGCTCGATGCGGCGGCAATATCGGATTTCTCGGTTGAAAAGTTGGATCTTCTTCTGATTTTGGAGGATTTACCTGAGTAGTTCTCTTCCAAGGTCCCTTCTGGTTGGGATGAGTCTGGTGGCGAGCTGCGGCATAACGGGATCGTTATGAAGACGGAGAGTTCAGTATCGATGAGTAGTTTTTTTTGTTTCTTTCGTTTTGTTTTTGGTGGTTTTCCTTTTATTATTGATGTTATTTTTATTTTTAGCAAATTATTAAAGAATCGCGAGTTCTTCGATTTGTTTCTGTGATGTTAGTTATGGTATTGTTTCGACCATTTCCGTTTCAGGGTCGTGGATTAATTTTGGTAAATATCGTATTGATGAGTTGCCTTCGGGTAGTAAAAATTTTACTAACGTGACGCGCCATGTTTTGGTGGGATCTTAACTGTTTTGGAAGACTTGATCAGGGTCTCTTCATACAGTTAAATCGAATTATGGGAAGGAGAATTTTTCATTTATTGTCATGTGATTCTTTGTATACAGATTGTGTTTTGAACAGATATTGTTACGATTTAAAATTGAAAGAAGAATACTATATCAACATGAAAGGGGTTTCTTCTAGTCCCGAGTTGGTCCTTTTGTGATAGGCGTTAGTTTTTGATGAGTGACTGAACTCAGGCCGTGAGCTGCCTAAACCCTAAACCCTAAACCCTAAACCCTAAACCCTAAACCCTAAACCCTAAGCCCTAAACCCTAAACTTCTCATGGGTGTGGCTCGATGACTGAAGCTTGCAAGGTAACAAGTTCTTGAATTCTGTTGACTTCCCCTTATAATTTCTATTCCTTTTGGCGTAGAGAATTTTAAGCATTGGTGATAGGTTGATGGTACTGCCTTCATGCTGTATAGCCACAGTCTTCTGAGGATGGTGTTAAACGGGGAAGGTCTCTATGACGACAAATTCAACGATCTTGTTTATGTCTCTGGCGGTTACGGCGAGTTTGATGGATCCGAGGGAGTAGGTGGTCTCTCCTGCGAATCTGATTAGTGGGGTCTTCTCCTGTTTGAGGAGGGTTTTGGCGAATCCCATCCTTTTGAATGCATTGTAAAAGATTACGTCTGCCAAACTTCCGGTATCGATCATCATTCAGGATAGTTTGCATCCCCCAATGTCGTGTCGTATGACAAGTGCGTCGTCGTGTGCCTTGTTAATGTCGGCGGTTTTGTTCTCGTCGAAAGTGATCTCATGATCGGGGCCTGATAGAGGTTCACGTACGCCGGTGCTACTTTCTGCTCTTTGTTAGTGCGCTTTGATGTAGTTGACCGAGTTGAAGAATTTTGATCCTCCACAAATGAAGTCGATTATTTTTCTCTTTTCATGACGAAGCACTGGGTAGTACCACTTTTTGGTTAGAGTTGGTTGGTGGTGTCCATGCTCCTAGACAGGTTGGGTTTAAGTAAATGCGGGCTGTGTTTCTTCTTAGATATCAGTTTTTATAGTACCTGTCGGATCTTGCTGAATTTGTTGTCTCGTCCTTGTCTGAAGCGGTATCCGGTTAAAACGAGGAGAACGAATTTTGTCGAAATTCCCTGAATTTTGGACTGTTGCTGTGATGTCGGCGTGTATTTGTTATGTGGTTTGGCCTATGGGTTTTTTATGTTCGGATCCCCGTAGGATCATATCAACTCTTTTCTTTGGAGCTGGGGGCAGTTAATATGGCGATTCGGGCTCGGCCTCTTTGTTCATCTTGGCCTTCCCTTTGACTTTTGGGGTCGCTGGCGCTTCCTCTTCTTCTGTGTTCTCGCCGTTTTCTTTATTTTCCTCCTTGTTTTGGAGTACTGCACGGTATTCTTCGGTAGAGTTCCCTTTACGCTTGTGAAAAGTGCAATACTTACTTGGGTCGTACGTCGATTGTTTATTCTGTGACGATGAATCTATTGCATAAGAATGTTGTCCTCGAGTAGTTTGTTCCTTCGGGGCGCTTGGCTTCTTGGGCGCTCTGTATTTGCTCGCTCTGTACTGTTCTTTTAGAGTGGCGACCTCATCTTCGTGGGTCGCAAGGTAAGACGCGTGATACAACGCGTTGTTTAGTAAGGCGGGGACTCGGACCGCCATTTTTGACCTGAATTTGGAAGAGAACTAAACACCGTTTTTAGAGCTGCAAGGGTGGGCGGCTACTTCATTTAGGTTTAATATTGTGGATTTGAGTTCCTTGAACGTATTTATGTAGTTCCTTAGTGGTGTGAAATGTGCTTGCTTTTCCACAGGTCGGCCTCAGTGGCCCGCGTCTCTATGAACACCGAGTATTGTTTTAAGAATGCTGATACGAGTTGAGTGAAATCGTCAATCAAATTTCCCTCTAGCCCAGCAAACCACTTCAGCAAAGAACCAACAATAACATGCCTCTCTTTCTTCTTTGTTGAGATATTCCCTTGATATGGCTAGTCGGAAAGCTCGTACATGGGCTTTCGGATCGAATTACTCGAGTATTCAGGGAACTTAATCATTCTGACTTCGTGTAGCTTTACACTGGTTATTCGATTAGTAAACAGGGTCCTACGAGTTTCCTTGATGACCTGATTGATGTCAGGGACCGAGCTTGTTGCCATATGAACGATGGCGTGTATTCTTCTAAGCTTGGCGTCGTTCATTTCGACGTAATTTCGGAACGCTCCCATTTGGCTTAAAGATCTTTGATCTTCTCCCTGCGAATTTTTGTGTAAGGATCTAAAAGGGTCATATCTTTGGGAAGGCCCCAGCGACACAGTAAATCCGGTTCATTGAGGTATACCCGTTCCAAGGGAAAAATGATCTTCACAAGTTGGGTGTAGTGACGGGTACGTCTGAACTCTGGGCTCCTCGCGACCTCCGGTGGTCTATTTTAAGTTTGAGTTGATGTGGTTCAAAAACCTTGCATTTCGTTTTCTATCTCGTCTAGACCGCTATAATCCAGGTTTCGGTAGGCCTTTCCCTCTAGTGGGGTTTGTCGCGAATTTTCCCATGTATATCTTCCTGATCGGGCGCTCCTAAGCTCAGGAGAAGCGAAGGATCCACGGCTTGGAGGGAGCGGCTGTCGTAGGGATGGATCCGATTGGTGCTGAATTCTTTCCCTGAGGTTGGCTCGGTATTCAGAGAGTTCCTTTTCAGCTTGCTCCAAACGGTTTGCGATGATCCGGTGAGCGACCTCTTGGTCATGGGATTTATCGATGAGTGTTGCAACCATTCCTCTAAGTTCAGTGACCTCCTCCCGGGTCCTGGTTAAGTGGGTCGGAGATATCGACCTTGTCGATCGGGTCGGATCTTTGGAGGTTATCCTTTCCGTCGTGCGGCTTCAGACTCGTGATCCGATCAAATCACGAGGGAATTTCAATCTGGGATCGTACTCCTATCGGAGATCGAAATCTCTGTTGACAAAGTCCGTTTATTTGGGATCGCATCGGTGTTTTTGCTGATGTTTTTTTTGTTCGACGGACGTCGTCTCAGTCCCTAAGGCAGTCCCTACGAGATTGACATCGTTCGATCTTGATCGAGAGTTCTCGGCATTGGTTAAGTTAAGATCCATAGTCGTGCTTAGAGATCCTAGATCGGGTTCTTAGCAATGACGATTTTGTTTATCTTCCCCACAGTCGGCGCCAAAATGTAGATCCTAAAATGTACACTAAGTATTTTGTAGTGATTAAGGGTTAAATCTAGGGAAGACAAATGATGTGGGCAACGATGCTTTCAGAACACAACGATATAATCAGAATTCAGTTGACAAAAATGAACTTTATTGATATGAGATTTGATACAAAGAAGTAATCGAGATCGAAAGTTACAAAGTGAGATCAAAACTAGAACAAGTTTAATACTAATGAAACGAGGTCGATGTGAGTAGTGATGACCTCTATGGTTTTCCGTGTGTGTTTACTCTTTGCGTTCGTCTTTATTTTATAACCCTCTCTTTGCTGATTCTTCTCAACCGCCTCCGCGATCTTCAGGCTAGCACTTCGATCTCATCTGGCTCGATGCGGGCCGCATTCTAAATGGCGATGCATGGGCCTAGGCCTAATTGGTTTCTGCCTGAAATTGGATCCAACGGTAGCCTAGTGGTAAAAGTTTGGGGTTTGGTGTGTATCCACATCCAGTGCCGACCTTGGGCAGAAGCGAAGGAAGCAACCGCTTTCAGCCGTAAAATATTTATGTAAAATTTCAACCATATTTTACAGACAAAGACACACTTGGTCCACTAAATATACGACAAAAGCTATCAATCAGAGGTAATGAGTTTGAATCTTCCCTGGTTAAAGATTTAATATTTGCAGAGAATTAATATATGCGGCCCAAAATAAATGTTGTGCTTTCAACCCATGATAAGTCAGGAACGTTACTGTCCACATCAGTTTTGATTTCGATTCTTTTTGGAAATTAAATTATTATTTGGTCAGTTTGAGCTTGGTTTCCGCCAAATGGTTTACAAGGTGAATCATAACAGATGATCGGTTGATCTCCTGGTATTAATCAGAAAGTATTCAAAACTCGGGTCAAACAGTGTGATAACCAGTTCACTCTGTAGCACTAAATGTGTTCCGTTCGAAAGTGAAATGACCGGAATAGCCGATAGGGTTATAAAAAAAAAACTAAAAGAGGTTAGAGATGAATTTATAAATTACGTATGTAACAATACAAATAGATTACAAATAATTATTCAAACCTATATTATAAGCTGGAAGTGAACCAGAGACCACAATTAATTAAACCCGCTTAAATTTTAATAACTGATACAGTATTAAATTTCGTAGTAATGGCACAGTGGTAATAAATTTAGAAAGATAAACAGTATTTCAAAAATATACTTCAACTTTAATAAGATAAGTTCTCATATTTTCAGTTTTATACTAGAAAGTGTTATTTTTGTTATTTATTTGATTTCGAAATCCATATAATTATATTTGTATAATCCACTCATTTAAGATTTAACTTATTATTTAAACAAATTCATAGATTACTCTATTTTTAATATTTTTCTTTAATTTAAAAAATCTTCTAAATTTACTAAAATTTGGTCTATATATATATGTACATGTGGTATTAAATAAATATTTATTTTAGCTAGGAGTTCAGAATCATAGAACTAATAAAATAGAATGTTGATAAATATTTTAAAATGACTAGTTCCATAGCCCATAATTTCATTTTAGTAAATTCAAGAATTCGTATAAATGTTTCTGTTATAACATCACTCAATTTTGATATTTTTTATTTATAAATCACACATCCTCTTTGTAAAGCTATTATTCAAGTAATAATTTAGAAACACAAAGAATTTAGAAACACAAAGAGTTTTTTATTAGATATAATATTTTTAGTTACAATTGAAATGATAAATGAAAGAGCACAATAATCATATTAAATTACATAAATCTGTAAGGCGACAAATAAGCATTTTTATAAGACAACGCCCTCCTAGGTCTTCAAAATTAGTAAACCCTTTCTCAAAAAGTCTCAAATACTCCAAAAGTGGATTAATAAAGATGGCGACCTGTTGTCATCTGTTAGTTATGGGAAACTACCTTTTTGTCGTTGATTTGAAAGTGGCGACCACTCAAATAAATGAACCTCGTCGTTGATTGGGGAAGGACGACTTAGAATCGACAAGCATGTTTTCCTACGATCCGAACATTTTTTCACATGTTTTAAGAGTTACCTAATCAAATGATTCCCCAGTCATAACATTGAAACAAAATGTGTTGATTGATTTTACGTCAAAGTTTATCCAACACACATTTACAACTAACAATTCAACTCCATTTTTTTTCAGCCATACTTTTCTTATCGCTCCAAACATTAACCTTGGTTGTCTTTTGTCCTTTATTATTGCGATTGAAAACCTAAATTGTGAAAGAGATGATTCATCATGTATCAATCAATAATTAACATATTTGTTTCTTTCTTGCCAACCTTTTTAATTATTGTAATTCAGTTGATGGAAGTAATTATTGTATCATTCAATACTAAATTTAATTACTGAAATTTACATTATTATTTTTTTGTTCATGTGGATATCATTAGTTCATCTTAAGTGTTGTTCCGATGTCCAATTTGTACGGTTCGTGTTCAATCGGATTTCAGTTCTTTGGGGTATCAAATTTAGTCTTATTTGGACATTCTTAAAATTTGGTCCGGATTCAGTTGAGTTTCCTCGGATTTAGTTCGGATATAATAACACACTGCAACCCGGTTGAACCCGTTTTAATTGGGTTTGGTTCCAATTCATGCTTCAGTTATCTAAATACTTATTCGTGACTCGAAATCACACACTAAGTTCACAAACTTTGGAAGTCTAAAAAATTTGCCTAAAATATTATTGGTGTTAATATTAAAAAGTGTTTGCTAAGAAAAGAGAAACATAAATAAGCAAAAACTAGCAATTAACAACTCTATCAACATAGGAATTATTTTTTAGTTTCAAAAATGAAACAACATTGTTTAAATTCTGAAGAAAATATATTTATAATCAAACTTTAATGCAATTATAACAACATAAAACTCCCATTATTTGACAATATACCAAAAAATATACACTAAACTGAGTATTTGAGCTGATTATTCATGTCCTAAATACTTATCTTAGGTATATATTGTAATCTTTGAGTAGGGAAATGACTCGAGATTGGGTTTGGTATGGAGAAATTTGTGGGTTTCTGAATTTCTTTTGGGGTTTTCGGATATTTGTTTGGAATCAGATTGTGTTCGCGTAAAACCCAAAAACCAAAATAACGTAAAACAAGACCCAACAGTATAATTATGTCTGATTCAGTTTGTCTTGATTCATTTTTTGGATCGGTTCGGTTCAAACTTTCAAGTTCGTTCTATTGCACACCCTAGTTTATCTTTCTTTTTGTGTACTTACATGTGGCTCGTGAATATTGTATTTGAGAAGTGAGGATTCTTCTCTTATAATTTATAAGTTTCCAGATGGATACATTACTTGCTTCTTTTGGGATATTGTTGTTCCCTTTTGTGATTTTCGTCCAAATAGTCTATTTAAATCATTCATCCAAATGATTCATCTCAATATTGTTTGTTTCAGTTTATGAATCTTCATCTGGATGGACAGTTGTTTGTTTAATTGTGTTGTATTTCATTTTCATTTAGATGAGTTTAATAAGAAAATGACTAGAATGCTAGCTAATGTTTTTAATTAAAATATAGTTATAATTAGATTTCGTATATACTATTTTTTTATTTTGTGCTGAAATATATTTTTAGTTTTGTTTGAAAAGTATAATTTTTTATTTTGAAAACAAATATGATTTAATGATTCTTTCAGAAATTATTTTTTCAGATTTGATGAAAAATAGTTTTTGCAGTTTTCGCTTATGTAGTTTTCCGGTTTCGTATGGAAAACATAGTTCCGTAGTATTGGCAAGAAAATAAATTTTGTGGTGAGTGAAAATGCAATTTGGTAGTTTAACGTGAAAATGAAATTTGGTATTGACATAAATGATAGTCTTGAAAGTGTAATTTTTGTTTTGAAGAATAGTTGTAAAGTTTCAGTTAAGTATGTTTTTTTCTCATTGGCAAATCACATATGAATAGTCGGGTTGGATTAAGATTTTTTGATATTTTCTAGTTTTTTGGTTGAACTATCTCCATTTTGATTTTAAAAACTCATCTAGTTGTTTATCAGTTTCACCATTAAACAAATATTAATTTTTAACTACTTATTGAAATAAAGATCATTCACCTTATTTTCGAAAACAAGACTAGTTTGGAATTGCTAATGCGTCCTCAATTATGTTTATCTTTGCTAATTTTGGTGTGGAAAGATCATTAGTTTCTAATAACTGTTTTGTCATATTTTTTATGATGTAACTAGGTGTTTTTTCTATATTATATGCAACGATAAATGTTTTGAATTAAAATTATAATTAAAGTTAAAATTTAAAATTTATTGTTTTATATCAGTATTTTAATAGAAATATTAATTTAGTTAAACATATAATTAAAAGAAAATAAACAATATTTTTAATTATATTTAATAATAGATGTGTGCATATTTAAAATTACAATCTTAGATAGATTTTCGTTTAATTATTTTTAAGATATATTAATCAAGAGTGAATTGGGTAGAAATCCTTAACAAAATGGGAAATTAGGGATTTGTCATATTTTGGTGGAGAAAGTAGTAATGTGTGGGGATGAGAGATAAAGGAAGAAATAGGGTATGGAGTGAATTATGACATAAAACTTATGTGTAGAGTGCAAATACTCTTAAATCAACTTGTATAAAATTTGGTAAAAATGATATAAAATTTTATAATTATGAAAAAATAAAACTAAATAGAATTTGTACAAAATTTTAAAACTCTTGTTTAGTATAAAAAATAATATGATAGTCAAAAATAATTCAATAATATTTCAAAAATTTATAATAATTTATATTTAAATATATTTATTTAATAACTAGGTGTTTTGCCCGCACATGCGGGCATAATTTTCGTATAATTTATTATTAGTCTATATTTTATTAATTCAAACCAAAATAAGAAGTTATGATTTATGTTTTAAAATTAATTATAAATGACAACACTCACATAATAAAATATTTTTACAAATGTATTGCTTTAATTTATTTTAATTATAATGTTTTCTATCTTAATTTTTTATTTCTATAATAAAAAATATATTTCAAGACAACAATATAATACATAAGAAGTAACTTATTTTCTCAAAATATAATTTTTAATAGAAATTCGTTTTTATTTTATAATAAATTTTATATGAAATTATTAAAAATATGACAAATAATCAAAATTATCTAAATCATGGAGAAATTACATATCAGATAATTTACTTAAATTTTCTAAAAGAAAATATATGTTCCAGATAACAATCTAACACATAAGAATTATCTTTTTTTTTAAAAAAAAATCTAGTATTATTATATACATTTGTTTTATTATTTAATAAATTATATATGAAATTATTAAAATATGATAAATAAGCAAAGTATAAAACCATGGAGAAATTGATAAATCAGCATTGCTTTCTTTATAACTTTTAATAGAAATTCGTTTTTATTTTATAATAAATTTTATATGAAATTATTAAAAATATGAAAATAATCAAAATTATCTAAATCATGGAGAAATTACAAATCAGATAATTTACTTAAATTTTCTAAAAGAAAATATATGTTCAAGATAACAAT